>JAYESA010000014.1:31414837-32014837 GCA_036927795.1 Iris macrosiphon | reverse complement strand
ATAGATATATCTTAGAGTGTGTGTGTGTATTGATATGTATATATATATAATTGTATGTATGCATATATATATTAATATAGGTGTTTATATATATATATATATATATATATATATATATATATATATATATATATAGCTATGCATACTTATAGGTGTGTGTGTGTTTAAGTGTGTGTATATTAGTGTGTTTGTGAGTGTGTAGGTGTGAGTGTTAGAGAGTATAAGTGTGTGTATATATATATATATCTATCTAGTAATATATATATCTATAGATATATGTATGTATATTTGTATATATATAGTGATATATATATATATATATATATATATATATATATATATATATATATATATATAAGAATATAGGAGTATGTGTGTGTGTGTTTGTAGCTAGAGGGGGGGGCAGAACCTGGGCAAACAGGGAGCTGCTGCTGCTGCACAGCAGCAGCCAACAGAATAGTTTCAGCAGCAGCAGTAATGCTGCAGTAGCAGCAGCTAGGCAGAAATAAGGGGGCAGCAGCAGCAGTCCTAAGCACGGGCTAGAGCAGCAGTAGCTAGGGGTAGCAAAGTATGGTTATATAAATAGATATATAGATGGTTAGCTAGATAGATATATAGATAACTAGTTAGATAGATTAATAGTTAGTTAGATAGAGTTTTAGGTTAATAGATAGATATAAAAATAGATAGATTAATACATAGATGGTTAGATAGATACATAGGTAACTAGATACCTAGGTAATTAGAGATAAATAGATAGATGCTATATAGATATTAGATGGATAGGTAAATAGTTTAATAGATAGATTAGTAGATTGGATAAAGATGCATAGATAACTAGATAGTTAGATAGTTAACTAAGATAAATAGATAGATAGACTAATAGATAGATAGATAGATAGGTGAATAGCTAGATAGATAGATATATGAGATAGATATATAGATAGATAGGTAGATAGATAGATAGGTAATAAATAGATAGATATCTATAGATAGATATCTATAGATAGTTAGATAAATAGATACATGAATAGATATATTAGATAGATAAATAGATAGATAGGTATCTATGTTTTAATAGATAAATAGGTATATAGTAAGATAGATTGATAAATAGATGAATAGATACATAGATAGAAAATAGATAGATAGTTAGATAACTAGATAGATAAATAATAATTAGATAGTTAGATAGTTAAATAGATAAGTAGATAGATAGATGGACATAGATAGATACCTAGATATAATAGGTAGATAGATTTATGAATAGATTGATAGATTCATAAATAGATAGATAGTTGATAGATAGGTAAAGGCATAGATAGATAGATACGATAGGTATTTGGATATATCTATCTATAGGTATAGATATATAAATACATATAACTAGATATATTATAGCTAGATATATAGATATGTAAGGTAAGGTAAGGTATTGGGTATAGATATATAGGTATATGCCTATATGTATTAGATATATATATATTAGCCTAGATTATAGCTAGATATATATGTTTATGCATAGTTAGTTAGCTAGAGGGGTAGTCGGGTTGAGTTTAAAGCGGTATCTCAATACCTTAAGATAACCAAGGTATTGGGTTTCGAGCGGGGTTTTTGAGCAATAGCCTAGGAATAGTATTGGAGTGATTTTTATATGCTTATGTGTATATATTTACGCATGCTAGCATAGGTTTTAGCGGGTTTAGGCGGGGTGCGTAGCCTAGGTTGAGGTATCGGATACCGAGGGTATCCCGGTATCTCAAGGAGGCGAGTTTGTGAGTTTTCTAGCTTAATGATCTCGGTTTGACCTAGAATTTCAGGAGCACCCTAGTTTGACCCAGACTTGACCGTAGTTGACTCGGTTGACCGCCAAAGTTAACTTTTGACCTAGTTTTGACCCAGAGTTGACTTTTTGGACCTAGAGTTGACTTTTTGACCCAGATTTTACCGGTTTGACCCGTTTGACCTAGAACGACCCTAGAAGCCTATTTTTAGTTATTTTATATCTGTTTAACTCATTAAAACCCTGTTTAATCTTGCTTTTCGTATTAGCTCCTTGCGACACCGGTTCGGATCGCTAGTTGCTCAGGACGTCAGGCGAGTACATTCTCTGATAGTTTTTATTATCTGATGATTATTATGATTCAGCTTCTAGTATAGTATCATCTGATTATCCTGGCACAACACGGGACACTGACTGATATTTCTGGATTCATTTACTTACGACACGTATATTTCATGTTTCTGGCCTCTATTCTGGAATCACTACTAGCATCACCTACAGGCATCACAACAGGCATCACTCATGTTCAGGCTGGACTCATCTTGATTTGCGTGTCGAGTCTTGGATCCACTTGTATTAGTTGAGGCAGGGAAATACTCGAGTAGACATGTAAACATTCCCATCTGGAATCATCAGGAATCACTCCCTCTGGTCTAATCTGGAATGATAGCAGCCGCGCACCCAGTGCGCGATGAGCCGTACTTACCCCTAGCCGTTTATATGTCGAAACAAGTATTTCAAAGACACCGAGTTCATTCTTTATAGTCTGGACTCACTTGCATTCTTGTTGGTCTCACTTACATATTTCTGGACTTGACTCACTACATGTATTTCATGCTGGACTCACTACACGTTCATGTGTACGGACTTGATCTTAGCTTAGATTTCTTGTATCTCACAGTTATTACTATCTTGTTTCTGATATTCCTGCATCTTTACCTTTATGCACCAGTGATTTATATATTTCTTGTTTCATACTTGCTTCATTCTTCTTGCTACTTGCTATAACTATTTTATAGTTTTTATCATTTAAATGAAACTGCTGTTAGAGATGTACTTGCTCCAGTCCTGACTGGACATATTTTTTAGAGTATCCGGAGGAGTGGTGTCCAACGTTTTATGGACCTGAGCCTGTCGATGGTGCAGACAGGGACCCTCTAGTTTAGAAGTGATTTCCGGGTTGGTAGCCGGGATCACTTAGACCTTGTTGTTATTTTTATTAGCTTTTAGTACCGGATTTGTCTCCGGTTTTGGATTGAGATATTGTTTGTATATTATTTTTTGATATTGTAATATTATTATTGATGTTGTGGTTGTTGTAGTAGTTGTTGTTGGTTAGACTTTATATTTGTTAGATCTCTGTGTTATCTTATCGTGCTTAGATTCGTGATTGAGTATATTGTGGTTATCATTATGATATTTGCTCCTCCGTTTGGAGTTGAGATCTTGACAGGTTTATATTTTGTTTGTGTGGTTGCCCTCCTTTTGGAGAGGTCATGGCCGATTTTTGTGTGAGATTATTATCTAGATAGTTGACCTAGACAGCGTTCTACCACCGATGCTGCGGCGTAGGCTGGACGTACCCTCGACTCATGCCCAATTTTTCGGGTACGGGTCGTGACACATTTTTGGTGGTGGCCCATGCAGGTCTCGATTCGCAATTAGTGCGATATCATTGTGGTACAACAACTTAGTTGTACTGCTGCGAGCCTGCTATAGGATCTAGGATCTAGGATGAGAGTGTTCTCAATCACGACTAGGAATAATTCCAATCTAATTATTCTGAAATTGCTTCTTTTGAAATATTACTGTCCTTCTTTGATGATATCGTATCTTGCGCTGTATTGACTTCTTTTGATCTGTGTTCAGGATGCCTCCGAAGACACGATCTCATCGTACCGTTCCAGCAGTTGCCACCGAGAGGTCTGCTACCTCTCGTCCAGCTCGTATTCAGGCAGCTGCTACCGCTCCACTCACCACTCCTGCGGTTGAGGGAGCATCTACTTCTCTCGGGGATTCTCCTTCACCTGTCGATCCGAGGACTACCCAGTCGTTCCGGTGGTTCCTCCACCACTTCCTGCTCCAGTAGATGCCGTGCAGTTTTTTGCGTTCTTCAGGAAGATGATGGACGCAGCACTGTCAGGTGGATGTGATGAGGCTGGGCATTGAGAACGCCCACCAGGTGGCCATGACAGCAGTGGATAGGGTAGCACAGATTCAGCCACAGGCAGATCAGATTCAGCATCCGAGGCCGGGCAGTATTATCGAATTTTAGAGGATGCGACCCAAGGAGTTCCGTGGTACGAAAGGGATCCTGTACGCGGATGACTGGATAGAGCAGATCGAGGGAATCTTCAGGCTGGCGCAGATTCCAGACAGCATGCAGATAGAGGCAGCTGGCAGTCAGATGTTTGACCTCGCCTTGACATGGTATCGTACTGATACGAGGATTGCGGCGCCAGGGCTTACTTGGGAGGCTTTCAAGAGGCTTTTTAAGGAGAAGTTTTTCCCAGATGTGGTGCTCAGTGCTTTGGAGAGACAGTTTGAGGCACTCGTCCAAGGGAGCATGACGGTGGACGAGTACGCAGCAGAGTTCTGCCGTCTGGGCAGATTTGTAGATGGCTTGAGTGAGGCAGCAAAGGCGAGGAAGTTTCGCAAGGGCTTGGTCATGGCGGTCAAGTCTTTGACCAGGAGCGACCGCGAGGCAACTTTTGAGCAGATAGTATGAGATGCTCAGAGAGCAGAGGATAACTTGGAGCTCAAGTCCAAGAGAGGCAGGGATGATTCAGGCAGTGCCAGTGGTAGTGCGGGACCTGCTAAGCGTCCCTATGTGCAGAAGGCAGTACAGCAGGGTCAGGATCAGAGGGTGCCCACTTGTGCCTACTGCAGGAAGACAGGACACACTTAGGATATTTGTAGGAGGAGGCTGAAGGTGTGTTTGTTCTGTGGATCCGCTGCTCACCAAATGCGAGATTGCCCTACTGCACCTCCATTGGGTGGAGCACAGGATCAGAGAGTTGGAGCTAGGCCACTTGTGGCACAGCATCATGCCCCGCACCAGCAGAGGGATACACCCCAGCAGGGCAGGGCTTATGCGTTGACGGTCGAGGAGGCCGATGCTACGGGTGTCGGGTTAGCAGGTTTGTCTCTTTGTTCTTCTTCCTGTCCTTTTCTATTCCTTGTGGTGTGCTTCATTAGTACCTGTTAGACTTTTTTGTGCTGTGGTAGATAGTGTAGTGACCCCCGATTGAGACTGTGATAACACGACCAGTAGGACCCTGATCTTGTCTGTTGTTTAGGTAGAATTTTTTGACTGTGATTGTTGGGGGTTTGACCTAGAGAGAGTGTGATTGACTTTAAATTTCGAGGACGAAATTTTCAAAGGAGGATAGACTTGTCACCACCCCATTTCCAGAGCCGGATATATTTTTTTTTAATTTAGTTAATTGTGTATTATTTATAATTATTTATAATTATATTTAATTAATGATTGTATTATATTTTTATTGATTGTTTTAGGATTTTGGCTAGCTTGGACCCATGTCAGACCCTAGTGGACCCATGTCCGACCCAGCCCACACCCTTGTGAGAATTATTTTGGGGCTTAGAAATATTTATTATATTTTTAAAAGGTTGGTGGGAGAGATTTGGAGCTAGTTTGAGTGCTTTTGGAACCCAGAACCCGAAACCAAGTCATGTAGGGGCATTTTGGGCATTTGAAAACTTGGCAACCTCCTTTATTAGTGTTTGGCCGACCCTTTTTCCCCATTCCAGCCCGCACACAGCAGGAGCAGCAGCCCACTCCCCCTTCTCTCCATTCTTCACTTCTTCTTCATTTTTTCTTCTTCTCCACTTCTTCTTTCTTCTTCCTTCCTTCTCCAAGTAAGTCCCTCTTCCATTTTTCTTCTTTCTTTCTTCCATTCCTTCTCCTTATGCTAGCCCTAACTTTGTATTTTCCCTAACCTAGGTGTGAGGAGCTTAGATCTAGTGTGGAAGCTAGAGTTGGTGGCTTGGAGCTTGAGGGAGGTGATTTCTAGGGGTTTTGAGACTTTGGCCTTGGGATTCCAACTCCCAAGACTTGACTCACTACACGTTCATGTGCACGGACTTGATCTTAGCTTAGATTTCTTGTATCTCACAGTTATTACTATCTTGTTTCTGATATTCCTGCATCTTTACCTTTATGCACCAGTGATTTATATATTTCTTGTTTCATACTTGCTTCATTCTTCTTGCTACTTGCTATAACTGTTTTATAGTTTTTATCATTTAAATGAAACTGCTGTTAGAGATGTACTTGCTCCAGTCCTGACTGGACATAATTTTCAGAGTATCCGGAGGAGTGGTGTCCGACGTTTTATGGACCTGAGCCTGTCGATGGTGCAGATAGGGACCCTCTAGTTTAGGAGTAATTTCCGGGTAGGTAGCCGGGATCACTTAGACCTTGTTGTTGTTTTTATTAGCTTTTAGTACCGAATTTGTCTCCGGTTTTGGATTGAGACCTTGTTTGTATATTATTTTTGGATGTTATATTATTATTATTGATATTGTGGTTGTTGTAGTAGTTGTTGTTGGTTAGACTTTATAGTTGTTAGATCTCTGTGTTATCTTATCGTGCTTAGATTCGTGATTGAGTATATTGTGGTTATCATTATGATATTTGCTCCTCCGCTTGGAGTTTAGATTTTGACAGGTTTATATTTTGTTTGTGTGGTTGCCCTCCTTTTGGAGAGGTCATGGCCGATTTTTGTGTGAGATTATTATCTAGATAGTTGACCTAGACAGCGTTCTACCGCCGATTCTGCGGCGTAGGCTGGACGTACCCACGACTCATGCCCAATTTTTTGGGTACGGGTCGTGACATTATACTATTACAAATACCACGCTCCTCGGAGCTGGACGTTATTATATTACAGAGTGCCTATGTTCTGGGGACATATGAGGCATATACTAGACAGTCACGACGATTGGTGAATTACGTCAGCATATGTCTAGCCTACACTTTTTTTACGCACTAAGTTCTCCTCAAATTGCATTTCACTTAGCTGGATAGTTCACCCTTGAGTTTTCACAGTATTTACTTTATGGCATGTATTTTTGTATCTTGTTACGTCCCTCTGAGGACATGGTTCCCTTTCAGGTTGTTTGTGCAGTTGCAGGATATTTGATCTAGTAGAGTATGGACATCATTGCAGGTATATTCATATTTCTAGCTATTTCAGTCATGTATTACTTCCTATTTTTGATTCTCTTTTATAGCCTAGTGTTTATAGACCTATGTTGTTCTTCTGGTCTAATCGAATGGATGTATTATTGCACTGCAGACTGATGATGCGTATCATTCTTTCTTGAGATTATTTACCATGGATTGAGATTTAGCTTTAGTTGTTACATGTTTAGAAATAGATTATTATTTGGAACACTTGACCATGGATAGCGTAAGTGCGCTTCGTCGGTTCCATTAAATTGGAAAGCCCTACAAAATCATACCAGCTGGCCATTGCCACGTGTCTGGTCCCACTTGTTTTAGGACTGGGGTGTGACATGGTTTTAGTGGTGGCCCATGCAGGTCAGAGCAAATCATTTCGGTTACGTTACTGTACTGGACGAGCCTGCAACTTAGGATTAATGTGAATAAGATCTCAATCCATAACCGATTTTAAAACTCCTCTTGTATTTGATTGTCGCCCTTGGACTTCATTACTGTATTCGTTTATTTATCGCCGACATCATTATTATTGTTTCTCATCTTCCTTATTTCGGGAAGATGAATGCTCGCGTACGGTGATTTCCTCAAGGAGCAGATCCTCGTCAAGACGAAAATGGCATAGTTGATAAGATATTTTGAGTAGATGGTTTTATTAGATGGTTAACCATGGTAGAGAAGGTTGATAAGTTCTTCCTTGTTACTAGAGCTAGTATAGACTGTTGACAAAAGAATTAGACATAAGTAGAGACTTATCAACTAGACCCTTACTTAAGGTAGCCATGACTTGTCAGTATTAGAAGCTAGAAGGGTTATTTAATTCTAAGGCACAAGAATAAATTAGGAGAGACATAACTAGATATTAAGGTTAGTCTTAGCCCCATGACAATGATACAAGGAAGTAGGTGTAGTCTTATGGTAGTGATACAAGGAACGACCTGATGAACTTTGCAAGATAGAATATTAGACTCACATCTAGAAGAAGATCATCAGATACTAATGAAAGTAGGGTATGAAATAGCACTTTAGGTAGCAAACCATAGTGGTTATCCCCTAGTTACCTTGTGACTTACAATATCTGACCTAGAAATTCTTCTACCCTTTAGACAGTAATGATTACGACTAAGCTAAAACAGATAGGTAGATTGCTGGACACAGATTGGTAGACCCAACATTTGGATGAAGAGATAGCTGAGTACTACAGGTAGCTTTCAAATTAGATTAGATGTACTTGACTTAGTTGGGTTGTCAATGAATATTAGTCTCGTGTTTTCACCTTTGATAATTTGATTAGTTAAGCTAGTATCTGGAATAGAACAATTGGATTGAAGGTGAGAGTATCGACAGATGTTAGCCTTGAGTTGGATATCGTGAACTACCTATAATGAACGACCAATTATAAACCAGATGGTACCCATATAGTTTGGATGAAGGATACGCATGGAGTAAACTAGGAGAAACCTCAGGTTCAAGGTAAAAGGATAGAGTGGCAACAAGATGAGATTCGTGATAAGTACCTGACCTTGAGTTCTTTTAAAATTTAGAAAAGTACCTGAACCGGAGACAAAGACGTTGGCTCGAGATGAAGACAGACTTTAAGATTGAGCTACAGTACCATCCGAGAAAAGCCAATGTGGTAGCTGACGTATTAAGCAAGAGGTCAGGACATTCTTTTTGACTATCCAGCAACACCGATTAAGAGATCTAGAGCATTTGGATATAGAGGTCATTATGCCCAGAATAGACGACCAGTTGTCGATTTCCTAGGTACAATCGATATTGGTTGAGAAGATCAATGTTGCCTTGCCAATAGATGCCAGATTCTAGAGGCTTTGACAGAGGACAGAGGCCGGGATGCAGACAGGATAACGCATACACGAGGATGGGCTTTGAGATGTGGAGATCCTTTCTATGTTCTGAAAGAAGAACTTCGTCAGGAGCTGATATCGGAGGTGCATAGTTCAGCAAGCTCTATTCATCCAGGAGGCACAAGATGTACAGAGACCTTAAGACTATACTCATGGTAGCATAGAATGAAGAGGGAGATAGCCGCGTCGTAGCAAAGTGCCTGGTATGCTAGCAGGTCAAGACTGAGCATCAGGGGTCTGCAGGTTTACTTAATCCACTCCCGATACCTGAGTGATAATAGGAGCACATCACTATGGACTTTGTTACGGGCTTTCCGAGAAGTCCCAGTGATCGCAATATGGTATGGGCGATCGTGGATCGAGCTACGAAGTCCGCTCACTCTTTACCTTTCAGAGTTCAACAATCTATAGAGATCTTAACATATGTGTATATGAGGAAGATCGTGCGACTGCATGTAGTGCCAGTTGGTATAGTGTCTGATAGGAATACGAGGTTCATATCTTACCTTTGATGGAGCTTAGAGTTGGAAACAAGATCAACGTACTAGATCAACGTACTAGAAGGATATGAAGATGTGTAGGAAACAAAGGATAAGAAATGTATTGGAGTCACGTAACCCGAGGACAATTTTTTTTATATAGACTGGAGGGATAATACTTATAGTATTGTAATGCTTTTGGAGTTCGAGGGTTTAGCACAGGTAGAAATTGTCGATCAGCCTCGAAGTGCTACAATTTTCAAAGAACAAAAGACAGGTTTAGATCACACGCTGACTCATTGGTCGATCGATAGATGATTACCACTAGGCTCACAGATGATATATTGACATATGAATATGGAATGTAAAAGGAAGCTAGAAGTCTGACATGAATGGTAGCTGAGTATTATGGATTACACATAAACTGCTTAGGGATAGAGATTTAGACTTTTTGACTAATAGGACATGAGCTTGCTAAACCTAATCCTTAGTAGTAGGTGGTGTCATTAGAACCTCTATCCAATTTGCCCTAGCCGATAAATTTTAGGGTTCGTATTCTTATTGGGTACATTTTATTCTAGGGTACTTAGAATGACTGAATAGATATTTATTATATAATTTCTATATATTTTTAGTACTATGTAATGAGTAGAGGCTTAGGTTGTATTTTATTACATATACCTATCCTAGGAATTGTTTGAGTTGAGCTTCTAGCTAAGTATGACTGACTAGCTAGATTAGACTTGTTGCTGCTAAAGGCAATTATAAGAAGTTAAGTTACCTGATTCCATTGTGGATACTATAGGACGATGACGTTATACCTAGAAAGAAATATTGAGATATTAACCGTCCTAGTTATAGAAGAAGGTTAGGACTGTGTTTGAGGTACGGATCGAATAAACATCAGGCTCAGAAGTGTTCCCAGTATATCAATAGAGCCCAACAGATAGTGTAAAGGCCAGCTCAATCGGTCCTAGGTACGTCCGTAGCATTGCTTGATGAGTTATAGCTTATTATGTGTTATTTTTAATTTTGAGGACGAAACTCTTATAAGTTGGGTAGATTGTAGACCCCCTCGACCAAATTTAGGCCTACTTAGCTTAGATGGAAAGATTAGGGTTAATTTGGAGCCAATTAGAATTAATACACAGTATTTTATAATTGTTGTGCAATATTTATATCACTTAGTGCACTATACCCCTTGCTTTGATATTTATAGCACTACACTAGTTATTACTTGCAAACAAATTTTATACACTTATCCTAGTCATGCCAGCCTTCCATTCTGACCCTTGTGTAACTCACGAATACTCCATCTTGTGCTTCATTTTAGTCGCACAATAATCGTTACAAATGTCCATGTTTAAATCTAATTAAATTTAACTTTGCATTCCTTGTGCGTTCCAATCGAAATTGGAGACACAATCTTGACCCATTTTCTACAACCCAATTTATGATAATATTCTATTCTAAGTCCTCTATGTCCATGACACTTGTGTCCTAACTAATTTTAGTCCCAGGTACTTCCAAATAAATCAAGAACACCATGTGCATTTATTTTTAATTAATTTAAACTTAATTTCTGTCTTTGTGCAATTTTCTAATTGTTGGGCACTTTTATGCAAAAGTGCATTAAGGTGTCCACACCATTGGATAATACATAAAGAAATGCATCTTTCCCCTTCATGCGATTTTTTTTTCATAATTTTTGGAATGTGCAACGCGCAACATCGCCCTCATTTAATCCTAGCAATTATTTTTTGAATTAAACCAAATCCTTGCCCTTGAAATCCTACATGACTAGTCGAGACATTTTTCCAAGTGTTGACCAAGTCAAACTATTCCTAGGTTAACCCAACCCATGGGCATATAATTACATCCTTTCTTTTACTTTTACTTTTCCTATTTCTTATTCTAAAACCTAAACCCTAGATCTAGCCGCCACCCCTCTCCTTGTTCTCCACCTCCCTCTCCTAACAGATGAGCCACCCCTCGTCGGCGCCACTGACCACCGGAGCTCAGCCTCCATCGGAGCAGCCGATCGAGTCCGGCCAGCCCCTTCTCCTCCGATCCTCGACCTCTCCCTCCATCATCCTCACCACCTCTGCTCTCCACCCGCGGCCACTCCATCACCGCCTCCATGAGCTCCGACCGCCTCCTTCCTCCACTTTCCCCACCGCTAGCCCGTCGACCCCGGCCGTCTCTACCGCATAGCCCGACCGCCACAACAGCCCCCTCTCCTCTTCTTCTTTCTTGACTTTTTCTTCTTTCCTGACTTCTCCTCTACTCCCCCCCCCCGACATCACGACCACCGCCACCTCGCCTCCTTGACCTCGACCGCCTCCTCCAACCACCGCCAACCACCATCACCACCGCTGCTCTCCCTTTCATCTTCTTCTTCCATGACTTCTTCTTCTTTCTCAACATCTCCACCACCATCCCCATCACCACCAATATCACCCTTCCACCGTCGCGAGCAGCTGTGAGCTGCCGTCGCAGTCCTGGACCCCCCTCCCCCGCGGCAGAGCCACCGTCGCCGCTGCTTCAAGCGGCTGCTGCCAGTGTTGCTGTTGGTGATGTAGCCGTGTTGGTCGGAGCGGGCCGTCGAGCACCGCCCGACGGACACCGAGCACCCCCGACGATCGCCGATGCCTCGGGCTTCCCCTTCCCTTCTCCTTCTCCAGAACGCCGCTGCGATGACTTACGCTGCTGCTGCTACTGTTCTTCTCCGTCTTCAACTCGCAAAATCGGGCCTCGACTAACCCCTCTTTACGACGTGATTTTACATCCGTCCCTCCATTATTTTACGAGCCCCCTCCGCAGGTGTGTTTACTATGTGACCCTCATGCTACGTGTTTAATTAGAATAATTTAATTTGATTTCTATTGTTTGTAAATTAAGATCCAAAATCGAAGAAAAATAGTTTTTAAAATAATAAAATTCCCCGGTACGGAGTTGGTCCCATCAATCTGGACATCCATGTCTTATACTGATTTTACTGAAAGGTGCGCACTGTTAATACAGACGTGTAGGATTTTACGGAAGTTGATTTGGATGTGCGTGCACACAGGAATCAACGCGTATCCGTCGACGATACCCCGTATCGGCTATATTCTGGAACTCATTGTAACTTCGTGTGTGCTCGTCGTTTTGAAATGAAACTTGCGCCATCGGATTCGTAACGATACGCTAGTCTTGTGACCTAAGTTTGGTTCAATTCTGAGAACGTTGACAAAATTTCGTATCGTGGGCCCCGCAGCTCCACTTGACGGGCGATTTTGTGATCGGCTCATCGAAATCCAGTTCTGGACATTCTATTGGGTTCGTATCATCATTCTGGACTTGTTGACACTAAGTTTGATGAATTTGGAGAACCTTGTCTCTGGCACATTTTTTGGTGCAAGACGGGGACTGTGGACCCCGTGTTGACCAGAAACTGAATTTTTGCCCCTGTGTCCAAATTGCACGTATGTATATGTTTTTCTGAGTATCTCACTTATTTCGGGACTGTTGGTGATATTTATGACAACATTCGGGGATATCAGCACCAGTTTCCATTATTGTACTACTACTTCCATGGCTAGTTCGTGTTCGCATCTTCGCCTGGCTTCCAGAAAAGTATACCTTGCCTTGTTGTACTGTTTAAATTCAGTTATTTTTAGTTGCATATTTTCTTATTTTAATATTTAATAACTGTGCACGTCCAAGAAGACTCGGGTGAAGTCAACGAAGGCGTTGACATTAGGACTTGTATCTTACCTAGTGTCTAGTGGACCCACCTAAAGTTGTAGAGTTATCAACATGACTCCCCAGGCCTTGACACATATCATTGCACGTCACATAGTGAGTTCATGTAGGGACGCGTGCTTCATGCTTGACTGGCCATCGGTATGAGCAGTACGTGTGTCGGTGTTTAGCTTAGTTGTATATTTTCTTGGTGACTTGCATTATGTAGTACAAGATGTCCACGTCATATTCGTGGCATATATATTGGCATTGGGCAGGGAGAATGACTAGTAGGCATATGGGACACCCACCTCCTTTATTGCAGATACCGCGTTCTTTAGAGTGTTGGACGTTACTTGTGGTTTTTGCAGATACCACACTCTAAAGAACGTTGGACGTTATACTATTACAGATACCACGCTCCTCGGAGCTGGACGTTATTATATTGTAGCGTGCCCATATTTTGGGGACATATGAGGCATATACTAGCCAGTCACGATGATTGGTGAATTACGTCAGCATATGTCTAGCCTACACTTTCCCTACGCACTAAGTTGTCCTCAAATTGTATTTCACTTAGCTGGATAGTTCACCCTTGAGTTTTTACAGTATTTACTTTATGGCATATATTTTTGTATCTTGTTACGTCCCTCTGAGGACCTGGTTCCCTTCCAGGTTGTTTGTGCAGTTGCAGGATATTTGATCTAGTAGAGTGTGGACATCATTGCAGGTATATTTATATTTCCAGCTATTTCAGTCATGTATTACTTCCTATTTTTGATTCTGCTTTTATTGTCACGCCCCAGTCCCAAAATATCGGGGACTGGACACGTGGCAATGGCCAGCAGCATGCACCGATAGACAAACCCAATTTAATGGATCCATCGGGGCAAACTTAAGCTGTATTACATTAGTCAGGGTTTACTAATCTCATCCACAGAATAAAGATAGCAATATCACCAAAAGAAATAAACAACATCCAGTCACAAGTAATTAAAAATTGTGGAACAACCCGATATTAAGTCTCTTTACAAAAGTTCATTTAAACAGGAAATAAAGAGTTTGTTGGCCATAAAAACTGAGCTTGGAAGTAGCAGATGTTCAGAAGAAATCCTCAGCGATCACCTCATCCTTAGGTTCCGGTACTGCTCCGAGAAGTGCTCATGTTCCGTACACCTTAGGGTAGATCTCATCTGCTAAATCTGGGGACATAATTCGGATCCAGGTCCTCAGGGGACATAGCAAGGTACAGATAAAATAAGCCAATAATAATGCAGTACAGAAATAAAGGAAACAATAGGGTAATTAAATAACCAGCTAAGTGATAATGCAAGTGAGAGTTTTAGTCATACTCAGGCTGAGACTACTATAGGATCAGTGTCGAAGAAACCATAGCAATATTTTTTTGAAGGGCCAGTACGGTACCAAAGCTCTGTGTCAGAGTCTAAGGCACATCCATTAAGTATTATATATATATATATATATTCAGCCTTTTGTATGGTAAATCTCTCCCCACCCAAAGTAATCTCACGTCTCATGTCCATGATACGCAGGATCAAAACTAATGCAGCAAGTCAGGATAAAATCTAAGCATGTAAAGATGTCATAAACCTGTATCCTATACAGAATCACCTTGAATATTTTAGGAAGATTCTGTTCATGATTCGTGTCAACTGTCCTGGGTATAATGTACTTGATATGGCAAGTACGAGAATGTAAATATCACGATATCCATCTCTAGATGACGTTACACAACCCTGCGTACGGTGTTGGCACCCGACTATTAATCGAAAGCTAAGTAAGTCACACTGTCCTAGGGTGGAGCATGTACAACAGTCACAGGAATAAATCAAGAGAACAAAATGAATCATTATACTGCAATTATGGCAAGGAACACTTGCTTGGGTTTCCGGCTCCAATTGTAACTCTGGCTTCAGCGGAGATTGCAGGCAGTACTCCAGTTGCTGAAATAGATATCACCATCAGATCCAAAAAATATTAATCAGCTAGAAATGTCTGTCCTTGAGTCCAATTTGGAGACAAGGGCAAAAATGATATTTCGGGTCAAGGCGGGGTCCATATGTGGGCCGCGTTGCACCGAAAAATGCTTCAGGGTCAAAGGTCTCCAAATCTGTCCAACTTAGTGTCAACAGGTCAGGAACGATGATATGAACCCAACGGAACTTCCAAAATTGGATTCCGATGAGCCGATCACAAAATCGTCTGTCGAGTGGAGCCTGTGGGTCCTACGATACGCGATTTTGTCAACGTTCTCAGAATCGAACCAAACTTGGCTCACAGGACCAGCGTATTGCTACGAGTCCGATGGTGCAAGTTTTGTCTCGATCCAACGTATGTACACTAAGTTACAGTGAGAACCAGAAAGGACGGATACGGGACGGTGTCCGCAGATACGCATTGATTCCGGTGTGCACGCACATCCGAATCAACTTCTGCGAAATCTCGCACGTTCGTATCGACGACACGCACGTATCGGTGAAGACCGCACGCGACCAAGTCGTCCCGTTTGGCGGGGCGTACATAGTTCCGGGGTGAATCAGGGCGTTATTTTTCCTGTTTTTGGATCGTGGTTCGCGATCACCACAGGACGCGATGCACCGAACGGTTTGCACGGGCACCGTGAGGGTCATGCAGGCTACGCGATAAAACTGACAAAACGAGAAACAGAGCTACGAGGAGAGAGATATGGGTACCTGAACAGGGCTCCGAGAAATCGAATTCTTCGTGTCCGCGTCGCGTCTACCGTGTCCTGGACACTGTGTCCAAGCCGTGTCTGAGCTAGGGCACAGGTTCTGTGTCGTGTCCGAGTCCGCCGGAGACTAGCTTGACGGCCGAGGGGTCGCCGGAGTCGGGCTGGGGAGGTCGGCGAAGTCGTGGGCGACCGGATCGGTACTGGAGGGCTCGGCATCGGGCGGAGTTCGAGTGGGCGGCCGGAGTTCAAGCGGGTTCTGCTCCAGGGGAGGCGGCTGCGGGTTCTGGTCTGCGATGAGGGTCTGAGGCGGGAGGCGGAGGGTTCACCGAGGGAGGCAACGGCAGGACGGAGGTCTGGCACGGTGAGGCGCTACGGGGAGGTTGTCGGGTGATCGGGGAAGTTCAGGGCGTCGCCGGGGAGGAGGTACAGCGGGAAGGGCTGGATGCTAGGGGATCCATCGGGGGAGGCTAGGGCTTTTATAGGCCGGAGAGGGAAGATGAACGGTGGCCGGTGAGGGAGAGGAAGAGGAGGGTCGGCGGCGGACGTTCCGGTAGTCGGAGCGACGGGGGCGGCGGCGGGGGAGGTGAGGAGTCGGGCATTTGGGGAAGAAAGAGATAGCGGGTCGGGTGAATTTGGGCAGACGGGTCGGGTCAGGGGATCCGGCCCGATCCAAAACAAATACGGGTCGGGTCGGGTCCAAGCGGGTCGGGTCGGGTCTAAGCGGGTCGGGTCTGGGTTTTGGGCCTGGATCCGACCCAATAAGGATTGGGTTTAGTTAAACCGGTTCAGAAATTAGTTTGGTTTATTTCAAATAAACCCGGTTTATTTTAGTTAAATTAATTAATTAGTTTTTAGGGCTTTTAAAATGCTTCCGGGGTCCAATAAATTCTCGAAAAATTACCCTATGTCTAGTTTTTCATTTTACACCATAAAATATTATTTTTATAATATTTTAATATTATTTATTAATATTTAAAAATAATTTAATAATTAAAATATCTTAGTTTAATTACAAAAAATTCCCAGAAAATTCCAAAAAATTGTGAAAAATTCTAAATTAAAATTTCTTGAAAATCAAGGGGTTTACAATCTACTTCCCTTAAGAGGATTGCGTTCTCGCAATCAAAGAATAACCGGTCAACAGAGATGGCACGGTTGCAAAATTTATTCGAATCAGAAAATCAAGGTTGAGGGTTTAAACACATAGAAAAAATCATTTTCCTAAGCAATGGAAGTTATGCAATTTTTTCTAATGTAGGAAATCTAGAAAATTACAGTTTTAGAAAACCAGGTTATCTTTCATAAATATATCAGGTTAATAATTCTAGGTTATTAATTATTAGCAAGTTAAAATTATCAGGTTAAGTTTAGGGTCACGCACCAACGGCACGAACTAAAGCAATACTAGAAACAGAACTACAAAAACTTATGTGCATTAGCTACTCCATGATTTTGCGCGTCTCCCATGGTCATTGCGAAAGCTTGTCCGCGCCCTTGAAGTGGTGCCCTCTGCTGTTGCTGGGCTTGCTGGTAGGGTGCTGCTTGAAGTGCCAAGGGTGGCCTTGGTTGATGTCCTCCTGGTGCTGGTAGAGCTTGTTGGTTTGCCCTTGGTGCTCCTTCTCTACGCTCAGGGCAATCCCTCACTGCATGCTGTCTAGATCCACAACCTAAGCACAGTCCGAATTTAGGTCTACACTCCTTCTCAACATGGCCTATCTTGCCGCAGTAGTAACAAGTAGGAAGAGTCAGGGATTTGGATGCAGCTCCCTGTATGCTTGATGCAGATGAGGTTTCTTGGCAGCTTCTCCATTCGTTGCTCTGGCTGGTGCTGATGTGGAAGGCCTCTTCAGGTTGGATTCTTGTCTGATGACACGCTCCATACGTCGAGCTGCAGCAAGAACATCCGTATATGAAGTAGGTACGACGGATCCGATCAATCTTTGTAGCTCAAATTTTAGCCCATCAAAGAACTTCTCAGCCTTATCTTCTTCTGTTGGGATCAAGGTAGGGGAAAAATGACTCAGACAAATGAATTCTACATTGTACTCTTCCACCGTCATAGTATCCTGAATGAGGCGATTGAACTTGTCCCGTAGTTCTGATCGAGCGATAGCCGGAATGTACATCTCTTGGAAGAGTCTGGAGAGCTCTTCCCAAGTAACTCGGTCTGGTCCGAGCCGTCTCTCTTCAGATAGCCACCAGTGATGAGCATTGCCTGTCAATTGTATTCTGACGGCAGTCATCCAACGTTCCCTTGGTAGCTCAGCTGCTTCTAATTGATGTTGTATGTTGGTGAGCCACTCATGAACTTCTGTGGGCTCCTCCTTGCCTGAGAAGGTACGGGGCTTCAGTTGGCAGAAATCAGTGATAGAGCCCGTCGGTTGTCGTCTAGCTGGTAGGTTTGCCTGCTCCAGTACATTTATTAGACTGTTCCTCAAGTAATCAGCCTCGCGACGCTGAGCCTCGTATTGGACTTGTTGCTGGGCTTGCATCATTGCGTAAATTATTTGGAATATTTGTTGCCCGTCAATTGGCTGCCCTTGAGGGAATACAGGCATCGGTGGAACGAACTGCGGCAGAGATGGAATGTCATCACGCCAAAATCTAGAAGCTTGATGATCTGCTTGACTGCTTCGGTGAGTAGAGGGATCTCCACTCAATGGCGTCACTTCATCCTCTCCGTAGGTGGATACATCACCTATTGGTGTTCTTGCTGGAGTTCCGTTGTTTGCTCGTGAATCTATTACTCTGCATCAAAAATAAACTATAAGAGGCGCACAGGAATCAAGGCAAGATGCAAGTCAAAATTAGTTCGAATACGATAGAGATATCAAAAACGATTCAAGCAAGTGGATGAGATGCTAAAAACTTATCCTATTCTTATTGCAGGCCTGTTCGGTCCCTAAGTTGAAACCGAACAATTTAGTCGTTGACCTGCATCGGCCACCACAAAAACTATGTCACGCCCCAGTCCCAAAATATCGGGGACTGGACACGTGGCAATGGCCAGCAGCATGCACCGATAGACAAACCCAATTTAATGGATCCACCGGGACATACTTAAGCTGTATTACATTAGTCAGGGTTTACTAATCTTATCCACAGAATAAAGATAGCAATATCAGCAAAGAAATAAACAATATCCAGTCACAAGTAATTAAAAATCGAGGAACAACCCGATATTAAGTCTGTTTACAAAAGTTCATTTAAACAGGAAATAAAGAGTTTATTGGCCATAAAAATTGAGCTTGGAAGTAGCAGATGTTCAGTAGAAATCCTCAGCGATCACCTCGTCCTCAGGTTCCGGTACTGCTCTGAGAAGTGCTCATATTCCGTACACCTCAGGGTAGATCTCGTCTGCTAAATCTGGGGACATAATCCGGATCCAGGTCCTCAGGAGACATAGCAAGGTACAGATAAAACAAGCCAATAATAATATAGTGCAGAAATAAAGGAAATAATAGGGTAATTAAATAACCAGCTAAGTGATAATGCAAGTGAGAGTTTTAGTCATACTCAGGCTGAGACTACTACAGGATCAGTGTCGAAGAAACCATAGCAGTATTTTCTCGAAGGGCCAGTACGGTACCAAAGCTCTGTGTCAGAGTCTAAGGCACATCCATTAAGTATTATATATATATATTCAGCCTTTTGTATGGTAAATCTCTCCCCACCCAATATAATCTCACGTCTCATGTCCATGATACGCAGGATCAAAACTAATGCAGCAAGTCAGGATAAAATCTAAGCATGTAAAGATGTCATAAACATGTATCCTATACAGAATCACCTTAAATATTTCAGGAAGATTCTGTTCATGATTCGTGTCAAGTGTCCTGGGTATAATGTACTTGATATGGCAAGTACGAGAATGTAAATATCACGATATCCATCTCTAGGTGACGTTATACAACCCCGCGTACGGTGTTGGCACCCGACTATTAATCAGAAGCTAAGTAAGTCACACTGCCCTAGGGTGGAGCATGTACAACAGTCACAGGAATAAATCAAGAGAACAAAATAAATCATTATACTACAATTATGGCAAGGTACACTTGCCTGGGTTTCCGGCTACAGTTGTTGCTTTGGCTTCAGCGGGGATTGCAGGCAGTACTCCGGTTGCTGAAATAGATATCACCATCAGATCCAAAAAATATTAATCAGCTAGAAACGCCTGTCCTTGAGTCCAATTTGGAGATAAGGGCAAAAATGATATTTCGGGTCAAGGCGGGGTCCATATGTGGGCCGCTTTGCACCGAAAAATGCGTCAGGATCAAAGGTCTACAAATCTGTCCAACTTAGTGACAATAGGTCAGGAATGATGATATGAACCCAACGGAACTTGCAGAATTGGATTTCGAAGAGCCGATCACAAAATCGCCTGTCGAGTAGAGCTTGTGGGGCCCACGATACCCGATTTTGTCAACGTTCTCAGAATCGAACCAAAATTGGCTCATAGGACCAGCGTATTGCTACGAGTCCGATGGCGCAAGTTTCATCTCGATCCGACGTGTGTACACTAAGTTATAGTGAGAACCAGAAAGGACAGATACGGGCCGGTGTCCGCGGATACGCATTGATTTCGGTGTGCACGCACATCCGAATCAACTTCTGCGAAATCCCACACGTCCGTATCGACGACGCGCACGTATCGGTAAAGACCGCACGTGACCAAGTCGTCCCGTTTGGAGGGGCGTACTCAGTTCCGGGGTGAATCAGGGCGTTATTTTTCCTGTTTTTGGATCGCGGTTCACGATCACCACAGGACGCGATGCACCGAGCGGTTTGCATGGGCACCGAGAGGGTCATGCAGGCTACGCGATACAACTGACGGAACGAGAAATAGAGCTACGAGGAGAGAGATATGGGTACCTGAACAGGGCTCCGGGAAATCAAATTCTCCGTGTCCGCGTCGCGTCTACCGTGTCTTGGACACTGTGTCCAAGCCGTGTCTGAGCTAGGACACAGGTTATGTATCGTGTCCGAGTCCGCCGGAGACTAGCTGGACGGCCGAGGGGTCATCGGGGTCGGTCTGGGGAGGACGGCGAGGTCGTGGGCGGCCGGATCGGTGCTGGAGGGCTCGGCGTCGGGCGGAGTTCGAGCAGGCGGCCGGAGTTCGAGCGGGTTCTGCTCCAGGGGAGGCGGCTGCGGGTTCTGGTCTGCGGTGAGGGTCTGAGGCGGGAGGCGGAGGGTTCACCGAGGGAGACGACGGCAGGGCGGAGGATCGGCACGGTGAGGCACTACGGGTAGGTGGTCCGGTGATCGGGGAAGTTCAGGGCATCGCTGGGGAGGAGGTACAGCAGGAAGGGCTGGATGCTAAGGGATCCGGCGGGGGAGCTAGGGCTTTTATAGGCCGGAGAGGGGAGATGAACGATGGTCGGTGAAGGAGAGGAAGAGGAGGGTTGGCTGCGGACGTTCCGGTAGTCGGAGCGACGCGGGCGGCGGCGGGGGAGGTGAGGAGTCGGGCGTTTGGGGAAGAAAGAGATAGCGGGTCGGGTGAATTCGGGCGGACGGGTCAGGTCAGGGGATCCGGCCCGATCCAAAACAAATGCGGGTTGGGTCGGGTCCAAGCGGGTCGGGTCTGGATTTTGGGCCCGGATCCGACCCAATAAGGATTGGGTTTAGTTAAACCGGTTCAGAAATTGGTTTGGTTTATTTCAAATAAACCCGGTTTATTTTGGTTAAATTAATTAATTAGTTTTTAGGGCTTTTAAAATGCTTCCGGGGTCTAATAAATTTCTGGAAAATTATCCTATGTCTAGTTTTTCATTTTAAACCATAAAATATTATTTTTATAATATTTTAATATTATTTAATAATATTTAAAAATCATTTAATAATTAAAATACCTTAGTTTAATTACAGAAAAATTCCAAAAAATTCCAGAAAATTATGAAAAATTCCAAATTAAAATTTCTTGAAAATTGTGGGATTTACATTTATAGCCTAGTGTTTATAGACCTATGTTGTTATTTTGGTCTATTCGAACGGATATATTATTGGGCTGCTGACTGATGAAGCGTATCGTTCTTTCTTGAGATCATTTACCATGGATTGAGATTTAGCTTTAGTTGTTACATGATTAGAAATAGATTATTATTTGGAACACTTGACCATGGACAGCGTAAGTGCGCTTCGTCGGATCCATTAAATTGGAAAACCCTACGGAGTCGTACCAGCTGGCCATTGCCACCTGTCTGATCCCACGTGTTTTGGGACTTGGGTGTGACATATCTTCTTTGGATTCACTAAAATTTTATCACCAGTCAAAACATGTCCTAAAAAATCTACCTTGTCCAGGAAGAACTCATAATTGGACAGCTTCCCAAACAGCTTCTCCTTCCTTAACACATCCAACACAATCCGTAAATGCTCCTTGTGCTCCTCCGGTGTCTTTGAGTATATGAGTATTTCATCGATGAACACCCCCACGAACTTGCCAAGGTACTAATAGAACACCTTGTTCATCAAATTTATACATACCGCTGGGGCATTAGTCAACCCAAACAGCATCACCATAAACTCATACTGGCCATATCGAGTCCTAAAAGAAGTCTTCGAAATATCCTCCAGCTTCACTTTTACCTGGTGGTAGTTTGATCCCAAGTCTAACTTGGAAAATACCTTGGCGCCACTCAACTGATCGAACATGTCATCAATCCGTGGCAACGAGTATTTATTCTTGATAGCAATGCCTTGTAATCGATGCACATGCGCACTGATCCATCCTTCTTCGGTACAAATAATACAGAGGCTCCATACGGTGAAGAACTAGATCTGATAAACCCCTTATTCTGTAATTCATCCACTTGCTTCTTCAGCTCGGCCAGCTCACTGTTGTTCACTCTATAGACATGCTGTAAAATTAGTTCTGCACCTGGCATTAAGTCTATAAAGAATTCAATATCTCGATCTGGCGGCAATCCTGACAATTTCTTAGGAAACACATCCAAGAACCCTGCTATCAACGGATGCAGCAACTTCTTGTCTTCCACCATATCTCCACAGATAATACCTTCTCTCTGCTCTACAGCTCCTCTAGCAAACTCAAACTCTGGCTTTCCTGGTGGGCTAAACAAAACTCTATCTCCTCTATAATCTATACTAGCATGGTGCCTACTCAACCAATCCATCCCAAGTATAATGTCGTAGCTCGGAAGTGGTATTACAAGTAGACACGCACTCAGCTCCCGACCTCCTAGAGTAACTCTTCGATCCTTGTAAATATCATAAACCAGGATAATGCCTCCCCCGATCATGATCTTGCAAGTTCTAAGCAAAGGCTCAGCTACCAAACAATGCTTCAGAGTAAAAAAACAAATAAAAAATTATGGGAAGCACCACTATCAAATAAAGCTAAAGCTGGAATATAATCAATAAGAATAGAACCTACGATGACATCTCCGGTGGGCTCGGCCTCCTCGACCGTCATAGCAAAAGCTCATCCCTGACATGCACCTCCCTGATGATGGTGCTGGGCATGACGCTGCTGCTAGGTCAGAAGCGGCGGTCCCCTCGGCTATACTACATGTGGCCTCGCCTGTGTCCTCGTTGTTGGAGCTGCTCCCTGAACTGCACGATGAGGGTTGGAAGGATACTCTCTCAGCTGATGCCCCTAGACACCACAATACAAACAAGCTCCCAACCTCTTTTTGTAAACTTCTCAGATATGATCGGGCTTCTTGCGGTAGTGGTAGAAAGCTTGTTGTGACTGTCTCTACTACTGTGGTGCTTGGTGAACTGGTGCCCTAGCTGGAGTCTGGTGCTGCTGCGGCTGCTAAAAATGCCTGGACTGGAAATAAGGACGCTTAGCAGTCACTGTGCTGCTATTAGCCTCCAGAAAAGTAGAGTTGTCGCATTTGTCGGCACGAAAGGTGGAGTTGGAAGTCCTGCAGATATAGCCGGAACAGTCCTCTGAGCTAGAGGTGGACCCCCGAATGCAGCTGATACGCCAATCATCGGAGAAGTAACTAGTGCAGGCACTCAAAAAGTCGTAGATCTCTCAGAAAATGCTTCCCTCAGCTATGATCTAGTCTTAGGCGGCATCCTGAGCCAAAGCGAAAGGAAAGAATCAATATGGTACATGTTGTAATGCATTCAAAGAAGGACAGTTAAAGATCAAATATCAATATCAAGGAAGAAGAGTTAAAATAAATCAATAGAGTTTTTCCTAGATGTGATTGAGTATTCTTAGCCTATATCCTATATCCTGAAACAGGCTCATAATAGTACTCAAATAAGAGCACTACTACGAATCGCACTAATTGTAACCTCGAAGACCTACATGGGCCACCACTAAAATTGTGTCACGACCCACAACCGATGTAGGTGAACGAGTAGTGAACAACGCTCAGCCTACGTCGCAGCATCGATGGTAGAACTTTGTTTGTGTAAACTATCTATCTAACAATTAAGATATAAATATGTCACCAATGTAATATGAATATACTCAATTACAGATCTATAAGATGAAAAAATGCACGAATATGATAAAAGAATAGAAGAGTCAAAAATAAAGATCACACGACAAATAATATCCAATAAGTCAAGAAATACTAATAACTAAGCTGGACACAAATTCAGTACAAAAGACTCTAACTACTGTGCTATAAGTCAAGGGTCATCTGTCTCAGTCGGGATGAGACCCTCCTGAGCCAAGGTCTCTAGCTCTAAACTAACAATATCCTAAGGCCCGTAGTGAGTGGGTTACCACTCCTTAGTGTCATCTGAAAAAAATATCCAGTCAGAAAAGAAGCAAAGTACATCTCTAACAGCAGTTCTAATAAATAATATAAACTATGTAACAGTAAATGGAGTAAATATACAAGATGCAATATAAAAGTATAAGAGATATGCAATAAATGAATACTGGAAATAAATACAATAATAAGCATCATAGAAATGAACAAGAAATACTACTACTAACTGAGTGAGTACCAGCTTTAACATGTGATCAGCTTAGAAACTTGCACAAGGATTATGGCCTGGTTAATCATACGTGCAGTGTATGATTAATACTATTCAAGGAACAAGACATTCACAAGTACGGTATGATCACATATCTACACTACATACTCCTTACCCCCGACTGGTATAGTAGATCCAGCCATGGTATGTTATGACACGGGTTTCCACAAGGAGGGCGCTACTCTTCTCATGAACCAATATCTATATTTGTACAAGAAGAACAAAGCAACAAGGCTTGCACAAGATACACCATAAATACCAAGGAATAATATCTCATGACGAGATTCGGATATACCAATCAGTATAACCATCGTGTCAAAAAATCAAGGATATCTACGATAAATACAAGAGACATAGAGATATCAAAAATAAAAAACTATCAAAAAATATACTTGCCTGAAATCTGGTGAAGTGTATCAAAGATGTCCGATACGGTGTCTCAAAGACCTAAATATGGAATATTACATCAATACAAGGATTTAGAATAAAAATAAGTTAAACTAGTCAACTTCTAGGTTATAATGCCATTTCTAAGTTAAAATAATCAAACTAGTCAACTCTAGATCAAACTTGGTCAAATTAGCTATTTCTAGGTTGTATAAATCTATCTCTAGGATATTGGGTCCATACACTATGTAACTAGGCCATACTAGCTATACTAGGATACTAGGAAACCAACAAGATACCGTATCATAAGATACACAATTTATTAGATATAAAAATATTATAATATGTATACAAAACAACAATATATAATACTCCTAACTAAACTAAAGCTAAGTAGATACCTTGACTTTGAACCAAAAGCGGTATCACACCACCTACACTCTCATCTTAATGTTCAAACCCAATACCTTGAGTAAAACCCAATACCTTGACATTTATCTTGGTATCTCATGGTAATTTAATATC
Organism: Iris macrosiphon; assembly: GCA_036927795.1. NCBI lineage: Eukaryota > Viridiplantae > Streptophyta > Magnoliopsida > Asparagales > Iridaceae > Iris > Iris macrosiphon. The sequence continues at coordinate 31,989,183 of JAYESA010000014.1, read as the reverse complement.
TAATTTATAACTACTACCCATACACCTCACTATACATTAACATGTATTAATACTTATAACAATAATATACTAAACTATATAGTAACATATTCCTTGATATTTAATACCCGTACCCAAGATATTTCACTCTCATTACCTTGGGGTACCGCAAGGTAATCTAGAAATAATGCTAAGCAATATTAACTAGTACTTATGAATATATAAATCTCATATATATTATATACCAACTTATTTACAATATATACATAACTACTAGCTTATTAATATAAACTAATTAATCATATATATATATATATATATATATATATATATACTAATTTACTAGCTTATCAAACAAATTATATAGCTTATATATATATATATACTAACTTACTGCTTTTTGATAAGCTGCAGCTTATCAAAACTGCTGCTGCCGCTGCTTGCTGCCGCTGCTGCTGCTTACTGCCGCTGCTTCTTCTGCTTTATGCTTCTGCTTCTGCTGCTTACCGCTGCGGCTTCTGCTACTGCTTCTGGTTTTGCTGCATACTGCTGCTGCTGCTTTCCAACTGCTTCTCTCAGCTTCTCACTGCTTTTCTTCCACTGCTTTTCGTTGCTTTTCTCACTGTTTTCTATTGTTTAATTCACTGTTTCTATTGTTTAATTCACTATTTTCTATGGTTTCATCTTCCCTTAAGCTCACACATTAATACACATCTCACATATATATATATATATATACATCTGCACACACAATATATATATATATATATATATATATATATATATATATATATATATATATATATATATATATATATATATATATATTACCATATTAGAGAAGCACATGAACTTCTACTCTCCCATGATTACCAACACATCAACATGAATTCTAGATCAAACATATAAATATACATATATATATATCTCACATAATAATTATAATTATATTATTTATAATATCTATTATTTAATTAAATTGTAAAGAACAAACACGTGAAGTGCATCGCCCCCGTATCACACTAGATCTATGATACGCTTATAATATGGCTCCACCACACAACCAATTATAGTACAACGGATACGAGCAAGTCTAAAATTATAATTATGAATAATATGAAGAGCTAACTATTCATCTACGTGTCCGTGTCAAAATATGACATGCTCAAACCCCCGTGTCAGAAAAAAACTCTCAAATCAACCTGTATCTCCGAATTATTGTGATACGGCCTATACGTATCCAATTATGGATATGACACTAGCCACACACTATCAAATATATGTCAATTTGGTCTAATTGACCTATTGACAAACACAAGTTGTGTCAATCTTAAAATTCTTCCAATGGGTAATTCTAATTCCAATGGGTAGCCTTAGTATATGGGGTGGTTCCTAATAATTAAAACACATATTTAGAGTCTAATTAGAGAAGGAAAATTGAATTGTACCTATTGGGAGATAGATTCCCAATAAAACCTCTAAATTTAGTAAAAATAGCTTCCAACTTATAGATCCTTGCTCCTCCTTGTAAATCCTTACTTCCTCCTTGTAGATTATTTCTCACTCCTTATTCTAATAGCCTCCAATGATGATTTGGAAAAGAATTAGAAAGAAATTTTGGTGGAATTTGATGTGGGAATGAAGAAATTTGGAAGAGAAAATTATAGATCGAGATTTTAAATAAAAATAAAGAAAGAGAAATTTTTCTCCATTATTAAATATGGCCGGCCCCTTTTTCTCCTCTCCAAGCTACTATAAAATATCTAAAATACCCTTTGGGGACTCTCATAAAGAAAATAATTAAGGAGAGAAGGTTTTAGTCTAATTGGTTTAACTTAATTAATCATCCTCCTAATGATTGGGCTTATTATTAGGCTCAATTCTAACTAGAAATAAATATTGATCCATGGGTCAAATCTAAATTAGTTAGGTCCACTAAAATAAGTCCAAAATAATATACTAACATCCAATAATAAATAAATAAAATAATAAATAAATTTATAATATGCACAATATTTAATTAATTATGAAATGACTAAAGTAGTCTTTCTTAGAAAATATGATAGTAACAATCGAGGTCATCTTCTACGATGATGATTGGCTCGAGGATATCGAGTGACTCATGAGGGTGTCCCGTCTTGCTGAGGATCTGAAGGTTGAGGCCATGGGACTTCAGTTGTTCGACATCGTCCAAACTTGGTTCAGGAATGATCCACTTCTTGCTGATGTGGGTCAGTATTAGTAGGTGTTTAAGAACCTCTTCAAGAGGAAGTTCTTTGCTCGGACGGACATATTGGACTTCGGGAGGCAGTTTGAGGGCCTTACTCAGGGGAGCATGTCCGTGGAGGAGTACGTCGCAGAGTTCGGGATTTTGAGCCAATTTGTGGAGTACTTTATTAGGTAGCCAGAGGTTCGGGATATCCGCTTCCATAAGGGTCTGAAATAGAAAGTAAAGACCCTCATTCTATCTTTCAATTAAATATATTGGGAGATACTTGTGAAGGCATGCAAGGTTGAGCGAGAGTTGATCTTGAAGCCCAAGAGAGACCGTGATTCTTTAATGGGGGCTAGTAGCAGCACAGTACCTACTAAGCGTCTCCAGTCTAGGCCTTTTCAGCACAGCCACAATAGTACAAGACACCACAGCAGTAGCAGAAACACTCACAATACGCTTTCTGCCACAACTGCTAGAAGTTCGACCATATCTGGGAAGTTTGCAGGATTAGGTTAGAAGTTTGTCTGTATTATGGCGCAAAGGGGCAACACATGAGAGATTATCCTTCCAACCCTCATCGCGCAACTCAGGGAGCAGCTCCAGCTCAAAGAGCACAGGCGAGGCCACCTGCAAGTACAGCAGAGGGGACCGCCGTTTTCGACCCAGCAACAATATTATGCCCAGCACCAGCATCAGTGAGGTGCACCGCAGGGGCGAGCATTTTCTATGACGGTCGAGGAGGCCGAGCCCACCGGAGATGTCATCGCAGGTTCTGTTCTCCTTGATTCTATTCCAGCTTTAGCATTATTTCATTAAGGTGCTTCCCATAGTTTTATATCTGTTTCTTTTTCTCTGAAGCATCATTTGTTAGCTGAGTCTTTACTTAGGACTTACAAGATAATGACCTGGCCGAGTCCACCGAAGATGTCATCCCAGCTAGAAAGATTATTGATCCTAACCCTCTAGAATAATCTATGGAAATGCTTATCTAGATGCAAAAAATTATTTGTAGCCCCATAATAGTGATACAAGGAACGACATTATAAACTTGAGAAGAAAGAATTTTAGACTCGCATCTAGAAGAAGATTATCAAATACTAATGAAAATATGATATGAAATAGCACTTTACATGACAGACCATAGTGGTTAAGTCACAATTGCCTTATGACTTCCAGTATTAGACCTAGATAACAAGATGAGATTCGCAAGAAGTACCTGACCTTGAGTATTTAAATTAAGAGAAGGATCAAGGAAGGACTGAAAATTTTATCACTCAATAGTTGCCTCGAAGATCGATACTACGAAGCGGAAGGTACTGGGCTATGATTGATGGAGTTTAGAGTTGAAAACAAGATCAACGTACAAAAAAGATATGAATGTGTGTAGGAAACAAATGATAAGAGAAATATATTAGGGTCACGTAATCCAAGGAGAAGGAAATTTTGATATGGACTTGAGGGATAATAATTATAGTATTTATGAATTATAATGCTTTTCAAATTTCAAGGATTTAGCGCAGGTAGAAATTGTTGATCAGCCTTGAAATGCTATAAATTTCAAAGAACAAAATACAAGTTTAGATCACACGCTGACTCATTGGCCAATCGGTAGAGGATTACCACTACTCTTAGATTATATATTGACACATGAGTAGGGGGTGTAAATAGAAGATAGAAATCTGATAGGAATGATAGCTGAATATTGATGTTTACATATAAATCGCTTAGGGATAGAGATTTAGATTATTGACTAATAGTAAATGAGCTTGCGGAACCTAATCCTTAGTAGTAGGTGGTGTTATGGAAACCTATTTCTATTTTACCGTAGCCGATGAATTTTAGGAATCGTATTCTTGTTATTGTATTTGTTATATTTTATTCTAGGGTATTTAGAATAATTGAATAGATATTTATTACATAATTTCTATATATTCTTATTACTATGTAATGAGTAGAGACTTATGTTGTATTTTATTACATATATTTCTCCTAGAAATTGTTCGAGTAAAGCTTCAAGACTAAGTATGAGTAACTAGATTACACTTGTTGCTACTAAGACTGATTATAAGAAGTTAGGTAGCATGATTTCATTGTGGATACTATAGGATGATGACGTTTTACCTAGGAAAGAATGTTGAGATATTAACCGTCTTAGTTGCAGAAAAAGGAATATGTACTACATAAGTGGCCTTGAGGATTTTGTGCTTATAGAATTTTAGAGCCTAACTCTGTAGTCCTTTGAGAGTAAAAGAAATGATATTATTTTCATTATAGATATTAAAAGTTTCAAACTTAGATTATGTCGCGACATCCTTGAGTAACCTAGGCTATAGGTGGTGATTTATTTTTATAGATAATGATTAGCATGATAACAATGATGAGACAATACATGATGGTAAAAAAAATTTGGAGGACCAAATGACTTATACGATTAAACTGTGTGTATATGAAAGTTTAAGATTTAGAGAGTGGCTAGGAATAAGTACGAAGTTGTGTTTATAGATTTAGAGATGTATTGAGTTCGTTGCAAGGGAGATTGATTTTAAATTTTGAGGACAAAATTTTCTAAGTTTGATAGATTGTAAATCCCCTCACCCAATTTTAATGTATACTTAGCTTAGTGAGAGATTAGGATCAATTTTAATTTTTTTTGGATTAATTAACTAGAGTTAGAAATTCATCTATTTATTTTATTCCCTCGTTGCACCTTGGCATTTCTTAATAATTTAAAGCAATGCACTATCATTTTCCTTCCAACAAATTTTACATCCTTGACCTAGTCAAGCCAATCTTTAATTCTGACCTTTGTGTCACTCGTAAATGCACTGTCTTGTGCTTCATTTTAATTTTACAATATTCGTACATATTTTCTAATTTTAAACCCAAACTTGGCACCTATGTACGTTCCAATCAAAATTGGAAATACAACCTCGACCCGTTCCTAGCAACCCAATATATATTAATAATCTACTCTGAGTTTACTTCGTCCATGATACTTGTGTCACCTCCGATTGAGATCCTATGTACTTCCAATTTATTAAAGAACACCTATGACACAATTCCTATTTAATTTGAAGCAACCGACTTAACCTATTTAAAACTAGACCCAACACCAATCCAAACCCACTCTCATACCCTCAAGGCTTATAAAAAATATTGCACGCCAATTTTCTCTATTACAACAAACCAAACATGGCTTCTACCCTCATCAAATCCTTATTTACCCTTATTTGTAAACACCCAAATAATTAGGGACCTAAGTGTAAATGTAATGCTAGGTGTCAATCTCCTATAGGAACAAACCAAACGAAGAAAATCCCTTGGTCATGCTTGACCGGTCATACACCTCACCCTCTCACCCTTTGTTTGCATGTGACTATTCAATATAAACCTATAATTCATCCAAACCCTTCATTCAAATCCTAACCCATCATCTCCACTCATTCTTCATGATAACCAACACACACTTCCCTAGAAATAGGAAAAGTAGCCGGCCCTCATCCCCAAGCTCCCTCTTCTCTCTCTCTCCTTCATTAATACACACATTCTCTATCTTTTCCTCAAATTTCAGCTGAACATACCTGTCCCTCCATCAAAAACCGAAACCATCACCTCCACCACCTCTTTCTTTCTTTTCTCATTCCCCTTTCCATAGTTGAACATAACCACCACCATCACCACCATCATCAGCCTACCACCACCACCACCACCATTGCCTTCTCCTCTTTCTTGACAACCCGCCACCTCCACCACCTCCTTCTTCCTCTTCTCCTTCCCCTTACCATAGCTGAACATCACCACCACCATCACTACCACCATCAGCCTACCACCACCACCACTATCTCTTACTCCTTCTCGACAACCCACCACCTCCTTCTTCTCTTCTTCTTCCCCTTACCATAGCTGAACATCACCACCACCATCACCACCACCATCAGCATACCACCACCACCACTACCTCCTTCTATTTCTCGATAACCCGCCACCTCCACCACCTCCTTCTTCCTCTTCTTATCAACCACCACCATCAGCTTCATAGTCCATTACCACCATTATTCTACCTCACATTCGCTGTTACTGCTGCTCATAATATTGTTGCTGTTGTAAATATTGTTGTTGCTATCACAGTTGCTCCAGCCTACCTCGTCGGAGCAGGCTGCAGGAGCACCCCCCACTGGCCGAAGAATACCCCCGCAGGAACCAAGCTACCACCACCATCGACACCAAGCCACCGTTGCACCACCACCACCTTCACGACCCCCCTTCCTCCTCCACCTTACTATGACCACTACGGTTAAGGCAGCTGTTGTTGCTGCTGCCCCCTGGCCGAGCAACCCGACCACCACCAGAGCCACCCTCAGCCCTGGTCGAGCCTCCCTTGGTCTGAGCTGCACCTCCGACCGACTGCTTCCCGCCGGAGCCCCGACCTGACCACAGACTCGAACCCGACAGTCCAGAACTGAATGCCTCACCCCCTTGATTTCTCATCGATATTTCTTTCTCGTTGCTCGATCAATTTACGAACAAACTTTGCTGGTATATTGACAACTTAACCATCTTGTTATGCCTTCAATTAGAATAATTTAGTTTAATTTCTTTTGTTAGTAATTTAAGTTCTAAAATCAAAAAAAATAGTTTTTAAAAAATATTAAAATTCTTCGATACGAAGTTGGTTCCGTCAAACCGGACAACCACGTCGCGTACTAATTGCACCTAAAGACGCATACAGTATTTCCCGACTTGTGGGCTTTCGCGAAACTCGATTCGGACGTGTGTGCGCACCGAAATCAACACGTATCCGTCGAAAGTCCCCTGTATCAGTATTTCATAAATTACCCAATTATTTTGTGCATGCTTGTCGTATCATGACGAAACTGGTTCCATTGGACTCATGGTGTTTGACTTGTCATGTGACCCATGTTTTGTCAGATTTTGAGACAGTGACTGTATTGCTGTTTTGTGGGCTCCATGATCCGTTCCAACGGACATTTTTGTGATCGGCTCATCGAAATTCACATATGAACATACCATTGAGTTTGTATCATCGTTTAGAACTTATTTGACCTATAATATGCTAAATTTAGAGACGTTTGTTCCTGGCATATTTTTTGGTGTAAGACGGCTACTTGTGGACCCCGTGTTGACAAAAAATTACATTTTTGCCCCTGTGTCCAAATTGGTCGTATGAATATACTTTTTTGCGTATCTCACTTATTTTGGGACTGTTGGTAATATTTGTGATAGCATCCGGGGATATCTGCTCCAGTTTCCATCTTGTGCTGCTATTTCTATAGCTAGTTCGTATTCAAATCTTTGTCTGGCTTCCAAGCAAGTATACCTTACCTTGTTGTACTAAATTAAGTTATTATTATCATATACTTTGTGCTCTAAATAATTTATAATTGTGCGCTTCTGAGTATGCCTCGGGTGCAGTCGACAAAGACATTGACGTTAGGACTTGTGTTTGATCTAGTGTCTAGTGGACGCACCTAAATTACGGGATTATTGATATAACTCTGAGGCCTTGTCACGTATTATTTTACGTCACAAAATAAGTTTATGCTAGGACATGGGTTTACGAACTCGACTGGACATCGGTGCAAGTAGCTCGCTTGATGGTACTTAGCATAGTTGTATTGCTTTAGGCGACTTGTATTACAGTTACGAGATGTCCACATCATACTTGAGACTTGTACATTGGCTTTGGGTAGAAAGGACAACTGGTAGGCGTGTAGGACACCATCTTTTATTATTTATGACGATTCTACGTTCTTCGGAGCGATACATATACTATTATTTATGCAGATTCTGCGTTCTTCGGAGCAATACGAAAGTTATTATTTATACAGATTTTATGCTCTTCAGAGCATTGGACGTTATTATTTATGCAGATTCCCCGCTCTTGAAAGTGTTGGACGTTATTATATATGCAGATTGTCCCAAAATAGGGGGCATATACTAGCCAGTCATGACGATTGGTGAATTATGTCATCATATGTCTAGACTACACTTACCATACGCTCTAAGTTGTCCTCAAATTGCATTCACTCAGGAGGATAGTTCACCCTGATTTACTTTACTTAATATTTATATTATGACATCTATTTTTTGTATCTTGTTACGTCCCTCTGAGGATCTGGTTCAATTCCAGGTTATTTGAGCATATTGTATGATGCTTGATCTTTTGGAGTATTGGACATCGTTGTAGGTATCTTCACATATTTTAGCCATTACAATCATGTACTACTTTCCATTTTTGATTCTGCTTTTATAGCGTAGTATTTGTAGGCCTATATTATTACTTTAGCCTATTCGAACGGATGTATTATTTGGCTACAGACTAATATTGCGTATCGTTCCTTCTTAAGATTTATTTACCATGGATTGAGATTTAGTTTAGTTGTTGGATATTAGAAATAGATTTTTAGCTGGATGACTTAACCTTGGACAGCATAAGTGTACTTCGTCGGGCCCATTAAATTAAAAAGCCCAACGGAGTCATACCAATTGGCCATTGCCACGTGTCTTGTCCCATACATTTTGGGACTGGGGCATGACATAGTTTTAGTGGTGGCCCATATAGGTCAGAGTATATCGTTTCGGTTACATTACTGTACCGAACGAGCCTGCGACTTAGAATTAATGTTGAATAAGATCTCAATCCATAACTGATTTTAAAACTTATATTGTATTCAATTTTTGCCCTTTGACTTAATAATTATATTCGTTCATTTATCGTCGACATCATTATCTTTGTTTCTCATCTTTCTTATTTCAGAGAGATGGATGCTCTCACGCACGATGATTTCCTCCAGGAGCAGATCCTAGTCAAGACGGAAGAATGTATGATTAATGTGATATTCTATGAGAAGATGGTTACCCTTAGTAGGGTGGGTTGATAGGTTCTTTTTGGATTCTAGAACTAGTTTAGATTGTTAGAAAGAGAATTGGACATAGTAGTATATTCCTAGAACTGATAAAATCCTACTCTTACTTAAGATAGCAGTGATTTGGGAAGTATTGGAAGCTAAAAAGATTGTTGTTCCTAACCCTCTAGAATGATCTATGGAAATGCTTAGCTAGATGCAAGAAATTAGTTGTAGCCCCATATGGTGATACAAGGAACGACATTATGAACTTGAGAAGACAAAATTTTAGACTCACATCTAGAAGAAGATTATCGGATAATAATAAAAATAGGGTATGAAATAGCACTTTACGTGGCAGACCATAGTGGTTAAGTCACTAATTACCTTATGACTTCCAGTATCAGACCTAGATTTTTCCACTCTTTAGTTATTGATGATTATATGACTAGGCTAAAATGGATACGTGGATTACTATATTTGTTATTGATTGACTTGACAACTTAGGTACTAGGGTATTGCTTCTGGAATCAGATTATATATACTTGATTTGTTTGGGTTTCCAGTGTCTATTGGGCTTGTGCTTTTCACCTTTGATAACTTGAGTAGATGAGCTAGTATCTAAAATAGAGCAATTAGATTGAAGGATGATAGTATTGACAGATGTTATAGCCATGAGTTGGATATCGTGAACTACCTATAATGGATGGCCAAATATAAAAAAGATGGTACCCATGTTGTAAACCCCCTGATTTTTCAGAAATTTTAAAATAGATTTTTAATAATTTTTCTGGAATTTTTCTCTAATTAAACTAAGGTGCTTTGATTATTAAAGGATTTTTAAATAATGTTAAATAATATTAAAATATTATGAAAATAATATTTTTTTGTGTAAAATAAAAAATTAGACATAGGGTAATTTTTTGGGAATTTATTGGACCCCGGAAGTATATTTTTAAAGCCCTAAAAACTATTATATAATTAAACCAAAATAAACCTAGAAATAAATCCGGTTTATTTAAAATAAACCAAACCAAACCAACCCAGACCGGTTTAGCTGAACCAAACACAACCCTGAGTCTGCGGGTCAGATCCGGGTCTAACCCGCGACCCGAAACCCGACCCGACCCGCATTCATTTCTTATTGGGTCAGATCCGGGCCCGTCAGTCAACCCGACCCGGCCCGTCAACCCGAACCCGCTTCCTTATTTTGTTGATCGGGCCGGATCCACCCTGACCCGACCCGACCCGTCAACGCCCGACCCGGCCAGCCTCTCTATCTTCTCCCCCGACCCCTCAGCTTCCCTCCGCTGGTCGACCCGCCGCCGCTCGGTCTCCCCGCTCCCGTAACCGCCGCCGACTGCTCCGATCCCCAGCCGCTCCGCCTCCCGCAACGGCCTTCCTCTCCGTATCTATATAACCCCGCTCCGCTGGCCCTCTCCCCCGCTCCGTCCTCGTCCCCGATCCTTCCCCGCCTCCATCTCCTCTGGCTCCTCAGCCGCCTCTGCCCGGAACCCTAGCCCCCTTCCCGCAGCACCCTCGCAGCACCTGGCCGCCCCGCCTTCACTCCAGCGCCGACGCCGCCCTCGCCTCCAGCTCCGCCTCCGACCTCCCCTGGCCTCTTCCTCCATATCCTCGCCGGCTCCTCCGCCCGAAGCCGCTCCGCCGCAGACCCGAGCGCCCCGCCTGCCGCAGCACGCTAGCTTCGTCGCCCTTGACGACCGGAGTCCCCGTGGCTCCTCGACGAACTCGCAGCAGCTCGCCCGAGCGTCGCCTGCCTCACCAGTCTCACCGCAGCAGCTTCGGCATAGCCGCCTCCGGCCAGAGCCGCCCCCGGCAAGTAGCGCCTCAGCCCGACCCAGCCTCGGCGAGCAGCCGTCTGCCCAGCGTCTCTCCGACGAGTCTCCGGCGAAGCCCTAACCCTAGAACAGCCCAGAGACGGCCAGGACGCAGATACTGTGTCGAGACGACACACGGACACGGAAATCTCGATTTCACGGAGCCATGTTCAGGTAACCCGTTCTCTCTCCTCATTGCTCTGTTTCTCGTTCCGTCAGTTGTGACGCGAACACTGCGTGACCCTCTCGATGCCCGTACAACCCGCACGGTGCGTCGCATCCTGTGGCGATTGCGAACCGCGATCCAAAAATAGGAAAACAATATCCTGTTTCACCCCAGAACTGAGTATGCCCCGCCAAACCGGACGACTTGGTCACGTGCGGTCTTCACCGAAATGTGCGCGTCGTTGATACGGACGTGCGAGATTTCGCAGAAGTTGATTTGGATGAGCGTGCACACCGGAATCAACGCGTATCCGCCGACAACGCCCCATATCCGTCCGTTCTGGATCTTGCTGTAACTTAGTGTACACACGTCGGATCGAAACGAAACTGGTGACATTGGACTCGTAGCAATACGCTGGTCCCGTGACCCAAGTTTGGTTCGATTCTGAGAACGTTGACAAAATCGCGTATCGTGGGCCCCACGGCTCCACTTGACGGGCGATTTTGTGATCGGCTCATCGGAATCCAATTCTTGAAGTTCCGTTAGGTTCATATCATCGTTCCTGACTTGTTGACACTGAGTTGGATAGATTTGGAGACCTTTCGTTCTGACACATTTTTTGGTGCAAAACGGCCCACATGTGGACCCCGCTTGGACCTGAAAATGTTATTTTTGCCCTTGTCTCCAAACTGGACTCAAGGACAGGCGTTTCTAGCTATTTAATATTTTCTGGATCTGATGGTGATATCTATTTCAGCAACCGGAGCAGTCCCTGCAAATACCACTACTGCCAGAGCTACAATTGGAGCCGGAACCCCAGGCAAGTGTACCTTGCCAAACTCTGCAGTTTTGTTATTTATTTTCTTGACTTATTTATATATTATTGTGCATACTTAACCTAGGACCGTGTGAATTACTTAGCGTCCGATTAATAGTCGGGTGCCAACCCCGTACGCGGAGTTGTGTACGTCAACTAGAGATGGCTATCGTGACCCTTTTACATACTCGTACTTGCTTTATCAAGTACGTTATACCCAGGACACCTGACACTATTCATGTGACAGAATCTTCCTAAAATATTCAAGGTGATTCTGTATAGGATACAGGTTTCATGACATAGACATTATGTTCTTAGATCATATTATGACTTGCTGCATTAGTTTTGATCTTGCGTGTCATAGACATGAGACGTGTGATTATATTCGGTGTGGAAAGACACACAGGCTACAGGCTGATTTATATATATTTATTATGGTGAGGCCTTAGAATCTATATCAGAGCTAGGCACTCTACTAGAGAGATATTATTATGAGGCCTTAGACTCTACATTAGAGCTAGGCACTCTACTAGTGATATCACTGCTACCGGCTCCCCGACACAGAGCTTGTAGTAGTCTCAGCCTGAGTTTTAGTGATGCTCTCATCTTGTATTTCACATAGATGGTTATATAGCTTACCCTATTGTTTTATTTATTTTTGCACTGCATTTATTTTGGCTTGAGTTATATTGTACCTTGCTATGTCCCCTGAGGACCTGGATCCGGATTATGTTCCCAGGATTTGCAGACGAGATCTATCCCGAGGTATACAGAACAGGAGCATTAGCAGGAGCAGAAGTAGGACCAGGTGCATACAGTAGAGCAGAACCAGGAACCGAGGACTAGGTGATTGCTATAGATTTTTCTGAGTATATGTTTCTTCCATACCCAGTCTGTGATGTTCTTTACATTTTTTTTTAAATGAACAATTGTATCAGACTTGATTATCGGGTTGTTCTCTGATTTAATTACTTGTGACATGATGTTGATGTTTATATTTCTTTTGTTGATATTGATATATTCATTCTGTAGATGAGATTAGTAGACCCTGATTATTGTTTTACAGCTTAAGTACGCCCCGATGGATCCATTAAATTAGGTTTGTCCATCGGTGTGTGCTGCTGGCCATTGCCACGTGTCTAGTCCCTCGATATTTTTGGGACTGGGGCGTGACACATGTAGTTTGGATGAAGGGTATGCATGGAGTAAACTAGGAGAAACCGCAGGTTCGAGGTAAAAAGGTAGAATGGCAACAAGATGAGATTTCCGAGAAGTACCTAACCTTGAGCATTGATGAGAACATAAAATATCATATTTTTATTCCTTAATGTATACTCTTTTATGCTCATTTGATGTCTAAAGATCCTCATTATTTTTATATTTTGATCTAGGATGCAATTGGAGTCACTAAATGCAAAATGGAGCTATTTATCAATTCTGGACAGTTTCGATACCTTGTAGCAAAATGGTCATAACTTGCTCATTCGAAGTCCAATCGAGCTGATCCAAATTGATTCGGAAAGCTAAGAGATACAGGTACAATTTTACTATTTTTAGTTTTCCTGTATTCTGGATTTATCATAGACCAAATCAGATTTGAAGTTGAGTCAACTATATTGTACACGAAAAGTGTAGCTGAATTAACCAATTCCCTACTTGTTCAAAGATTTTATTTTATTGTTTGGGGGTTGTAACTTCTAGAAGATTTGTGGGAAGATATTTTGGGCTTCAAACAACTAATTTAGAGTGCATAAAAGGGGTAGAAATCAGGAGAAAAAAAAGAAAGGAAAATAACACACAACTCTTCTTCTTCTTCTCCAATATTCTTTTGAAGTTTTCATGAACATGCGGAGCTAAAAGTCTTGTTTATCGAAGGAAACATAAGCCTTGGAATCAATAAACTTGTGAGATCTTAATTATTTTCATATTTTTTATTTATGCTTTGAGTATTGAATGTTTTTATATGCCTACTTTCATGATTGTTTTATTTAATTACTAGGAGGCCTACTAGTCTATTATCTATTTCGATCTATTACTAAATTAGACATCAAATCCGTAATTGTTTGATTTTTCTAATTTTTGAAGCAACCAAGATTTAATGAAGTGCTTTGTTTTATTAGATCTTAGGAGAAAACTTTTGACAAAATTAAATGCAATCGCTTGTGCTTGTGTTGTTTTGCTTCATCGATCTATTGGTTCTTTAAAAAATTACTTGATTAAATCTTCAGCGCTTGTCTTGGATTATTTAGTAATTAAAGCTACTTAGATCGCTTGTTTCTAATTATCTAAGCCTAAGAGAGATAGAAAATACTTCCAACGATGAATATTCTAAGTATGAGTTAATTTATGTTTGCATCAATGATCAATTTTAAGATTCCAGTGGTAGATGTTGACTGAGACCAACATTTATTCCTTTGATTGATTTTAATACTTTAATTGATTTTAGCTCTTTTTAATTTACTTTTATTCAAAACTCCACCCCCATCCTATTTCATATAGCATAAAGATTAACTATTTAGTCTCCGTGGGATCGATCATAACTCTCACTATAACAAATAATTTTAAGAGTAAAGGTTTTATAATTTGGGTGGCTACGATATCACACCAAACTTTGGCGCCATTATCGGGGAATAATTTTAATTAATTTTTGTTCCTTTTGTGATCTTTTCTTATAATTAAATTATTTTTGTTTATTAGCAAAATAAAAAAAATATTCTTATATACTTTTTTGGATTGCTTGCTGTCATTTTATTGACTGTTTATGATTGTAACTCAATCTTCTAATCAAAGTAATTTTCAGAGTTATCCAAAAATAGAAAGAACATTGTGCAGGTTAAGGATGAAAGCTCAAAGAAACTCTAACGAGAACGACCCTGCTCCGGATTCCTTACTCTCTTGCAATTCTAATCCTGAAGAAGAGGAAGTCATGGCTACAAATAGAACTTTGAAAGAACTTGCAACCCCTGATTTGAACCAACACCATTTATGCATAACATTTTCTACTTTAGATACTACTACTAGTTTTGAATTAAAATCTGGACTAATACATTTATTACCCACTTTTTATGGCCTTGCAGGTGAAGATCCTCATAAGCATCTAAAGGAGATTCATGTGGTATGCACAACTATGAAACCTACGGGGGTATCCGAAGAGCAAATCAAATTAAGAGCCTTTTCATTTTCTTTAAAGGATTCGGCTAAGGATTGGCCCATCTGGGAGCATTGTCACATGGAACGAAATAAAAAGGCTATTCTTGGAGAAATATATTCCCGCTTCAAGGGCGGCCAATATCCGAAAAGAAATTTATGGGGTAAGGCAACACAATGCAGAGTCTCTCCACGAGTAATGGGAACATTTTAAAAATTATGTGCAAGTTGCCTCCATCATCAAATTAGTAAGCAGCTACTTATCCAGTACTTCTACGAATGCCTTCTACGAACTGATAGAAGCATGGTAGATGCTGATAGTGGAGGAGCTTTGGTAGATAAATCTCATGAGGCCGCAAGAAATTTAATTGCAAATATGGGGGCAAATTCTCAACAATTTGGCACTAGGCTAGATCTTCCATCTAGGCATGCTAATGAGATAAATATTTTTTCCCTAGAACAATCACTACCAGAAAAAGTTAAATTAACGACGTTTAAAAATGTCACTAAATGACCAAAAAATGTCGGTAATTAGGTTTAGCGACGTAATTAGCGACATTTTAAAGAAGTCAGAAAAAAGCAAGTCGCTAAAAGGAAAAACGTCGCTATGCCGACGTTTTTTAGCGACTTTAATGTGTCGCTAACTTTAGCGACGTTTAGCGATGCAGTGTCACTAATTAGCGACGTTTATTAACGTCGCTAAATGTCGCTAATTAGCGACTTATATAGCGGCATTATAACAACGTCTTTAATGACCTGGCAATACTGCCATGTCAGCAATTTACGACGTACAGCGACGAGTTTAGCGACGTCTTTAGCGACGTCATTAGCGAAGTTTAACAGCATCGCTAATTAGCGACGTAGTTAGCGACGTATATTAACGTCGCTAAACGTTGCTAAAAATGTCGCTAATTTTACAAAAAAAAAGAATACTGAATTGAATTTCTGGGTTTGCCACCCCCCTTGGGTTCATTATCAGGTATATGATGGTTGTTAACTAATGTTTGATATAAATATAATAGTACATATAGCTATAATTATTACTTATAGTCTGCTTGATGTTTATTTGAATATGCTATGGATGTGGTTCATTATCTGGTGGTGTGTAGGAGGGTGAACCTGCAGTGATTGTTTGTGTATGTGTCTCATACTACATATAGTGTAGCAGTGTTGACAGGGATGTATAGAGGAATAAACACTGTGACTGTTAGTAGGTTCTGTGTGGTGTGATCAGCTTATGTGCCATGAGGGGACTCGAGCATGTAGTAGAAATAATTGAATAAGGAACACAGTAGCAGCAACAAGGGGGAAATTCTAGTGCACTAGGTAAATTCAGGCCAAGTATCAGTCATCAGTTGTAAACCAAAATATATTAGAAACTGTGTGAATATCAGTGAATTAAGACAGTACTATCTGTGTTTTGTGTTGGTCTTAATCTGCTCAGAGATAGGGAGAGAGTGTGTATATTATAATTCAGTGTGTTTGAGTTTGTACTGGGATTGTGCATTATATTACAACTTGTATCATTGAATTGGAGAAAAAAAGGGAAAAATAGGCACTGAACACTCAACACCGATAAAATAACATATTTAATATAAATAATATAATAAAATTTAAAGAAAAGAAAGCATCCAACAAATCTCATCGTAAAAAATATGGCAAATTTATATCCATACAATCCCATCCTAAATAATAAAAAGATATAAATATCCAGCAACTACCTATACTACTGCGGATCTGCAGGAGGCTGACCACCGACGCGCCTGAAGGATAAGAACTGCTCATACTCCTCCCGTGGAATCGACACCGATGTCGATGGAGAAGGCACTGACGTCGGTGGAGTCTGTGTCGATGTAGGCGCACCAGGAGGCCGTACCCGCTCCAAGTCTGCGAGTCGCTGGTTGTAAGAATCCATGGTAGATAACAGCCTTGTACTGCTATAAACCATTGAATCCTGTATCATCGTCAGCCTCTCGGCCATCGATAGCTGTGATACATGCAACACCGACAGACTTTCCTCTAACAGTTGCCTTGTAGCAATCAGCACCACAGAATCTGCACGCATCTTCATCCTTGTCGTCTTTGTAGTACAACATGCACCCGTTGCGACATGCATCAATTTTTTCGTATCCAAAGCGATTTCACCATCCTTTTAGATCGATAGAAGTCTTTAGACAACTTTGCACCCTCGGACAAGATCTCTATAATCAAATCGATCAGTCGATTATAGCATTCTTGCGACATGTTAAAATCGGACTTGATGCTCAATAATCTTGTAACCACCTCCAACGGTGAATGATCCTCACAACCAGGATATAGTGGAGTCCTTGCATTCTCCAGCAACTCCATAAACTTTGCAGCATCGACATTCGGTGCCTCCTTAGCTGCATCATAATTGTCCGGATTGAAACTAGGTCCCGCCGCATCATAAACTATGTTCACCAACCCGTCGTCGTAAGCATCGTGGTCGTGGACATCCATATACGGCTCCACATAGGGCTCCGACTCTGATGCTAGAGATACAAGTTCTCCGTGTGCGGTCTACTGATAGTAATTCGGCGTGAAGCCCTTCGAGTACAAATAATATGTGACTTCCACTTCTGGATGATATTTCCTGTTGCGATATCTCACACACAGACACTTAATTTTGGTACCGTCCATGTACTGAGGGAACGTCTTGGCGAACTGCAGGAACTGTTGTACACCCTCAATGAATTCATCCCGCACACCGCACATGTCATCAAGATGATGGTTGTACATCCACGAACGATAATGCAGATAGTAATTCATATCCATTTCTAGATACTTCTGCAAAAATAATAGTATGTATCAACATATCTGCTCCTTTAAAACAGTAAAGTACTGGGAAAAGTAGAGAATTTCTAATAGCCAAAATGGCCAGATGAGCAACCTGTCGTTCAAGCGCAAAACAATCTCATCGCAAAATTAATAAATTGGTCACAAAGGGAAAATGAAGCGCAATAGCGGGCAGTTAAATTTATACTTAAAACAATCTGGGTATCTCTTCTTTTATGGCAAAGATGTCCAATTGACCAATGGTCAATTAAGTCTTCATAGCACGTAAGCAACAATTGGGTTCTCTTTGAAATTCAGAGGATGAGTTCTAATTCAGGTATAGATAGAATAAGTAGTCTCCCAAAAAATGTCATTGAGGCCATTCTCATGTGTTAGTCCATTAGGGATGCTGTTAGAACAAGCATCATATCTAGTGGCTGACAATAAATCAAGCCCATCTCCTAGGTCCTTTAAGTGCTACATGAATCATTTTTTACTTCACCTTCACAGGGACCATCTTACTGATCATGTTAAAAGTCGCTAATCCTTATTGCTTCATTCAAGGTTTGTTCATCTTTAATGCATATTATAGTAGCATCAGTTACCATCCTATCAATTTCAATTGTTGTATCCATTGTCCATTATGTCCAAACCATCTCAAAGAATTTTCTTTCATTTTTTAGCATATATGTTCAAACCGTCATAAACTGCTTAGCCTTATTTCAACCGCCACTGAAACTGCTTGTAACTTCAAATCATGTGTAATTCTATCATGTATCATATGAATTCTTAGCCATCTAAACATGTTTATAGTAAAACCTATCTAACTAAGCATATGTGACATCTAGTTATTCAATTCAGCAGAGTAGCTTATAACTTTTCATATTGTAAGTAGACAGCTAGTTACTCAGTTAAGCATACATGTATAGGTCGTGTCGTATCGTGTCGTGTCGTGTCAAAAGGATACAGAGAGAGAAAGAGAGAGAGACAGAGAAAGAGAGAGAGACAGAGAGAAAGGAGACAGACAGAGAAAGGAGAGGTGTCAGGTCATGTTAGTGTATGTCAGGTCATGTCGTGTCGTGTCATGTTGTGTCATGTTAGAGAGAAAGAGAGAGAGAGAGAGACAAAGAAAGGAGACAGAGAGAGGAGCTCACTAAGGAGGTGAGCCGGAGGAAGGACGCCGGAGAGAGAAGGGGAGCCGGAGGAAGGAGGAGCTGACGGCGGAGGGGAGAGGGCGCGGCCGGAGGGGGGACGCCGGGAGGGAGGAGGGGAACCGGAGAGGGGGGATGCCGGGAGGGAGGGGGGTCGCCGTAGGAGTAAGGGAGCCGGATTCTGGAGGAGCGTCGGCTGAGCTTTCAAATTTGGGAGAGGGAGAGAGAGAGAGATCGAAGGAAATGGGGGGGACACCAACCGTAAATGAAAAAGTTAGCGACATTTTTAACGACTCCAATAATGACGTGCTAACTAGCGACGTTAGAGACGTCTTTAGTGACGCCAATAATGATGTCACTAATTAGCGACGTCCTTAACATCGCTAATGACATCGCTAAAAGTCTAATAATAAATACTTCGCTAAATTAGTCGCTAAAAGTCGCTAAATAAAATATATTAGCAACGTTTAGCGACTTTAATTGAACTTATGGCGACTAATCTTTTAAAAACTGAATAAAAGTCGCTAAATGTCGCTAAACGTCGCTAATTAGCGACATCTAGCGACGTTTTTACCTTGAGTCGCTAATTTATATTATATTAGCGACCGATACAAATGCATGCAACACTATCAGATAAACTCTATGATGCACACAGAATGAAAAGTAGGCTACACATAAACTCATTACATTTCTTACCCACGGTCGAACAGTTATCCTGCAGCAGACACATAAGTTAGCCACAATTTGTTATTCATAACTTATATATCAATCTTTTGGTGTCAACAATGATAGGTATGCAAGAAGGTAAACCTAGCATGCGCCCTATCTGTATGACGGTCCATGAATTTCCCCATTATTGGACAACAACATCCCCTAAGATTCCGTAGGACCGGACGTCAGGGTGCTCTCACAATCCCTTCCGGACCGACCGATTCCCAGTGCCCCAGGAACCGATCGAGAGACTATCACCTTGTGCACAAGTTGTCCGAGACCCATGCATGACAAGCAACATTTAAACAATACACAACCATATTCACATTCACAAGCATATAACAATCTAATAGCACACCCCCCAAGATCCCCAAGGACCGAAACATCAGGGAGGACTATTATACTCTTCTCTCTCTTTTATTCAAGCAAACACATCTTTTCAACAATCTAATAGCACACCCCCCAAGATTTCGAAGGATCGCAACATCAGGAAGGACTATTAGACTCTCTCTCTCTCTCTCATTCATTCATTTACTTATCTTTCTTAGCATAGAAAGGGTTCGTTCGATAGCTGTGTCGGTGTTTCTAAGTATGCAATATTTCTATCTTTCTCTTAGCATAGCAATGGTTCTATTTTATTTCTGACAAGCAATATATATTCTTTCGTTAGGCAGCAGATTTATTTCAATGATAAGCTATGTGAGTTCTCTTATTAGAATGCGGAGTTGGTTCTATCATTCTCTTATAAAAACATTCTTCTTAAGCAAACAAACATTCAAAAACTCAGATTCATTATTAAGTCGTACAAGAATCAGAGGATACAGTTCTGCCTACTCATTTTGATCAATCGGTCGAAAACTCTCCGAGAAGACTTTCGTTCGAACAAGCAAGGCGATATCACTTGTACATAGCGCCTACGCGGAGCGGGGCACTACATAAGGTGGGTGGCTACGGTGAACTTATCTTTGCTTAGCCAGCACACATAAAATATAGATATTTTATACTAGTCGCTAGGTGAATCACCCCTGCATACTAATAAGAATACAATGCACCTAGCTAAGGGAATAATCCCAACCTGAATTGCTTATGCTAGAACATGAAAATGAAATATTGCTTATATTTAGACCCTCCCATGCTACCCTAGATCATGTTGCTCGGGAAGTCCCTTACAGTTTTACCCCTCGGCTTACCTTCGGGTCCGAGCTAATGTGAATGCTTATGTTTATGCAAATGTATACTTGCCTGCTTATATTATTACCTCGATTCAATGCTTATCGCATAAACTATGCCTCAATTGTGTAACACTGTGCATGTCATGCATTCATGTAGTTTTCCTCGAAAGACTATTTAATAGTCGTTCCGTGCAACAATGAACCTCCAAGTATCCGGGACCGTTAGGTCACCAAGGCAATCCCTGCCCCAGGGGAAATATATCAAGGCAAGTCATTCACTGAACAAAGAATCAAGATTCAAGCATCTCGTATACTCATGTATTCGTGTATCTCGTAAAATTGGAAAGACCAATAATTGTATGTCGCGGACAACTCAAAAATGAGGTACAGTTCCACGGACGGTCTCCGAGGCACTGGGGCCGATCCAATCTGGATGGAACTTCACGTGTGGTCCCTTGTGTGCGGGCGAGTTGGTTTATAGTGCATCGTATACTCTCGTTGCATTCCACTTGGCCTGGGACAACTTCATGTACGATCAATCGTGTACGGGCGAGATGGTTTATAGCGCCTCTTGTGCTTTTGCTGCGTTCCATTCTCGACCTGTGATCGGTCCTTTATGGCTATGCGAGTGACTCATGTCATATAGCTAAGTCATCCTTGCTTAGCGGCTATCTGCGTACGAGTTATTGCATCGCATCAAAAAAGAAATCTGAATCAGCTAAACAATATGAATCTCGTATCCAAATACTTGTATTTGCATATATTATTGCCCCTGAATGTTTATAACTGCTCGTGCTTTAATTAACTTGGTTTACCTTGGACAGGGAAGGACAAATGGTAAGTTGGTAAGTCTCGTCGTGTTTTCTCTCATGTCGCACGGTGCACTGCCACACGAGTTAGGCTATTCAATCTTTGCATAAAACAGATCCTAAGGAAACTAGAAAGACAATATAATAGTTGGTGCACGAAACCTATATTACGTGTTTAGATTTGTCGAGCGGGCGAGTAGCCTCCCCACCAGTGCATTCAATGTACTGATAATTTACCAGATCGTTTGCAGGATGCGGGAGAACCTCATTCGGTATGGATGCCTCCTTCGTGCGTGCTAAGGCCAGGAGTTCCCTCTGAAGCCTTGGAGCGTTGCATCCGAAACTGAAGCACATATAAAGGATATAATATTGGAACATTGCCTGAACATCGCCTGTACAAATCATTCCACAATTGTAGCCACTTGGCACGCTTTTATTGTTTCAGAGAATGAGATCTTAGCGAATTGTAATCTTGGCCAAGCGCCGCCTGTAACACTTGTTTATATCAATAAAGAGTTTTACTTCAACTTGTGTTATTCAATGCTTCCGCTATTATCGACTCAGTGAACTTCTTACCGATCGCTTATGCGTTTATGACTCCGTTGCACTCGGAAAATCTGTGCGACTCTGTGGCTTAGAACTTCTACCGCCAGCCAATAAACTATGGCCTTGCACAGGCATTGCTCATGCTCGTGCGACATCACGCCTGGATGGGTCAAAGAGATCGTTCCGCGGGATCGCTGGCGCGGTGATTCTCGCCTAGCGGGAACGGCCGATTCGTCTGCAGAAGATCGGCACATGAAATAATGGTATCAGAGCCTGGCTTATACGCCTTTGGATTTTATTTTCGATATCTCAATTTTGAAAGCTCGTTCGTGGGCTATGTTCATGCTCTCTCTCTCTCAAATGCCTCAATGGGATGTTCCAAATAATAAGTCTAAATACTTTCAAAAAGTGCATTAGATTGATATGATTGTTTGTATGAAATTGTGATGCATTTGGCCTTTGTGCCAATCTGAGTGAGAAACCTTGAGATTATTGCTAGTAGCTTATTCGATTTTACTATCTCTAAGTTTGGTTGAATGCATATATTTGAGGGACGCCTTAAAGTTTTGTACGATCCAAGACTCAAGAAGATTTGAAACTCGAGTGCTAAGACTTCGCTATCGCTAAGTTGGTTGGCCTACATGTGTTTGGAGCGTTACGAATATGTGTACAATCCAGACTAGCGATATGCTGATCTTGAATGCTTGTGCAAGTGAATATCCAAATAAACAAGTACAACGACTGGTATAGGTTTGCCTCAGCCTTGTATCATTAAATCAAAATTGATTGAAATGTACTGCTTGTCCTCAGTAAGTCTCGAGGACGAGACTTTTTCTGAGCTGGGTAGGATGTAACACCCCATTCCGCTCAAGCGGACTGCCGATTCAAACGGCAAAAAGTGCATGTCCCGACCTACTTTGCTCAGGCGAGAACACTCGTTTGAGGCAAAGGATACCCAGACTTGTCCCTCCAGGAATTCGGCTTAGGCTTTCAGAGGCTCGCTTGACGTATCGCTCAACCGAGGCGAATCATCGCTAAGGTGGGTGGCTACATTGAACTTATCTTTACTTAGCCAGCACACATAAAACATGGATATTTTATGCTAGTCGCTAGGTGAATCACCCCTGCATGCTAATAAGAATATAATGCACCTAGCTAAGGGAATAATCCCAACTTGTATTGCTTATGCTAGAATATGGAAATAAAATATTGCTTATATTTAGACCCTTGCATGCTACCCTAGATCATGTCGCTCGGAAAGTCCCTTACGGTTTCACCCCTCGGCTTACCTTCGGGCCCGAGCTAACGTGAATGCTTATATTTATACAAATGTATTCTTGCATGCTTATATTATTGCCTCAATTTAATGCTTGTCGCATAAACTATGCCTCAATTGTGTAACACTGTGCATGTCATGCATTCATATAGTTTTCCTCGAAAGACTATTTAATAGTCGTTCCGTGCAAGAATGAACCTGCATGTATCCGGGACCATTAGGTCACCAAGTCAATCCCCGTCCCAGGGGAAATGCATCAAGGCAAGTCATTCACTGAACAAAGAATCAAGATTCAAGCATCTCGTGTACTCGTGTATTCGTGTTCTCGTGTATCTCATAAAATTGGAAAGACCAATAATTGTATGTCGCGGACAACTCAAAAATGAGGTACAGTTCCAAGGACGGTCTCTGAGGCACTTGGGCCGATCCGATCCGGATGGAACTTCATGTATGGTCCCTTATGTGCGGGCGAGTTGGTTTATAGCGCATCGTGTACTCTCGTTGTATTCCACTTGGCCTAGGACAACTTCATGTGCGAATAATCGTGTGCGGGCTAGATGGTTCGTAGAGCCTCTTGTGCTTTCGTTGCGTTCTATTCTTGACCTGTGATCAGTCCTTTATGGCTATGCCAGCGACTCATGTCATATAGCTAAGTCATCCTCGCTTAGCGGCTATCCGCGTGCGAGTTATTGCATCTCATCAAGAAAGAAATCTGAATCAGTTAAACAATTTGAATCTCGCATCCAAACACTTGCATTTGCATATATTATTGCCCCTGAATGTTTATACCTGCCCGTGCTTGAATTAACTTGGTTTACCTTGGATAGGAAAGGACAAATGGTAAGTTGGTAAGTCTTGCCGTGTTTTCTCTCATGTCGCACGGGGTACTACCACACGAGAGGCTATTCAATCTTTGCATAAAACTGATCCTAAGGCAACTAGAAAGGCAATATAAAAGTTTGTGCACAGAACCTATATTACGTGTTTGGATTTGTCAAGCGGGCATGTAGCCTCTCCACCAGTGCATTTAATGTACTGATAATCCACCAGATCGTTTGCAGGGTGCGGGAGAACCTCGTTCGGTACGGATGCCTCCTTCGTGCATGCTAAGGCCAGGAGTTCTCTCTGAAGCCTTGGAGCGTTGCATACAGAAATAAAGAACATATACAAGACATAATGTTGGAACATTGCCTGAATATCGCCTGTACAAATTATTCCATAATTGTAGCCACTTGGCACGCTTTTATTGTTTCAGAGAGAGAGAGAGATCTGAGCGAATTGTAATCTCGGCCAAGCGTCGCCCATAATACTTGTTTATATCAATAAAGAGTTTTACTTCAACTTGTGTTATTCAATGCTTCCGCTATTGTCGACTCAGTGAACTTATTTTCGATCGCCTATGCTTACATGACTCCGCTGCACTCGGACAATCTGTGCGACTCTGTGTCTTAGAACTTCTACCGCCAGCTAATGAACCATGGCCTTGCACGGGCGTGGCTCACGCTCGTACGGCATCACGCCCGGATGGGACAAAGCGATCGTTCCGCGGGAGCGCTGGCGCGGTGATTCTCGCCTAGCGGGAACGGCCGATTCGTCTGCGGGAGATCGGGGCATGACAACCATATCCTAAACAACAACCAAACCAAACTTCTAACTCTGCTATATCTTTAGAAGATATTGGTAAGTCTCTTGCCACTAATAATTTATAATTTCAACAAAAGACAAGGGCCAGTATTCAAAGCTTGGACAATCAAATAAGCCAAATGGATATAATAATTAATAAGCTAGAGGCACAAAGTTCAGGAAAACTGCCATCTCAAACAATAGTAAATCCAAAAGAAAATGCAAGTGCAATCAATTTTAGAAGGGATAAAGAGGTTGACATTCTAGTAAAAGAAGCACCTGCAACGTCAAAACAAGAAGAAGAGAAAAGCACTGTGGCAGACACGAGCGTCCCCAATGATGATGAGGTACCAAATTTTAAGTTTTTACCCCTTTATGATTATGATCCAATACCTCTTTTTCCTCAAGCTTTAACAGAATCTAGAAAAATTGAACAAAATAATGAGTTATATGATTCTTTTCGTAAATGTGAGGTAAATATACCACTTTTAGATGCTATCAAACAAGTACCTCGCTATGCTAAATATTTAAAAGAATTGTGTACAATAAAGAGAAAACAAAACCTTAAAGGATATAAAAAGGTAAAAGTTGGGAAGAGTATTTCTGCAGTAATTCAACGAAAAATCCCTACGAAATACAAAGATCCTGGAATGTTTACTATCCTTTGTAAGATAAGTAACAATAAATATGAGAAAGCCATGTTAGATTTAGGAGCTTCTATCAATCTCATGCTATATTCTATATATGAATCTTTAAATCTTGGACCTCTGAATAAAACTGGTATTGTAATTCAATTGGCTGATAGATCTAATGCCTATCCTAAGGGAGTAGTTGAGGATGTTCTTGTACAAATTGATAATTTAGTTTTTTCTGCTGATTTTTATGTACTTGATATGGAAAATGGTGATCAAACTGCTCCAATTTTGTTAGGAAGACCATTTTTAAAGACTTCCAAGACTAAGATAGATGTTCATAGTGGCACACTTACTTTGGAATTTGATGGTAAAATTATTAAATTTAATATTTATGATGCCATAAAATATCCTAATGATGATAATACTATTTATTATATTGATGTGGTTGATTCTTTAGCATAGGTTATTTTTGAACTTAATGGCAAAGATGGATTGGAAGTGGCCATTAGTGAGCATATTGAATGGGATCATAAGGATTTAGCTTTGAGTTCTAATTTGCAGAAAAATGTTGCAGCATTGAATAATTTCCAAAAATACAACAGTCAGGTAATATTTTTTATATTTTATTACCAATTTCTAACAAGAGGCCTTTACCCTCTGTTTTGTAGGCCCTTATTCCAGACTTGAAGCCTCTCCCTAGTCACCTCAAGTATGTATTCCTTGGAGATGGAGGAACATTGCCAATGATCATCTCCAATAAACTTAGTGCACCACAAGAAGAAAAGCTTGTGAAGAACCTTAAGGAGCATAAGACGGCTATTGGTTAGACAATTATGGATATAAATGGAATTAGCCCATCTACATTCATGCATCGCATCTTACTTGAGGAAGGAGCAAAATCTTTTCGTCAACCGCAAAGAAGATTGAACCCACCCATGATGGAGGTAGTAAAAAGGAGATCCTAAAACTTCTTGAAGTTGGAGTGATCTATCCTGTTTCGGATAGCTATTGGGTTAGCCCGATGCAAGTGGTTCCTAAAAGGACCCGGATAACTGTCATGAAGAATCAAAATGATGAGTTAGTTCCCACTCGTATCCAGAATGGGTGGAGGGTTTGTATAGATTATAGAAAATTAAATGTTCAAACCCGAAAGGACCACTTTCTTTTACCTTTTATTGATCAAATGCTTGAAATATTAGCTGGTCATTCTTACTATTATTTTCTTGATGGTTATTCAGGTTATTTTCAAATTACAATTACTCCGGAGGATCAAGAAAAGACAACTTTTACATGCCCATTTGGAACTTTTGCATATCGTCGCATGCCATTCGGTCTTTGCAATGCCTCAGCTACTTTCCAAAGGTGTATGGTTAGCATATTTTCAGACTATGTTGAGCATATTATAGAAGTATTTATGGATGATTTCACAGTTTATGGAGACTCTTTTGATAAATGCTTGCATAAGCTTACACTTGCTCTTCAAAGATGCATAGAAACTAATCTTGTGTTAAACTCTGAAAAATGCTATTTTATAGTTGAACAAGGTATAGTTTTGGGTTATATTTTTTCATCGAAGTGAATATAGGTAGATAAAGCCAAAATTGATATTATTCAATCTTTACCTTTTCCCACCAGTGTGCGAAAAATTCGTTCTTTTCTTGGACATGCAGGTTTGTACCGAAGATTCATCAAAGACTTCTCCAAAATAGCGTTACCCTTTTCCAAGTTGCTACAAAAGGATGTGGCTTTTGAATTTGATGAAGCATGTAAAAATTCATTTGATATACTAAAGAAACTATTGACTTCTACCCCAATTATCCAGCCCTTTGACTGGAACATGCCTTTCGAGATAATGTGTGATGTAAGTGATTATGTAGTATGTGTTGTTTTGGGTCAAAGGATTGGAAGAGCATCTCACACCATTTTTTAAGCTTCAAGAACTTTGAATGATGCGCAAAAAAATTATTCTACTACTGAAAAATAACTTTTAGCTGTTGTTTTTGCTTTAAAAAATTTTTGACCTTATTTGCTTGGTAATAAAGTCATTATTTATTCTGATCATCCAGCTCTTCGCTATTTGATAATTAAGAAAGAGGCAAAACCAAGGTTAATTCGATGGATACTTCTCTTAAGTGAATTTGATTTGGAGATCAAATACAAAAGAGGGACAGAAAATTATGTTGCAGATTATTTAAGTCATTTAGTTCATATGGAGGATAAACTTTGTCTGCAAGAAACGTTCCCTGATGAGCAATTGTTTGCTTCAAGTGTAACATTACCTTGGTATGCAAATATTGTAAATTATTTGGTTCCTAATATATTTTCTTCTGACTTGTCAAAGTATCAAAGAGATAAGATCAAAAGTGATGCCAAATACTATGTATGGGATGACCCATACTTGTGGAAGTATTGTGCAGATCAAGTGATAAGAAGGTGCATTCATGAAAATAAAATTATTTTAATTATCACCTTTTGTCATTCTTATGCATGTGGAGGACATTTTGGAGCTAAGAAGACGACAAGAAAAGTATTAGAATATGGTTTATATTGACCATCTTTATTTTATGATTCATATTCTTTTTTGAAACATGCAATAATTGTTAAAAAATAGGTAATATATCTCAAAGGAATAAAATGCCACAAAATCATATACTATTTTATAAAAAATTTGATATTTGGGGCATCAATTTTTTGGGACCATTTTCTGTATCTTTTGGTTATGTTTATATTTTGCTTGCTGTTGTGTAAACCCTCTAACCCAAAATCTAGGATTAGAGGTTTATTTAAAATTATTTTGGATTAATAATTGGAGTTATTATTTACCTCTTTGATTTTTGATTCAATAGTTCTACATTACCGTTGTTTAAATATCTAGAGCAATGCACTAGCATTTGCTTTCCAACAAATTTTATATTTTTGACCTAGAAAAGCCCATCTTCAGTCCTGATCTTTGGGTCAGTCATATGTGCATTCTCTTATGCTTCATTTTAATTTTACAATATTCGTGCACATTTTCTAATTTTAAATCCAACTTTGCATCCTTGCCCGTTCCAATCGAAATTGGAGACACAATCTCAACCCGTTTCTTATAACCCAATATATGACAATAATTTATTCCAAGTCTACTACGTCCATGACATATGTGTCCCACCCAATTTAAACCCTATGCACTTCTAATTAATTAAAGAACACTATTGACACTAATTTTAACTAAATTGGTGCAATGACTCAACCTACCACAAAATTAGACCCAACACCAACCCAAACCCCCACTGACACCCTCATGGCTCATACAAAATATCACACAACAATTTCTTCCACTATAATACACCAAACATGACATTTTTCCTCATCCAATCCATTTTTTCCTCCTTGTGCAAGTCCTAAACTATTGGGGACTTTTGTGCAAATAGCAAGCCATGTGTCCACCTCATATTGGTTGGAATAAATGAAGAAGACCCAATTCTAGAGGCTTGACCGATCACATACACTCTCCTTCTCTCTTTGCATGGTACTATGCAACATCAAATATGCCTACTTTAAATCCTAACCCTCCATTCAAACTTTATTACATCACCTCCACCCATTCCTTTATGAAACCCCCCTCCTTGGGAACCTAGTAGGCCCTAATCCCTAGGCAACACTCTCTTCCTCTCTCCTTATTTAGAACAACACCCTCTCCCTCTCTTCCTCAACATGCAACCACCATTAACAACCATCACCACCCTTAACAACCATCACCACCGTTGTCGTCACCTCCGACCACCACCCTCGCTATCACTACCGCCTACCACCATCACCACTGTTGCCCTCACCTCTGACCACCCACAGCAGCCCGTGGTCTCCATCTTCATTGCCACAATCACCTTCGACCACCCACAACAGCCGTGGCCTCCACCTTCATCGCCACCATCACCTCCGCCACTGCCGCAGCAGCCTATGGATCACCCCGACGCCAGCACGACCAGCACCATACCCATCAACACCACCATCACCAGGTCACCTTTGTCGCTACATCAAGTGTCCGCCCTTCATCGACGAACTCCCCCGTACCCTTGTCATCCCCCGCGCGGGCCAGACCTAGTCGGCGCCTATACAATTCGTTGTCGGCCTTCAACGCGTCGATCCGGCCGATAGTAACCCATCTGGACCTCCACGCACCCAGGCCATGCTGGACCCTCCCGAAGGAGCCTCCTCCTCGCCAAGCAGCCCGTTTACGCCCCTATCGCTACCACCATGACGCTTCTCTTCTTCTCGAGTACTGTTGTCAGGCGTGCACCGGTGCAACGCAGATCTGAGCGCCTCATTCTTCCGACCATCCTTGCCGAGATAATATTTTTTATCGTTGAGCCAACTTCGGCAGATGTCACCTCCGACCACCCACGACCAGAGAAATACCTGGAAAAGAAAAAAAGACAGGGTGATGGATCCCCAGCTCATGTCGGTCCACTCCAACCTGCGGTTCCATGGGATGCCGAATGACGTCCACTCGTTGGTTAGCAGTGACCAGTGTCGAGATGCCCCTCGGCGCGATAGCCCAACCTGTTCATCACCCATGTATGAACGTGTAACAAGAACAGATGTTCATTGGGCTCAACTTCGCGTACTGTTATCTTCGTCGTCGCTCGACCGATTCCCAAACCGTCTGGTATACTCTTACCCTAATCCTCTTTCAATGCCTTAAATTAGAATAATTTAGTTAAATTTCTATTTTTAGTAATTTAAGTTCCAAATCGATGAAAAACTGTTTTATAAAATAATAAAAATTCTTGATACGGAGTTGGTTCCGCCAATCCGGGCAACCACATTATGTACCGATTATACCGAAAGGCGCGTATTGTCAACGTGGATGTGTGGGCTTTCGTGGAACTTGATTTGGATGTGCTTGCACACCGGAATCAACATGTATCCGTCAAAACGTACGGTATTGGCCTATTCTGACACTCGTCCTAATTTCCAGTGTGCCAGTCGTTTCGTAACGAAACTTGTTCCATCGGATTCGTAGCATTACGTTGGTCTTGTGACCCAAGTTTGGTTCGATTCTGAGAACGTTGACGAAATATCGTTTCGTGGGCCCCACAGTTTCACCTGACGAGCGATTTTATGATCAGCTCATCGAAATCTTGTTCTGGATGTTACGTTTGGTTCGTATCATCATTCTAGAATCGTAGACACTATGTTTGACAAATTTGGAGAACTTTGTCTCTGGCATATTTTTCGGTGCAAGACGGGCCTACTTGTGGACCCCGTGTTGACCAGAAACTGCATTTTTGCCTCTGTGTCCAAATTGGACGTCTAAATATACTTTTTTGAGTATCTCACTTATTATGGGACTGTTGGTGATATTTGTGACAGTATCCGGGGATATCTGCTCCAGTTTTTATCTTGTGCTGCTACTTCCCTGGCGAGTTCGTGTTCGAATCTTCGCCTGGCTTCCAGGCAAGTATAGCTTATCTATTTACTATTTAATTCATGTTATTAAATATTGTATGAGATGTTGTTGCAAATATTATATATAACTGTGTGCGTCCGAGAATAACTCGAGTGTAGTCAACGAAGGCGTCGACGTTAGGACTTGTGTTTGACCTAGCGTCTAGGGGACGTACCCTAAGTGATGGAGTTATCATTATAACTTTGAGGCCTTGACACACATTATTTCACGGATGGAGTGAGTTCATGATAGGACATGGGTTTACGCACTCGATTGGCCATCGGTGTGAGTAGCTCGTGTGATGGTACTCGGCATAGTTGTATTGCTTTAGGTGACTTGTATTATATTTACGAGATGTCCACGTCATACTTGAGACTTGTACATTGGCATTGGACGAGAAGTACGACTAGTAGGCGGATGGAACACCCACCTTCTTTATACAGATACTGCATTCTTCAGAGCGATACGAACGTATATATTTATGCAGATACCACGTTCTTTGGAGTGTTGGACGTTACATGTGCAGATACTACGCTTTTCGGGGCGTTAGATGTCGTACAAATACCACACTTTTTAGAACGTTGGACGTATTTACTTATATAGATACCACACTCTTCGGAGCGTTGGAAGTTATTATATATGCAAATTGCCCCAAGATGGGGGGCATATGTGGCATATACTAGCCAGTCACGACGATTGGTGAATTACGTCAGCATATATGTAGACTACACTTCCCATACGCACTAAGTTGTCCTTAAATTGTATTCACTTAGGAGGATAGTTCACCCTATTTTATTTTACTCAGTATTTACATTATGGCATATACTTTTTGTACCTTGTTACGTCCCTTTGAGGACCTGGTTCCCTTACAGGTTATTTGAACAGTTTGGATGAGTCTTGATCTATTGGTGTGATGGACATCCTTGCAGGTATCATTATATCTTTCCTCTATTACAGTTATGTACTATTTTCTATTATGACTCTGCTATTGTAGCCTAGTGTTTATAGGCCTATATTATTCTCTTGGTCTATTCGAACGGTTGTATTATTGGGCTGAAGACTAATGATGCGTACCGTTCCTTCTTGAGATTTTATTTACTATGGATTGAGTTTTAGTTTAGTTGTTGGATATTAGAGATAAATATTTAGCTGAATCACTTAACCTTGGACAGCGTAAGTGCACTTTGTCGGGCCCATTAAATTGGAAAGCCCTACGAATTCGTACTAGTTGGCCATTGCTACGTGTCTGGTCCCATATATTTTGGGACTAGGGCATGACATGGTTTTATTGGTGGCCCATACAAGTTAGAGCATATCATTTTGGTTACGTTACTATATCGAACGAGCCTGCAACTTAGGATTAATGTTGAATAAGATCTCAATCCATAATTGATTTTAAAACCCCTCTTGTATTCAATTGTCGCCATTGGACTTCAATATTTCATTCGTTCATTTACCGTCGACATCGTTATTATTGTTTCTCATATTCTTTATTTCGGAGAGATGGATGCTCGCGCACGGTGATTCCTCCAGGAGCAGATCCTAGTCAAGACGGAAGAAGGTATAATTTATGTGATATTTTATGAGAAGATGGTTACCCTTAGTAGGGTAGGATGATAGGTTCTTTCTAGATATTAGAGCTAGTATAGATTTTTAGCATGAGAATTAAACCTAGTTGTAGACGTCTGGAACTGATAAAACCCTACCTTTCCTTATGGTAGCAGTGATTTGTAAGTATTAGAAGCTAGAAAGATTGTTTGATTCTAAGGCTCTAGAATAAATTGGGGAAGACATAGCTAGATGCTAGGGGTTAGTTGTAGCCCCACGAATGTGATACAAGAAATTAGTTGTACCCTCATGATAGTGATATAAGGAATGACATTATGAACATGAGAAGACAAAATTTTAGACTCACATCTAGAAGAAGATTATTGGATATTAATAAAAATAGGGTATAAATAGCACTTTATATAGCAAACCATTGTGGTTAATCTCTAGTTGCCATGTGACTTCCTGTACCAGACCTAGAAATTTTTTACCCTTTAGATAAAGAAGATTATATGACTAGGCAAAAATAGATACGTGGATTACTAGATTGGTTGTTGATTGACTTGACAACTTAGGTACTAGGGTATAGCTTTTGGAATCAGATTTAGTATACTTGATTTGTTTTGGTTGTCAGTGTCTATTGGACTCATGGTTTTCACCTTTGATAACTCTATTAGTTGAGCTAGTAATTGAAATAGAGCAATTAGATTGAAGGATGAGAGTATCGACAGATGTTATAGCCTTGAGTTGGATATCGGGAACTACCTATAATGGATGGCCATTTATAAACAAGATGGCACCCTTGTAGTTGGATGAAGGGTATGCATGGAGTAAACTAGGAGAAACCTCAGGTTTGAGGTAAAAAGGTAGAGTGGCAACAAGACGAGATTCGTAAGAAGTACCTGACCTTGATAATTTTAAATTAAGAGAAGGATTTAGGAAAGACTAAAAAAAATACCACTCGATAGTTTCCTCAAAGATTGATACTACGAAACGGAAGGTACTGGGCCATGATTGACGGAGTTTAGAGTTGAAAACAAGATCAACATACTAGAAAGATATGAAGGTGTGTAGGAAACAAATGATAAGGAAAATATTTTAGAGTCACGTAAACCAAGGACGATAAATTTTGCTATAGACTTGAGGGATAATAATTATAGTATTTATAAATTGTAATGCTTTTAGAATTTCGAGAATTTAGCGCAGGTAGAAATTGTTAATCAGCCTCGAAGTGCTACAAATTTCAAGGAACAAAATACAGGTTTAGATCATACGCTGACCCAATGGTCAATCGGTAGAGGATTACTACTACTCTTAGATTATATATTGATACCTGAGTAGGGGGTGTAAATGAAAGATAGACGTATGATAGGAATAATAGCTGAATATTGAAGTTTACACATAAACTGCTTAGAGATATAGATTTAGATTTTTGACTATACGACATGAGCTTGCGGAACATAATCCTTAGTAGTAGGTTGTGTTATGGGAACCTATTTCCAATTTATCCTAGCCGATGAATTTTAGGAATCATGTTCTTGTTATTGTATTTGTTATATTTTATTCTAGGGTATTTAGAATGATTGAATAGATATTTATTATATAATTTCTATATATTCTTATTACTATGTATTGAGTAGAGACTTATGTAATATTTTATTACATATAATTCTCCTAGAAATTGTTCGAGTTGAGGTTCTAGACTAGGTATGACTGACTAGATTAGATTTGTTGCTGCTAAGACTGATTATAAGAAGTTAGGTTGCATGATTCCATTGTGAATAATATAGGATGATAATGTTATACCCAGAAAAGAATGTTGAGATATTAACCGTCTTTGTTGCAGGAAAAAATGGTATACCTAGGAAAGAATGTTGAGATATTAACCGTCTTAGTTGCATGACGTTATACTATAGGATGATGACGTTATACCTAGGAAAGAATGTTGACAAATTTGGAGAACTTTGTCTCTAGCACATTTTTTGGTGCAAGACCACTTGTTGATCCCATGTTGACCAGAAACTGTATTTTTATCCCTGTGTACAAATTAGATGTCTGAATATACTTTTCTGAGTATCTCACTCATTTTGAGACTGTTGGTGATATTTGTGACAACATTCGGGGATATCTACTCCAGTTTCCATCTTGCGCTGCTACTTCCCTGGCGAGTTCGTGTTCGAATCTTCGCCTGGCTTCCAGGCAAGTATATCTTGCCTTATTTACCATTTAATTCATGTTATTAAATATTGCATGAGATATTGTTGCAAATATTATATATAACTGTGCACATCCGAGAATGACTCGAGTACAGTCGACGAAGGCGTCGACGTTAGGACTTGTGTTTGACCTAGCATCTAGTGGACGTACCCTAAGTGACGAAGTTATAATTATAACTTTGAGGCCTTGACACGTATCATTTTACGTCACGGAGTGAGTTCATGATAGGACACGGGTTTACTTACTCGACTGTCCATCGGTGCGAGTAGCTCGTGTGATGGTACTTAGTATAGTTGTATTGCTTTAGGTGACTTGCATTATAGTTACGAGATATCCATGTTGTACTTGAGACTTGTACATTGGCATTGGGCGGGGAAGACAACTAGTAGGCGTATGGGACACTCACCTCCTTTATACAGATACTGCATTCTTTGGAGCGATACAGAAGTATATATTTATGCAGATACCGCGTCTTTGGAGTGTTAGACATTACATGTGAAGATACCACACTTTTTAGGGCATTGGACGTCGTGCAGATACCATACTTTTTAGAATATTGGACGTATTTACTTATGCATATACCATGCTCTTCGAAGCGTTGGATGTTATTATATATGCAGATTGCCCCAAGATGGGGGGTATATGTGGCATACACTAGCCAGTCACGACGATTGGTGAATTACATCAGCTTATGTCTAGTCTATACTTTCCATACGCACTAAGTTGTCCTCAAATTGCATTCACTTAGGAGGATAGTTCACCCTGTTTTACTTTACTCAGTATTTACATTATGGAATATATTTTTTGTATCTTGTTACGTCCCTCTGAGGACCCGGTTCCCTTCCAGATTATTTGAGAAGTTTGGATGAGGCTTGATCTGGTGGTGTGATGGACATCCTTGCAGGTATCATTATATCTTTCCTCTATTACAGTTATGTACTATTTCCCATTGTGACTCTGCTATTGTAGCCTAGTGTTTATAGGCCTATATTATTCTCTTGGTCTATTCGAACGGCTGTATTATTGGGCTGGAGACTAATGATGCGTACCGTTCCTTCTTGAGATTTTATTTACTATGGATTGAGATTTAGTTTAGTTGTTGGCTATTAGAGATAGATATTTAGCTGGATCACTTAACCTTGGACAGCGTAAGTGCACTTCGTCGGGCCCATTAAATTGGAAAGCCCTACGGAGTCCTACCAGCTGACCATTGCCACGTGTCTGGTCCCAAAGTCTTCAAGGTAAATGGCCAAATGCTCAAGCTTTTCTATGAATGTTTTAAAGTAGATAATGTAGATGAATTTGACCTTGAGGATCCAATTTGTACCAATTGAAGGAGGAAACATCCACGATAATAAATAGAGGAAACCCAAGGAGAGTTTGTTCTTATTCTTATTCTTTTATTTTTATTTTTTTTATTTTGCATTTTTCTTGTATTTTACCTTACATTGGGGACAATGTCAGTTTCAAGTGTGGGGTAGGGAATTTACTTTATTTTAAGCATTTTTAGTTTGATGTTTTCAAAAAAAGAAAAAGAAAAAAAAAATTGTTTTTAAATAAAAGAATTTTGTTTTTATGGTTTTTAATGATTTTTGGTTGTGTATGTCATGAGTAAGATTCAACTAAATTTGAAAAATTCATAACATGATTGAATAAGTAATTTTTTTTGACTTAGAATTAATTAGTCTAGTTATTTTTTATTGAAAATGGTAGTATCTAAATTTGGTAGACAAAAGCCAGTGAGGTTTTGAGCCTTTAGATTGACACATTAGTCTCATTATTCTTTCATGAGAGATATTCTTCCACTGATTTGTTTCTCTAGAACTTGCTTTTATTCTCTTCGAGGTCACATTAACACATGCATGCATGAACATGATTAAGGCCATCTTTGTTATGCGTTACATAAGCCAAATAGCCCATCTTGTAATTAATTTTCTTTTTGTTGAACCCCTTTGAGCTTTATTGCCTTTTTCTTGGTAGACCTACATTACAAGCTTTCAACCTATAATATTTATACCTTTACCCAAGTCGCAAATCTAGTGGAGCATTATTGATCATTATGATATATATGGGTGTACGAAGAAATAAGTGTGAGGGTGTCTAAATTTGTGGTTTAGTTACAACCAACAAAATGGAACATATTTTCATCCTCAAATTTCCTAAGTTCCATTTGTTCAAAAAAAAGTTAAAAAAAAGAGAAAAAAAAAAGTAGAAAAAAGGGGGTAGAAGTTGTTTTACATTGTTTAAATACTTTAAAAGCCAAATTGAAGACGTTGCAAAATGGAGTGATTGATTTTACATATTTTATATTGAGATTGAGTTGATTCATTTTTGCTTCACTAGTTTTGATGGCTTTTGAGCTACACTCCCAAATATATTCCATCTTAATCCTAAGCCACGTTACAACCCATGAAAAGTTCTTATGATTTATGTTATGCATGTGATCCCAGGGGTGGAGAATGAGAAGATATGCAAGCTTATGGTTGATCATTTCTTCTGGAAGGAATTTGAGTGAAATATATACCTTCAAACACATGAGAGTTGAGTGTTTATTCTCGTGAGGGTCTACCTATTTAGTTTACTCCATTTCTCAAGTGAAAATACCAACTAAGTAATTAGAAGTTGTTTAAGAATATGTGTTCATGATATGTTATGAGTTTTGAAGAGCTGGGTTATTTTTATTTATGACATTGCAACCTTGATTTCCTTTTGAAAAAATAAATTAGAGTTTCGTCCGAGGACGAGCAAAGGTTAAGTATAGGGGTATTTGATGAGAACATAAAATATCATATTTTTATTCCTTAATGTATACTTTTTTATGCTCATTTGATGTCTAAAGATCGTTATTATTTTTATATTTTGATCTAGGATGCAATTGGAGTCAGTAAATACGAAATGGAGCTATTTATCAATTCTGGACAGTTTTGACACCTTGTAGCAAAATTGTCATAACTTTCTCTTCCAAAGTCCAATCGAGCAGATCCAAATTGATTCGAAAAGATAAGAGATAGAGGTACAATTTTACTATTTTAGTTTTCAGATATTCTAGCTGCATCATTGACCAAATTAGGCTTAATATTGAGTCAACTATTCTATACACGAAAAGTGGAGCTGAATTAACCATTTTCCTACTTGTTCAAAGATTTTATTTTATTGTTTGGGGGGTTGTAACTTCTAGAAATTTTTGGGAAGATATTGTGGGCTTTGAACAACTAATTAAGAGTGTATAAAAGGTGTATAAATTAGGATAAAAAAGAAAGAAAAATAACACACAACTCTTCTTCTTCACCAATATTCTTTTGAAGTTTTTATGAACATGCAGAGCTAAAAGTCTTGTTAGTCGAAGGAAACAGAAGCCTTGGAATCAATAAACTTGTGAGATATAAATTATTTTCATATATTTGATTTATGCTTTGAGTATTGAATATTTTTCTATGCCTACTTTCATGATTGTTTTGTTTAATTACTATGAGGCCTACTAGTCTATTATCCATTTCGATCTACGGCTAAATTAGACATCAAATCCGTAATTGTTTGATTTTTCTAATTTGTAAAACAACCAAGATTTAATGAAGTGCTGTGTTTTATTATATCTTAGGAGAAAAACTTTTGACAAAACTAAATGCAATCGCTTGTGCTTGTGTTATTTTGCTTCATCGATCTCTTGGTTCTTTAAGAAATTACTTGATTAAATCTTCAGCGCTTGTCTTAGATTATTTAGTAATTAAAGCTAATTAGATCACTTGTTTCTAATTATCTAAGCCTAAAAGAGATAGGAAATACTTTCAATGGTGAATATCAAAGTATGAGTTAATTTATGTTTGCATTAATGATCAATTTTAAGATTTCAATGGTGGATATTGACTGAGAACAACATTTATTCCTTTGATTGATTTTAATACTTTAATTGATTTTATCTCTTCTTAATATACTTTTATTCAAAACTCTACTCCCATCCTATTTCACATAGCATAAAGATTAACTAATTACTCTCCGTGGGATCGATCCTTACTCTCACTACTACAAATAATTTTAAGTGTAAAGGTTTTATAATTTGGGTGGCTACAACAACACACCAAGCATTTTAAATTACGAGAAGGATCTAGGAAAGACTAAAAAATTATCACTCGATAGTTGCCTCGAAGATTGATACTACGATGCAGAAAGTACTGGGCCATGATTGACAGAGTTTAGAGTTGAAAACAAGATCAGCGTACTAGAAAGATGTGAATGTGTGTAGGAAACAAATGATAAGGAAAATATATTAGGGTCACGTAATCGAAGGAGAAGGAAATTTTGATATGAACTTGAGGGATAATAATTATAGTATTTATGAATTATAATGCTTTTGGAATTTTGAGGATTTAGTGCAGGTAGAAATTGTTGATCAGCCTCGAAGTGCTACAAATTTTAAGGTACAAAATACTGGTTTATATCACAAGCTGACTCATTGGCCAATCGCTAGAGGATTACCACTACTATTAGATTATATATTGACACATGAGTAGGGGGTATAAATGGAAGATAGAAGTCTGATAGGAATGATAGTTGAATATTTAAGTTTACACATAAACCGCTTAGGGATAAAGATTTAGATTTTTGACCAATAGGACATGAGCTTACGGAACCTAATCCTTAGTAATAGGTGGTGTTATGCGAACCTATTTCCAATTTACCCTAGCCGATGAATTTTAGGTATCGTATTCTTGTTATTGTATTTGTAATATTTTATTCTAGGATATTTAGAATAATTGAATAGATATTTATTACATAATTTTTATATATTCTTATTACTATGTATTGAGTAGAGACTTATGTTGTATTTAATTACATATATTTCTCCTAGAAATTGTTCGAGTTGAGCTTCTAGACTAGGTATGACTGACTGACTAGATTAGACTTGTTGCTGCTAAGACTGATTATAAGAAGTTAGGTTGCATGATTCCATTATGGATACTATAGGATGATGATGTTATACCAAGGAAAGAATGTTCAGATATTAACCGTCTTAGTTGTAAAAAAGGAATATGTACTACATAAGTGGCCTTGAGGATTTTGTGCTTATAGAATTTTAGTGCCTAACCCCTGCAGTCCTTTGAGAGTAAAAGAAATGATGTTATTTTCTTTATAGATATTGGAAGTTTCAAACTTATATTGTTTCGCGACATCCTTGAGTAACCTAGGCTATAGGTAGTGAATTTTTTTTTAGATATTGATTAGCATGATAACAATGATGAGACAATACATGATGGTAAAAAAAATTAAAGGACCAAATTACTTAGACGATTAAACTGTGTGTATATGGAATTTTAAGATTTAGAGAGTGGCTAGGAATAAGTACCAAGTTGTGTTTATAGATTTAGAGATGTGTTGAGTTCGTTTCTAGGAAAATTGATTTTGAATTTCGAGGACAATTTTTTTTAAGATGGATAGATTGTAAACCCCCCCCCCCCCCCCACACACACACACAATTTTAATGTATACTTAGCTTAGTGAGAGGTTAGGGAACAATTTAGAATTATTTTGGATTAATTAACTAGAGTTATAAATTCATTTATTTATTTTATTCCCTCGTTGTACCTTGGCATTTCTTAATTATTTAGAGCAATGCACTAGCATTTGCCTTCCAACAAATTTTACATCCTTGACCTAGTCAATCCAATCTTTAATTCTGACCTTTGTGTCACTCGTAAATGCACTCTCTTGTGTTTCCTTTTAATTTTACAATATTCATGCACATTTTCTAATTTTAAACCCAAACTTGGCACCTATGTCCGTTCCAATCGAAATTTGAGACACAACCTCGACTCGTTCCTTGCAACCCAATATATATTAATAATCTACTCTGAGTTTACTACGTCCATGACACTTTTGTGACCTCCGATTTAGATCCATGTACTTCCAATTTATTAAAAAACACCTATGACACAATTTCTATTTAATTTGAAGCAACCTATCCAAAATTAGACTCAACACCAATCCAAACCCATACTCACACCCTCAAGGCTCATACAAAATACCACACACCAATTTTCTCTATTATAACACACCAAACATAGCTTCTACCCTCATCAAATTCTTATTTACCCATATTTGTAAATACCCAAATAATTAGGGACCTAATTGCAACTATAATGCTAGGTGGCAATCTCCTATAGGAACAAACCAAATGAAGAAAATCCCATGGTCATACTTGACCTGTCATACACCTTGCCCTCTCTCCATTTGTTTGCATATGACTATTCAATATAAACAAACAATCCATCTAAACCCTCCATTCAAATCCTAACACATCACCTCCACTCATTCTTTATGACAACCAACACACACTTTCCTAGAAATAGGAAGAGTAGCCGGCGCTGATCCCCAAGCTCCCTCTTCTCTATCTCCTTCATTAATACACACTTTCTTTCCCTCAAATTTCAGCCGTACATACCTCTCCCTCCCATCAAAAAATGAAACCATCACCTCCACCACCTCCTTCTTCCTCTTCTCCTTCCCATTACCATAGCTGAACATCTCCACCACCATCATCAGCCTACCACCACCACTACCTCCTTCTCCTTCTCGACAACCCGCCACCTCCACCACCTTCTTCTTCCTTTTCTCCTTCCCCTTACTATAGATGAACATCACCAACACCATCACCACCACCATCAGCCTACCACTACCGCCACTGCCTCCTTCTCGATAACCTGCCATCTCCACCACCTCCTTCTTCCTCTTCTCCTTCCCCTTACCAAAGTTGAACATCGCCAGCACCATCACCACCAACATCAGCCTACCACCACTACCATTGCCTCCTCCTCTTTCTCGATAACCCGCCACCTCTACCACCTCCTTTTTCCTTTTCTCCTCAACCACCACCATTAGCTTCACCACCATTATTCCCTCTCACATCCGCTGCTACTGCTGCTCATAATACTGCTGTTGTTGTAAATATTATTATTGCTGCTGCAGTTGCTCTGGCCTCCCTGGCGGGAGCAGACTGCAGGAGCACCCCCCACTGGCCGGAGAACACCATTGCAGGAATAAAGCTACCACCACCATCGACATCAAGCCACCGCCGCACCGCCACTACCTTCACGATCCCCCTTCCACCTCTACCTTACTATGACCACTGCGGTTGCTACAACTGTTGTTGTTGCTGCCCTCTGGCCGAGCAACCCGACCACCACCAGAGCTACCCTCACCCCTGGCCGAGCCTCCCTTGGTCAGAGCTGCACCTTCGACCGAATGCTTCCCGCCGGAGCCCCAACCTGACCATAGACTCGAACCCGACAGTCCAGAACCGAATGCCTAACCCCCCTGATTTCACATCGATATTTCTTTCTCGTCTCTCGATCAATTTATGAACAAACTTCGCTGGTATATTGACAACTTAACCCTCTTGTAATGCCTTTAATTAGAATAATTTAGTTTAATTTTTATTGTTAATAATTTAAGTTCCAAAATCAAAGAAAAATAGTTTTTAAAAATATTAAAATTCTCCG
This sequence comes from Iris macrosiphon, assembly GCA_036927795.1. NCBI lineage: Eukaryota > Viridiplantae > Streptophyta > Magnoliopsida > Asparagales > Iridaceae > Iris > Iris macrosiphon. Next base: position 31,946,747 of record JAYESA010000014.1, on the reverse strand, counting down.
ATACGGAGTTGGTCCCGTCAAACCGGACAACCTCATCACATATCGATTGCACCAAAATGCACGTACGGTATTTTCTGACATGTAGGCTTTCGCGGAACTCGATTCGGACGTGTGTGCATACCGGAATCAACCCGTATCGAACGGAAGTCCCCCGTATCGGTGTTTCACAAATTATCCAATTACTTTGTGAACGCTTGTCGTATCATCACAAAACTAGTACCAATGGACTCGTGTTGTTCGACTTGTCCTGTGACCCAAGTTTTGCCTGATTCTGAGACAGTGACTGCATCGCTGTTTTGTAGGCCCCATGATCCGTTCTAATAGGCATTTTTATGATCGGCTCATCAAAATTCACATATGGACATACCATTGAGTTTGTATCGTTGTTTAGAACTTTTTTGACCTATAATATGCTATGTTTAGAGACCTTTGTTCCTGGCACATTTTTTGGTGCAAGATGGGGCCCACTTGTGGACCCCGTATTGACCAAAAACTGTATTTTTGTTTGTGTCCAAATTGGATGTATGAATATACTTTTTTGAGTATCTCCCTCATTTCGGGATTGTTGGTGATGTTTGTGACAATATTTAGGGATATCTGCTCTAGTTTCCATCTTGTGCTGCAACTTTCTTGGCGAGTTTGTGTTTGAATCTTCGCTTGGCTTTCAGGAAAGTATACCTTACCTTGTTGTATTTTTTAAATTCAGTTATTATTATTCATATACTTTATGCTCTGAATATTTTATAACTATGCACTTCTGAGTATGCCTCAGGTGAAGTCGACAAAGACGTTGACGTTAGGACTTATGTTTGACCTAGTGTCTAGTGGACGCACCTAAAGTTACAGGGTTATCATTATAACTCTGAGGCCTTGTCACGTATCATTTCATGTCACAGAGTAAGTTCATTATAGGATACGAGTTTACGCACTCGATTGGCCATCGGTGCGAGTAGCTCGCGTGATGGTACTTAGCATAGTTGTATTGCTCTTGGCGACTTGCATTATAGCTCTTGGTGACTTGCATTGTAGGCCTATATTATTCGTTTGGCCTATTCGAATAGATGTATTATTAGGCTGCAGACTAATGATACGTATCGTTCCTTTTTGAGATTTATTTACCATGGATTGAGATTTAATTTAGTTGTTAGATATTAGAAATAAATTTTTAACTGGATCACTTGATCTTGGATAGGGTAAGTGCACTTCGTCAAGCCCATTAAATTGGAAAGCCCTACAGAGTCATACTAGCTCGCCATTGCCATGTGTCTGGCCCTATATGTTTTAGGACTGGGGCATGACACAGCTGTTATTTTGATATTGCCATCCTGGTTTGGAGGATTCCCTATCTATAGTGATGCATTAGGGAAAGGGCTGGGTTGTGTTGTTCAGCAAAATAGAAAGGTTATTGCTTATGCATCCAGACAATTGTGTCCTCGTGAGAAGAACTATCCTACACATGATTTGGAGTTGTCAACAGTCATCTTTTCTTTGAAGTCCTGGAAATACTATATGTACCGAGAGAGTGTGGAGATCTTCATAGACCACAAGATCTTGAAGTAAGTTTTTACTCAGAAGGAGCTGAACATAAGGCAGCATTGATGCTGGAATTGATGAAGGATTTTGATATATCCTTATAGTATTATCCAGGGAAGGCCAATATAGTTGCCGATGCCTTGAGCAGGTATCCGGTAGCTATATTTGTGATGCAAGACTAGTATTTGTTGGAGGATCTGGAGAGCTTGGGCATTGAGATGATAGTTTCTAGGATTATGATATAGATATGGGTTTACAGATACATTCAGAGTTGATGGACATGATCAAGGTAGCCCAATATAAGGATTTGTCTCTGAGGAGCATCAGAGCTTATGTGAGAGCAGGATTGGAGGATGATTTCACCATTGCTGAGGATGGTCCTTTGCAGCATGGTACTAGACTGTGTGTGACTAATGGGGAGCTGCATGAGGAGGTGTTGCAAGAATCGTATCGATCTCAATATTCCATGCATCCAGGTGCCAATAAGATTTATCGGGATATGCGAAAGAGTATGTGGTGGTATGGCTTGAAGAGGGAGGTGGCACAGTTTGTATCCAGATACTTAGTGTGCCAGCAGGTGAAAGCTGAGAGACAGAGGCCAGGCAGTTTAATACAGCCATTACCCATTCCAGAGTGGAAGTGGGAGAATATTACTATAGATTTTGTATCCGGACTTCCACGATCTCCAGGAGAAAAAATACGATTTGGGTCATCGTTGACAGGTTGACCAAGTTGGCCCACTTTTTGCCTTTTAATGTGGGTTTGTCTACGGAGAAGCTGGCAGAGATGAATGTAAGGAAGATCATCAGGATACATAGGGTTCCCGTCAGTGTAGTCTCGGATCGGGATAGTCGTTTCACTTCTCATTTCTGGAGGAGTTTGCATGCGAGCTTGGGCACCCAGCTCAAATTCAGTACTACATATCACTCCCAGAGGATGGGCAGTCAGAGAGGACCATTCAAACTCTAGAGGATATGTTATGCACCTTTGTACTAGATTTCAGGGGATCTTGGGAGAACCATCTCTATTTGGTAGAGTTTGGTTACAACAACAGCTACCAGGCCAGTATAGAGATGTCACCATTTTAGTCTATGTACGGTCGGAGGTATCGCACTCCCTTATCTTGGGATAATGTTGGAGAGAAAATTTTGCTAGGGCCAGAGATTGTGGTAGATGCAGCGGAGAAGGTCAAGCTGAATAGAGATAGACTTTAGGTGGCACAGGACAGACAACGACATTGGGCCGATAGCCACCGGAGATTTTTGGGGTTTGAAGTATACTTTTAGGTTTTGTTTTGTGTTGATACTGGTTGTTTGTTATAGATTAAGTTCTTAAGTTTGTATTTTGTTCTAGGTTGGAGGTTTGTTATTTCTGAGGATTTCTCCGATACGAGGCACGATTCGATTATATGGAGGCGGGAAGCTTAGTCCGCGATTCATCAGACCCTTCAATATTCTCGAGGGGGTCGATACAATTGCCTATAGACTAGACTTGCATTATGCATTGCAGGGAGTTCACAAAGTATTTTGTATGTCATAATTGAGACGGTACGTGGCGGATCCTAGTCACGTATTGGATCACTCGGAGATAGAGTTGGGCCATACCCTCAGTTATCCAGAACAGCCAATTGAGATTCTGGATCGGAGAGAGAAGGTGCTGAGGAACCAGACCATTCCCTTGGTACGCGTCGCATGGAGGCATCACTCTCCGGGTGAGCCTACCTGGGAGAGGAAGAATAAAATGCGAGAGCGGTACCCGTATCTGTTTGTGCCTTGAGGTATGTTCTTTCTTCTTCTATTTTATTTTCTTGGGGTAGTTTCGTCTTTGAATTTTGAGGACAAAATTATTTTAAGGGGGGTAGACTTGTCACTACCACATTTTCTAGGAAAGGATATTTTGGTCATTTTATAATTAATTAATTATTGTACATATATATTTATTTATAGCATTATTTATTTATTGTTAGATATTGCATTATATTTTGGACTTGTGTTAGTGGACCTAACTAGACAAGACTTGACTCATGGGCTGACATTTATTTAAGTTAAACTTAAGCCCAATAACTAGTCCAATTCTTTTAGTGTTTAATTAATCAAACCATTAGGATTATAACCTTCCTTCCTTAATTATTTTCTTCATGACAAGCCCCAAAGAGCAATCATGACTTTGTATATTGTTTGAGAAGCAAGCATGTGGCCAACCTACTTAGGAGAGGAGGAATTTCTCTCCTCTCTTTCTTCATCCAAAATTCTAGATATAGAAATTCCCTTCCCAAATTCTCTCTTTCCTACATCAAATTCCTACCAAATTCACTTTCCAATCCTTCAATATTTCACCATTAGAATCTCTAGAAGGAAGAAGGATTCAGGGATATAGAAAGAGAAATAGATTGCACAAGTTGAGGACTTTTTGCATCTAATTGGAGACTTGCATTGGGAATCCATATCCCAATAGGTATATTTCAGAATTTTCTATCCAATTAGACTCTAAATATGTAGTTTAATCATTATGAACCCTCCCATATATTAGGGCTATCTATAGGAAGAAGATTTGACTACTAGGGACCCCTATTTTGGAAGTTATTGTGTGTTTGGTGCCCAATTTGGGAGAAATCCGAGATTGGTGCACCATATATTTTTTAATAAATCTAGAGGACCAATTGACATATGTTTCGTTGTGTGAGACTAGTATCGTATCCATAATTGGATACGAGTAGGTCGTATCATGGCAACTTAGTGATACGGGATGATTTGGGGGTTTTTTCTTCGATACGGGAGGTTGCACATGTCATATTAAGACATGGGTACGTAGTTGAGTAGCTAGCACTTTATATTGTTCATAATTATGATTCTAGACTTGCTCGTATCCTTCATGATACGTTTGGTGATGTGTTGGTGCCGTATCTCAAGTGTATCATAGATTGAGTATGATATGTGGGCGATGCACTCCAAGTGTTTAATGATTAGTTTCATACTCTAATTAGTAATATTAATATCTATATTTGTATGGTTATGATATATATATATATGTGTGTGTGTGTGTGTGTTTGTGTGTGTGTGTGTGTTTAGGATGTATTCATATGTATATATGTGTTTATATTTAGTGTTCAGTTGTGGACTATCATTGGGGGGGTTACCCGAGCTATGGGAGGTCTGTTTGGAGTTTATATACACTGCACATGAGGTTCAGTCACTTGAATATGAGGGTTGGCCTGGGCATAAAGTTTATGTCATGAGTTTACAGTGAGAAGGGCGAGGGCTATGCACTCATGTGCACAGCAAGGTAGGAGCAGGTCTGACGGGTCTGTGCATTGGTGGTTGTGCACTCTAGTGCACAGCAGCAATATGAAACTGTCTGGTCTGCACAGAGCATGTAGGAACAGCAGTATAACAACTATATGAACAGACTACTACAGCAGCTAGGTGAGCAGGAGGGGCAGGTCTGTTAGTTGTGTTAGTTTAGTTAGCTGTATATGATTTATTAACTTAGTTAGATGTATATTATTTAATTATATAAATATATATATATATATATATATATATATATATATATATATATATATATATATATATATATATATATATATATATAGTGTTAACTTTTGTTAAGTTATTAACTATTAGTATGTTAGTATATATCATTAGTTAGCTAGTAGTATATATATTATATAAGTGTTAGTCATCAATTAGATGGATGAGGTGAGTGACTTTTAACTTGTAGTTGAGTAATTAGTGTTTGTATCATTAGGAGGAGATGTTGAGGCCTGTATGGAGTGTTGTATACTGAGATGGAGGCACCACAGCATCTTGTAAAGCTGTCGGGTTTGCACAAGGGTTGTGCACTCTTGTGCACAGCAGGTCAGGTTAGAAGGGGGTTTGTACAGTGGGTTGTGCACTTGTGCACAGCAATGTAGAGGCAACAAAAGTGCAGTAATTCTAGGAAGCTTGAGGAACATGTCGGGTTTATTAGTTAGTGTCTGGTAGCACCTATTAGTATGATAGGTTGTTTTATTAGTTAAGTTAGTGAATTGTATGTATATATTAGATGTCAAGTATGAGATAGTACATGTTAGTGTTATGTTGTATTAGATATTGTTAGCACTAGATGATAACTGTTAAATACTCATGTTAGTAAGTTAGAATATATATATATATATATATATATATATATATATATATATATATATATATATATATATATATATATATATATTAGCATGAGTTCTAAGATTACCTTTAGTTATACCAAGGTAATGAGAGTTGAGGTATCATGGGGTATTGGAATTGAATACCAAGTGGGTAGCTAGGTAAGGATACCTAGATAGCCCAAAGCCAAGGTATCCATATACTATTAGTATTAATTATAAGATAATTTATATATAATATATTATGTATATTGTGTATATTGTAATAGTATATAGTGTTGATACTCTAGTATCATAATATAACTAGTATAGCTTAGATACATAGCGTATGGACCCAACATCCTAGAGATGGACTCATACAACCTAGAAATACTTAGTTTGAACAAGTTTGACTATTTTGACCTAGAGTTGATATAGTTTGACTATTTTGACTTAGATTTGGCCTAATGACCTAGATTTGAACTAGTTTAACTTTTATTCATTTCAAAACCTTGTATTGATGTAATATTCTATATTTATGTCTCCGATGCACCGTTATGGATTGATACTGTTTACGGGATTCCAGGCGAGTACATTCTCTGACAGTTTTTATTTTTGATATCCTCTATATTTTTTGTATTTAGTGTAGATATCCTTAATTTTCTGATACTTGGTTACACAGATTGGTATTCCTAGATCCCGTCATGAGATGTTATTCCTGGTAGTTCCTGATGTATTTATTGTGTGAGCCCCATTATTCTTGTACAAGATACTGATTAATGAGAAGATTAGCTCCATTCTCATGGAATCTCGTGTCATAGTGTGCCATGGTTGAATCCATTATACCAGTTAGGGACGGGGAGTATGTAGTATAGATATGTGATTATACCCCACAATTCTTGTTTTCCTTACATAGTGTTACTCAAACACTGCAAGTATGATTAACCAGGTCTGTGGTTCTTGAGCAGTACCCAAGCCGATCACATGGGAAAGCGAGCACTCACTCACTTAGATGTAATTCTTAATTTTATATATGATGTTCATATCTCTTTTATGTATTTTTCGTATTTTCTTATTACTGTATATTTCTACCATACTCTATTCATCTTGTATATGCTCTCTATTTACTGTTACATGGTCTTTATCATTTATTGGAACTGGTGCTAGAGGTATACTTTGCACCAATCCTGAATGGATATATTTTTTCCAAAAGATACTGAGGAGTGGTATCCCACTCATACGGGCTTCAGGACGTAGTTGGCTTAGAGCTAAAGACTGTGGCTCAGGAGGGATTCAACTCGGTTGAGACAGATGAAACTTTACCAATAGCTTAGTAGATAGGCTTATATTGTACTGGATTTGTCTCCAGCTTTGACAGTTAGTACTTTATTACTTTTGAGACTCATTGGATATTATCTTCTGCCTTGTGAGTTGTATTTTGACTCTTCAGTTTTTATATCATATTCGTACGTTATTCTATCTTATAGTTTTGTGATTGAGTATTCGTATTTCATTAGTGGCGTTATATATCTTGATGATCATTATTGTTAGATAGTATAGTTTACCCAAAATGCGTTCTACCGCCGATGCTGCGGGGTAGGCTGGACGTCGTTCACGTACTTGTGCCCCTACACCGGGTGCGGGTAGTGACAACAAATGTTTTAAAATGATAAACAAGGTAAACTAGTCAAATTCTAGGTCTTAAAGTTATCTCAAAGTCAAACTAGGTCAACTATATGTCAAACTAGCCATTTCTATGTTGTATTAACCTATATCTAATTTTTTTTTTGGCATCTTGATGATGTAAGTCATATTAGCTAATACTAGGTAATATGATACATTATACTATCAATATCAATACATATCTTATACTAGCTAATAATACTAGGTAATAAGTTACCATATATATATATATATATATATATATATATATATATATATATCAATATGTATAACTAACATACATATACTAATTAGTATAGTATCAAAATCAGTACATATAAGCTATACAATACAATTTATATTATACCTTAATATCTGGACTACAACTTAACACTAACTCAACCACAAAGATATCAAATAATATTATCTACCCTCAACAACTAATACCTTGACTACTAACAATTACCTTAGCTATCACTTGAACTCCGCCCATTACTAATTACCCTCACTATCAAGATGTCCTATACTAACATATGTCATATCTTATATTTTGCTTTCCCCCAACTCCCTTACCTGCTAAGCTCCAACTAACACAAGGACTAAGTTGCTCACAAATCCAATACTACAAAAATACTAACACCACACTCATAGCCGCCACTGCTGCTACTTAAGGAAGTACAAACTCCCCCTATTGCTTCCTATACTCAAATACCATACAGTGTAGTACACTGCTTCTAGTTTATAGTAGTAAACTGGACTGTTGCTGCTCTTGATACTTCTAATCAACACAGTAGCAATGGCAGCTGTTACTCTGTTAAACCCAACATGACCTAACTCATCATAAACGATACTTCACTGCTTACCCTCCCCCTTTCTTCACAACTACAATACACACCCTCTTACCTCATGCCATATTGGCCTGCACACTACAGCCAACCACCCAAGAATTGACTACTGCTGCCACCCTTACTACACCTGATCCCCCATACTCTGATACACTAAGTATCAGTTCACCCGAGCCCCTCAATATCTTACAATTCTACCTAATACATCAGTCACCCCTCAGAGCACTGTACTCACCCCGTCCTATCTCCAAAGTAAAATACACACACTATATAGTACACATAAAAATATATAACACCCAAAGAGGTCTATACATTTTTTTATCAATATATATCCATGTGTATACCATACACATCAAGCACTAACTGAATACTAAATTATTTCTAAATGTGCATATAAATAAACAACCCACACACATATCCTTATATAACATACTAAATAAAATATATTAATCAAGTTCTTATACACTATATAGTATAACACTAATAGATATATATTAGTCTACTAATTAGAGTATAATATGATACATAGTATACACCAAGGCAATTCATCAAACACAAGTGGTGCATTACCCAAATATCAAACTACTATATGGTACTCTTATGATACATCCTTGATACTCTTCCAAACCATCACCAAACTCTTTCCAAAGCTCAAGAACATATCAAATATTATAATTAAAGACTAATAAGAGCAATAGCTATCTATTCTAGTGCTTGTGGTAAAATATGATATGTGTATCACAAGTGTCGAAGAAAAAAAACCCTAAAATTATCCTGTATCATAAAGTATCATGATACGGCCAACATATATCCAATTATGGACACATAACTAGTCTCACACAACCAATCTAGTATCAATTTAGTCCAATTAACAAACATATAGTGCAGTAATCTATGATTTCCCCCAAATTGGGCATAAAATCAATATAACATTCACAATAAAGGTCCCTATGGCCTAATTCTTCTTCCTATATGTAGCCATAGTTCATAAGTGGGTTCGTAACGATCAAATTACATAATTAGAAACTAATTAAAGAAGAAATTCATAATTATATTTACTGGAAGGTGGATTCTCAATGCACTTCTCCAAAAGGACACAAAGATGGCTCAACTTGTGCAATATCCTCCTCATTGGTGCTCCTTGCCTCCTCCTTGCTTCTAGATCTACTAATAGTGAAGAATGAGAGTAATTGGAAGGATTTGGTAGGAATTTGGTGTAGGGATGAGTTGATTTGGGGAAGAACTCAAAATTGGGGTAAAATAAAATAAATAGAGAGGAAAGAGAAGATCCCTCCCCCTATAAGGGGCTGGCCACCTATTGTCCCCTCTCCAAGATATGTACAAAGACTCTTTTATCCCTATTGGTTTATCATAATGAGAAGTTAATTAGTGGGAAGCTTCTATTCCTAATAAAGGGATTAGTTAAATCACTAATTAATTAAAGGATGACTTAATATTGGCCTAATTGGGTCCAATCTAATTATTGGGTCCATAGTTCATGACAAATATAATTGGGTCCACTAACACAAAAGAATAAATAGTCTAGTCCACTAACCAATACTAATTAATTAGGCTACTAACTATATCATGACTAATCAAATTGGGTCATGGGCCTACATGTTAGGTGCTAACTAGGTCCATGTACTAGTCCAAACTAATTAGCTAACATAAAGTCCAATAACTACAAATAAATAATAATAATAATAATAATAATAATAATAATAATAATAGTAACAATAAAGATAATAATAATTATTATTGCTACTAAAATAATTACTAAACATTTATCAAATAACAAAAATATTCCTCTCCCGGAATTAGGGAGTTACAATCCTATCTCCCTTAGAAAAATTTTGTCCTTAAAATCTAAGGATGAAAGTAGGCACGAACTGAAAGAATAACTCATGGTTCAAAGATAGGTTACCCCTCACATGTCTCATCCCTGCTCTTCTACTGGTCATAACATGTTCATCATAATCCTCACTACAGTCACAACCTCATCTAGTTATGGTCTAAGGAAGTTCAATCTAAACTCATGCAATATACAATTCTATTTAAAGGAATCATTTACGATTTATCAAATAGGTATGGCTATAATCCTATTAGTCATGTTATTGTAGTCTCTATCAGGGTCACTTGCTAACTATACTATATCACAAAATTACTAATAAAATTATAAGATATTATAGAATCACATAGATCAATATATGGAAAGAAAAAGGAAACATAAGCTCAAAATCTGCTAACCCAATACCTATAACATTGGTCCCTCGACTGTTATCGCAAAAGGCTTGTCCTACTGGAGTGTCTTCTTCTGCTAGTATGGAGAAATTTGTTGTTCCACAGGTGGCCTAGCTGGACCTCTTACTTATCTCATACCAAGCATTCACTAAGCATCAACCTAGCCAGAATATTTATATCAAGGGTTACCACATCTAATACTAATGGTATACTATAGTTTTACGCCATGGACACACTTAACTCACTGGCACACACTACCCAGGATATTATACCAACAATTCTATGATACAAAATTTTGGTAATATAAGGGAACTCTACCAACACTCAAATTTTCTACGTCCTTATGAGACACATGAACGCATTCACTAGTGTGTCTATTCTTATTATAGCTCACTCTCTAACACGCCTACAATCTTCTATCCTAAATTCTATGGAAAAGAACATGAATTACTATAACAGATTCTACCTTCTTGGGTTTTAACAAATTTACTAGAAGATGGTCGAAAGGAACAATCAGGGTTTTATTACAAAAATAGGGTTCTTGACAATCACTACGAATACTAAAATGATAAGGTCTAGTTCAAAAGATATTTTACTGTTTAAAATAGTGATGAAGAGGACCAACCTTAGATAAGAAAAGTTGACGAAGATAAGGGCTCCCAACGTTTCTAGATACCTGTGTAGTCTCTAACTCTAAATAATCATATCATATAAAAATATGCTACCCCACTACAACTTATCTTCAATATCATCTTGCGTTTGGTAGAGGAGACTAGCGGGTTCGGGCTGACGGGCGGACGGGTCGAGTCTACGGATCTGGCCCGATCCAAAACACTACGGGTCGGGTCTGGGCTAGTGGGTCGGGTCTGGGTTGGACCCGGATCCGACCAGCTAAGGATTTGGTTTAATAAAACCGGTTTGGTTCAATTATTGGTTTGGTTTATTTCAAATAAACCCGGTTTATTGTGGTTTAATTAATTAATTAGTTTTAGGACTTTTAAAATATTTTCGGGGTCCAATAAATTCCTGGAAAATTACCCTATGTCTAGTTTTTCATTTTACACCATAAAATATTATTTTTATAATATTTTAATATTATTTATTATTATTTAAAAATCCTTTAATAATTAAAACACCTGAATTTAATTACAGAAAATCCCAGAAAATCCCAAAAAATCCCAGAAAATTCCAAAAAATTGTAAAAATCCAAATTTAAAAATTCTTGAAAATCAGGGAGTTTACAATCTACCCCCCTTAAGAGGATTGCGTCCTCGCAATCAAAGAATAACCGGTCAACAGAGATGACACGGTTGTAAATTTTTTTCGAATCATATAATCAAGGTTGAGGGTTTAAAGACATAGGAAAAATTATTTCCCTAAGCAATACAATTTCCCAATTATAGGAAATCTAGAAAATTACAGTTTTTAGAAAACCAGGTTATCTTTCAAAAACATATCAGGTTAACACTTTTAAAACATTCTAGATTATTTAACAAGTTTAAAATTACTAGTTTAATACTAGGTTATCAATTATTAGCAAGTTAAATGATCAGGTTAAGTCTAGGGTCACGAACCAGCAGGCACAAACTACAGAAATGCTAGAAACAGAACTACAAAAACTTACTCGTATTAGCTACTCCATGGTTATGCGCTCTCCCATAGTCATCGCGAAAGCTTGGTCGCGTCCTTGAGGTGATGCCCTCTGCTGTTGCTGGGCTTGCTGGTAGGGTGCTGCTTGAAGTGCCAAGGGTGGCCATGGTTGATATCCTCCTGGTGCTGGTAGAGCTTGTTGGTTTGCCCATGGTGCTCCTTCTCCACGTTGAGTGCAATCCCTTACCGAATGCTGACGGAATCCGCATGCTAAACACAGTCCTAATCTGCGTCGGCATTCCTTGGCGAGATGGCCTGCTTTGCCACAGTAGTGACAAGTAGAAAGGACTAACACTTGTGGTATAGATACTTTCTGCTGTTGGTGTAGGTGAGGTCTCTTTGCAGCTTCTTCTTGTGGTGCTCTGGCTGTTGCTGATGGAGAAGGCCGCTTCAGACTGGTCTCTCTCCTGGTGACGCACTCCATGCGTCGGGCTGCAGCAAGGACGTCCGAGTACGAAGTAGGTGCAACGGATCCAATTAGTTTCTGTAGCTCGAAGTTGAGTCCGTCGAAAAACTTCTCGGCCTTCTCTTCTTCTGTCGGGATCAATGTTGGGGCAAAGCGACTTAGACGAATAAACTCGGCGTTGTACTCTTCCACCGTCATAGCATCCTGAGTGAGGCGATTGAACTTGTCCCGAAGTTCTGATCGAGCGATAGCCGAAATATACATCTCCTGGAAGAGTCTGGAGAACTCTTCCCAAGTGACCCGGTCTGGTCCTAGCCGGGTCTCCTCGGATAGCCACCAGTGATGAGCATTGTCCGTCAATTGTATTCTGATGGCAGTCATCCAACATTCCCGGGGAAGTTCAGCTGCTTCTAATTGATGCCGAATGTTGGTGAGCCATTCATGAACTTTTGTTGGTCCCTCCTTGCCAGAAAAGGTACGGGGCTTCAGCTGGCAAAAATCGGTGATAGAGCCCGTCATTGGTCGTCGAGCTGGTAGGTTGACCTGCTCCACTGCATTTACTATGTTGTTCCTCAAGTAATCAGCCTCGCGACGCTGAGCCTCATGTTGGACTTGTTGCTGGGCTTGCATCATTGCGTAGATTATTTAGAATTTTGTTGCCCGTCAATAGGCTATCCTTGTGGGAATACAGGCATCGATGGAACGAACTGTGGCGGGGGCGGAATATCATCATGCCAAAATCTAGAAGCTTGCTGATCTGCTTGGCTGCTTCGGTGAGTAGAGGGATCTCCACTCAATGGCGTCACTTCATCTTCTCCGTAGATGGATACATCACCTATTGGTGTTCTTGCTGGAGTTCCGTCGTTTGCTCGTGAATCCATTATTCTGTATCAAAAATAAACTATAAGAGGCGCACAGGAATCAAGGCAAGATGCAAGTCAAAAATTAGTTTGAATACGATATAGATATCAAAAATGATTCAAGCAAGTAGATGAGATCCTTATCCTATTCTTATTGCAGGCCTGTTCGGTCCCTAAGTTGAAACCGAACAATTTAGTCGTTGACCTGTATGGGCCACCACAAAAACCATGTCAAGCCCCAGTCCCAAAATATCGAGGGACTGGACACGTGACAATGGCCAGCAGCACACACCGATGGACAAACCCAATTTAATGGATCCATCGGGGCATACTTAAGCTGTATTACAATAGTCAGGGTTTACTAATCTCATCCACAGAATAAATATAGTAATATCAGCAAAAGAAATAAACAACATCCAGTTACAAGTAATTAAAAATCGGAGAACAACCCGATATTAAGTCTGTTTACAAAAGTTCATTTAAACAGGAAAATAAAGAGTTTATTGGCCAAATAAAACTGAGCATGGTGAAGCAGTTGTTCAGGAGAAGTCCTCAGCGATCACCTCATCCTCAAGTTCCGGTACTGCTTCAAGAAATGCTCATGTTCCGTATACCTCAGGGTAAATCTCGTCTTCTAAATCTGGGGACATAATCCATTCCAGGTCCTCAGGGGACATAGCAAGGTACAGATAAAACAAGCCAAAATATTGCAGTACAGAAATAAAGAAAATAATAGGGTAAATAAATAACCATCTAAGTGATATGCAAGTGAGAGTTTTAGTCATACTCAGGCTGAGACTACTACAGGATCAGTGTCGAAGAGACCATAGCAGTATTTTCTCGAATGGCCAGAACTTGCGCCAAAGCTCTGTATTAGAGACTAAGACACCTCCAGATGATAATAATTATAATATAATCAGCCTTGATATGGTAATACTCTCCCTACCCAATGTAATCTCACGTTATAGTTCACAATATTTATGTTACGCAAGATCAAAACTAATACAATAAGTCATGATAAAATCTAAGCATGTAAAAATGTCATAAACTTGTATCCTATACAGAATCACCTTGAATATTTTAGGAAAATTCTGTCTCATGATTCGTGTCAAGTGTCCTTGGTATAATATACTTGATAGGGCAAGTACGATAATGTAAATGTCACGATATCCATCTCTAGGTGACGTTACACAACCCCGCGTACGGTGTTGGCACCCGACTTTTAATCGGAAGCTAAGTAAGTCACATGGCCCTAGGGTTGAGCATTTACAACAGTCACAGAAAATAACTCAAGAGAACAAATGAATCATTATACTGCAATTATGGCAAGGTACACTTGTCTGGGTTTTCGGTTCCAATTGTAGCTCTGGCTTCAGCGGATTTGCAGGCAGTACTCTAGTTACTGAAATAGACATCACCATCAGATCCATAAAATATTAATCAGTTAGAAATGCCTGTCCTTGAGTCCAATTTGGAGACAAGGGCAAAAATGATATTTTCGGGTCAAGACGGGGTCCACATGTGGGCCACTTTGCACCAAAAAATGCGTCAGGGTCAAAGGTCTCCAAATCTGTCCAACATAGTGTCAATAGATCAGGAACGATGATACAAACCCAACAAAACTTCCAGAATTGGATTCCGATGAGCCATTCTTAAAATCGCCCGTCAAGTAAAGCCTGTGGGGCCCACGACACACAATTTTGTCAACGTTCTCAGAATCGAACCAAACTTGGCTCACAGGACCAGCGTATTGCTACGAGTCTGATGGCGCAAGTTTTGTCTCAATCTGACGTGTGTACACTAAGTTACAGCGAGATTCAGAAAGGTCGGATAAGTAACAGTGTCCGTGGATACGCATTGATTCCGGTGTGCACGCACATCTGAATCAGCTTCTGCGAAATCCCGCACGTCCGTATCAACGACTCGCACGTATCTATGAAGATCGCACGCGACGAAGTCGTCCCATTTGGCGGGGCGTACTCAGTTTCGGGGTGAAACAGGGCATTGATTTTCCTGTTTTTGGATCGCGGTTCGCGATCGCCACAGGACGCGATGCACCGAACGGTTTGTACGGGCACCGAGGGGGTCATGCAGGCTACGCGATGCAACTGACAGAACCAAAAACAGAGCTACGAGGAGAAAGATATGGGTAACTGAATAGGGCCCCAGGAAACTGCGTTTCTCATGTCCGATACGTGTCCGACACGTGTCCGAATCGAGTCTGAGCTAGGGCACAGGTCCTGTGTCGCTGGGAGTGGGGTTCAGGCCGGCGGAGGTTGGCGAGGGCTCAGGGAGGTCCAGGGCGGCCGGGCGGCGAGGTCCGGAGGCGGAGATGCGCTCAGGTGGCCGGTGGAGGGTCGGCCAGAGTCGGCTGCGGGTAGAGATCGGGGCGACTGCTGGAGGGGCGGGCTCCGGGTCTGCGGGTGGCGGAGGATTCGCCGGAGAGGTCGAGGGCTGGAGGAGGGCGCTGGCTAGGGTGGGCTGGCCTCGGCGGGGCGAGCTGCTCGTCTGAGTCGGCCGGAGAAGCGGGCGGCGGCGTCTAGGGTTCAGGGGGTGAAGTGGTGGCCGGATTCGAGGGACTAGCTTTTATAGGCCGGAGAGGGAGAGGAGGAGGCGGACGGTGAGGGGGAGAGGATCCGGAGGGTCGGCGGACGTTCGGGAAGCCGGAGCGGCGCGGCTGCCGGCGGCGGGGGAAGGTCAGGGGTCGGGCGGCTGCTTCGTTTGGGAGAGAAGGAGACTAGCGGGTTCGGGCTGACGGGCGGACGGGTCGGGTCTACGGATCCAGCCCGATCCAAAATACTACGGGTCGGGTCTGGGCTAGTGGGTCGGGTTTGGGTTGGACCCGGATCCAACCTGCTAAGGTTTTTGTTTAATAAGACCGGTTTGGTTCAATTATTGGTTTGGTTTATTTCAAATAAACCCGGTTGATTGTGGTTTAATTAATTAATTAGTTTTTAGGGCTTTTAAAATATTTCTGGGGTCCAATAAATTCTCAGAAAAATACCCTACGTCTAGTTTTTCATTTTACACCATAAAATATTATTTTTATAATATTTTAATATTATTTATTATCATTTAAAAATCCTTTAATAATTAAAACACCTGAACTTAATTACAGAAAAATCCCAAAAAATCCCAGAAAATTCCAGAAAATTATAAAAATCCAAATTTAAAAATTCTTGAAAATCAGGGGGTTTACAATACTTGAGGTACTATGGATCATGCCACTAAGGTACTCCTCATATCTTAGTATCCGGTGCAAACTCATATCTTACACCTAACAATCACCCTAGGAATTTTACCTGTATCCGGTATCAATATAACATACATAAATACTTTCATACCTCTATGATATCTCACTAGTACCCTTATACCCATCATATTGTTCGCTGATACATACTACTTCTACACTCCAAATATTAGCAAGGTACGCTGCCTACTGAACTTACTTCTATATAGGTTACTCCTCTTACCCACTGCCTAGAATACTTGTACCCTTACTCCCAAACACCCTTTCATCTATATTAACTGCTACACTCATCTATTACTATCATGCACAAGATATTCACTGATACTAACATAATACTCAGCTTAACCCTGATATACCCTGGACATTGGTACCCTCTAGGCACTCTTGGTGATAAAACACCAACTTCCTAACTACACATAACATATGCACTTAATGTTCTAGGACACTAAATTCTTGACATTCACAACAACTCATCACACACACTACCACCACTTTTGATACGAGCTTACTCACTACATCACCCTATCACACTTACTAACTCCATAACTATCCTTGGCTCGTGCACTTAATATTCTCTACTTCCTGCTTAATACTAACATGTCCCACCGACACACTATTAGTACTTCTGATACTAAACGTTTACTTCATAATACTTATGAAAGTGGTACTTCACTTAACCACTCATGCTTTCCCCATACATCCCTATTACACTTCACCTATATACTTGTGGGTATCATTTTATCATGGCACACTCACTAGGACCTCTCTTGAATACACATTCTCTTACTCACGACAAAACCAAGTACCAAGCACCCAATAGAATATCATGCTCCATTGATATCCAAACATATATTTTATGATACTTAATTAATACATGGATCACCAAACTATATGAATTTATATCTACCTAGAACATGTATGATGACAATGATACCAACTTCTGGAATCATAACTGATACTTTACTCTCCCTTCTACCATTGGTACTAATACTAAGTATACTGACACCTTCCATAGGACTATTACTACAAAGGTATTGCACTATGAGTTATCTCTAGACTGATGCATATAACACATATGCCCAACTAGGAACCACTTATAGACTCACAAGCTATACTCCAAACAATCAATACTGATACTCAATTGACACGAACCTATCTGTAATTGACCAACTACTATAATATCCAAGGAACTTCAGGAACTATTAAAATAAAGTTCTATAAGGAACTGGACTAGATGAACTAAGGATATCTCTATTCCTGAGTTAGTAGAGATGATAGAACAGAATTATGTAATAAAAGGAGTGGAATGATAGAGATGATATGCTCAGAACCAATTTAAGATAAAATCTGATAATAATATACGTCTATTTGAAATTATGTTATCCAGAATCCTCGCAATGCCAGTAAGCTTAGCTGCAATAAATAATAGAGTCCATAACTAAGATATATACCTCTATAATCATGTTATCTAGAATTTCCACCATGCCAACCGGTATGGCTACAAAAAACTCTAAATTTCATAACTAAGATAAGTATATCCAAAATCAGGCTTTATGTCTTTGCCACGCCAGCTAATATGGCTACGATAAACTCTAGACTCCATAAATAAGACAGACGGTTAACTTTTTCCCTGTCTTCATCAAAATATGTCACCAAAATATACTTTAATTATGTCAATAAAATTTATCTTGATACAAAATTATAGTCAATAATGAACATCAAGAATCAAATTCAACAACGAACAAGTAAGAGTAAATGAGAACAAATAGAAACATATTTTAGAAATAGAGATTATAGTGAGATTCTCAAGGGTCATCCTAGAAATCTCTCAAGAAGTCCTAATTTATGATCGAGTATTTCTCATCTTAATATCCTATATCATATATTCTATCGCAGGGTCGTAGTAGTACAACTAAGTCGTCGCACTACCACGATATTTCTCTAATTGCGAAGCTCGACCAGCATGGCCCACCAAAAAAATGTGTCACGACCCACACCGGCACGATCGGGCATGATTGCATGGTACGTCCAGCCTACGCTGCTGCATCGGTAGTAGAACATTGTATAGGTCATTAATATCTAGCTAACAATCATATTAATACGACTAGATTTATCACATACTCAATCACAACAATCTAAAGAAAGAAATGAGAAAGATAAACCAAATAACATTCTAAAGGAATAAAACTAGACATGATATGAATTAAGAAGTACTAGCCTAGATTTTTACAATTGTCATCTCGAGGTCCACAGTGTAAGAGCAGTCATGTCTATAAAATTACTTTGAAACCCCAAAAATATAGAGCACAACGATTACTGAAAAATATTATCCAGTCAAGATAGGAGCGAAGCATACCTCTAACAGCAGTTCCAATAAATGATAAAGACTATATAACAGTAAATAGAGAGAAATATAAGATAAATAGAGCAAGAGAAAGAAATATACAAGATATAGAATGCTATAAATAAATACAATAACAAGGAGTATCATATACAAGAGTCAATAAATATAACTAGGTATGTGAGTGAGTACTAGCTACAACATGTGATCGACTTGGAAAGTTGAACAAGGATTATGGCCTAGTTAATCATACATACGGTGTATGATTAAAACTAATAAGGAACAAGGTATGTACAAGAAAGATATAATCATATATCTGCATTAACACTCTCTGCCCCGACTAGTATAGTAGATCCAACCATGGCACGCTATGAAACGGGATTCTACGAAAAGGTAGCAAGTCTCCTTGAAAATTAATGTCCATACAAGTACAAGAAAAATAAGGCTTGTACAAGATACACCAAGATACACAAGGAATAACATCTCACGAGGGGATCCAAAAATACCAATCCGTGTAACCATGTGTCAAAAAATCAAGGATATCTATACTAGATACAAAAAATATAGAATATATCATAAAAGAGAAACTATCAGAGAATGTACTTGCCTGAAATCTGGTGTGAAGTATCAAGTGTATCTGTAACGGTGCGTCGAAGACCTAAATATGGAATATCATATTAAAACATATTTTAAAATGATAAAGAAGTTAAACTAGTCAAATTTTAGGTCTTGAAGTTATTTCTAAGTCAAACTAGGCCAAAACAGTCAAACTATGTCAACTCTCGGTCAAACTAGCCATTTCTATGTTGTATTAACATATATCTATGTTTCTAGGTTGGTATCTTGATGATGTAAGCCATATTAGCTAATACTAGGTAATATGATACCTTATAGTATCAATATCAATAGTACCTTATACTCGCTAATAATACTAGGTAATAAGTTAACATATATACCAATATCAATATGTATAACTAAAATACATATACTAATTAGTATAGTATCAAAATCAGAAAATATAAACTATACAATACTATTTATACTATACCTTAATATCTAAACTACAACTTAACACTAACTCAACTACCAAGATATCAAATACTATTATCTACCCTCAACAACTAATACCTTGACTACTAACAATTACCTTAGCTATCACTTGTACTCCACCCATTACTAATTACCCTCACTTTCAAGATGTCCTATACTAACATATCTCTTATCTTATATTTTGCTTTCCCCCAACTCTCTTACCTTCTAATATTTAACTAACACAAGGACTAAACTACTCACAAATCCAACTCCAAAAAAATACTGACACCATACTATTGTCACTGTTGTTGCTACTTAAGGCAGTACAAAATTCCTCCATTGATGTCTATACTCAAATAATACACAATACACTGTACTGCTTCTATTTCACAGTAGTAAACTGGACTGTTGTTACTCCTGATACTTCTAATCAACACAGAAGCAATGGAAGCTGCTGTTATTGTTACTTTGTAAAACCCAACACCTAACTCCTTATACCCGATACTGCACTGCTCACCCTCCCCCTTGCTTCACAACTCCAATACGCACCCTCTTACCTCATGCCATATTGGCCTGCACACTACAGCCAACCACCCAAGCAGTGACTAATTCTGCCACTCTTGCTACACTTGTTCCCCCATACTCTGATACACTAAGTATCAATTCACCCGAGCCCCTCCATATCTTACACTGCTACCTAATTGTAAACTCTCTCACCCAAAATTAGGGCTACTTGGCTTAGAAAGAGAAACTAGGGCTAGTTTGAACCCAATTAGAATTAGAACACGGTATTTATTTAATTTTGAAACATTTATATCACTTAGCATACCTTACCGTTATTTCGATAATTGGAGCACTACACTAGCCACTACCTTCCTATAAACTTTACACCCTTGTCCTAGACATGTCGGCCTTCTATTCTGACCTCGGTGTAACTTATAATTATCCTCTCTTATGCTACGTTTTAGTCGCACAAAATTTGTCGCAGACGTTTACATTTAATTCTAAATAAATTCCAACTTTGTACCTTTGTGCGTTCCAATCGAAATTAGAGACACAATCTTGACCATTTTGTGTAACCCAAATTTATAATAAAATTCTACTCGGAGCCCTCTATGTCCATGACACTTGTGTCCTACTAAAATTTATCCCCGTATACTTTTAATTAATTCTAGAACACCTAGCACATTAATTTTAAATTAAATTAACCCAATTTTTATCTTTGTATAATTTTCCCAATTGTTTGGCATTTTTATGCAAAAATGCATTAAGGTGTCCACACCATTAGACAATACATGAAGAAATCCATTTTTCTCCTTCATACGAATTTTTCCCATAATTTTTGGAATGTGCAAACGTACAACATCGCCCCCTCATTTAAATCTATCCTTGTATTTAAACAATGCAAATATAGCCCAGCAAACATCCCCATATAAGGCCAAGCCCAATCCCAAGACTTGACCAAGCCCAAATTTTTCTAGGTCAACCCCAAACCTAAAAATCCTACATGTATAAATAAGCAATTTTTCCTTTTCTCTATAATTTTCCAAAACCCATCCCTAAACCTAAACCTAGCCGACCATCCCCTCTCCTATCTCCTGTTCATGCCGCCAACCTCCGCCCCTGCAACCGCCGGAGCCGGCGAGCAGTCCATGACCTCCGCCCTGCTCTCTTCCTCATCTCCTCCTCTTCAACCACCCTCACCAGAACGAAATACCATCGCCACCATTGCCATCTCCCACTTTATCTTCTTTCTCCGCTTCACCCGCTGCCGGAGCTCGGTCACCCAACCCCGCCTGTGCACCGCTCCTCAGCAGCATCTCTCGTCGACTGAAAGTCCTCCGCCGACCAACTCGATGAGCACGCCATCAGGCCGGTATCCTTGCCTGAGCCGCCACTGCAATCTCCCCGTCCTCGCCACGACCTGACCACGGTAGTACCGAACCTCCTCTTCCCCGCTGCCGGAGCTCGAGATCCCGCTGACCACCTGGGCCACTGCAGCAGCCTCCATCATTGCCTCCGTTCTCCGCCCCCTCGTCATCTTCTTCATCTCCTCCGCCTGCACTTCCTTCGCCGGGACCTCCACGTTCCTCTCCTCCCTATCTCATTCATTACCTCGACTCCACCCGACCGTCGGAGCCGCCTGCATCTCGACCTCGACCTCCCTGTTCGTCTCCACTGAGCCCCGACGACACCTCCACCTCTCCCTGAACTCCTTCCCGAGCCTCCGCTATCATTGACCACCACCAAATCCCACTGTCATCAACCTCCCCGGCCAGTCCCCATCACGACCACCATACCACCATTAACCCCGGCCATCTCCTCCATGTCAGCAACTCCTCCCCTTCCTGAGCTCCTCCTCCCTGACTTCCTCCACCCCCATCGTCGGAGCCACCGGACTCCGATCAGCAGCTCGTCACCAGCATCATCACCATCGTCCACATCATCATCTACGTCATCACCATCATCCACATTATCGTCCTCGTCATCACCACCATCTATATCATCATCTTCGTCATCACCATCATCCAAATCATCGTCCTCATCATCACCATCATCCACATCATCATCACCATCATCCTCGTCATCACCATCGTCCACATCATCGTCCTCGTCATCACCATCATCCACATCATCATCACCCCATCATCATCCAATCATCATCCACATCATCACTATCATCCCAATCACCATCCACATCATTATTTAATCATCATCATAATTATCACCATGATCACCCTCATCATTGACCTAATTACCACCCTAACCATAATTATCATTATCACCTAAATCCTTATCACCATCATCCTCATTACCCTCGTCATCGTCATCATTGTGGACCCGTCACCCTTTCCGAAGACAACCAGTAGACACCCCCGATTCTCGTGCCTGTGTTCGCTGACCCCGAGGATCTGTCACTACCACATCCTGAAAATAGGGATATTTTTGAATTTTTATATATTATTAATATTGTGGTAGTTATTTTTAAATAATTGCATGATATGTGTATTTATATATATATATATTATATATATACAGTATTCTTAGTGTTTGAGCCGGTAGACTTGACCTAGAAGCCCACTAGATGGACACCTTACCGAATTATAGGGTTATGAATTTAATTTGTATTATTTAGTATTTAATTTTTTGAGGTTGTAATTAATTACTATAGTTTTATTTACTTGTTACATCCTACCGTTGTTGTAGTATTCGGAGCCCAGCCTTAGCCCATAATTTCCAACAAGTTGTTGCATTCTAGACTTGACACGCCAACTTAGGCGCTGGACTTTTCCGTCACTCAAAATCATAATCCTTTGTTCTCTAATTTAATTGCACAACTTCCCGTATCCGAAATCTATTAATTAATTCTGTGTCGTACACCCGTATCGTTGCCATCAATTTTGAGACACCAGCTCAACCCGTTTAGCCAGACCAATTAAAGGGTCCAAGACTGACACCAAGCCTACATCTTTCCTGACCTTTGTGTAACTCATGATTTTGCTCTCTTGTGCTTCTTTTTAGCCACACAATATTCATCGCGGACGTTTATTTAATTTCTAAATAAAATCCAACTTTGTATCATTGTGCGTTCCAATCAAAATTGGAGACACAATTTTGATCCATTTTGAGCAACCCAAATTAGGGTGATATTCTGTTCTGAGTCTTCTTCACTAATGATACTGGTGTCCCAACTTAATTCTAGCCCCATGTAATCCTAATTAATTTTAGAACATCATTATTCTTTAATTAAATTAGGGATACCAACTTTGAATAATCCCATTTTAACCTAATTTAATCCAAATACCCCATTAATTAAGCCTATACAAAACACAAAACACCCACTCACCCTACAAAATACCAAACACCAAATTGCCTACCAATTTTTTATTATTTTATGTGTCTGTGAAAATACCCAAATTTAAGGGGGCTCATTTGCAAATATTGTATTAGGTGTCAACACCCTATTGGTTCAAACCAAATGGAGAAGCCCTAATTCTTGACTAGTCAACCCAACCCTCACCTTTGTATGAGTAATTTCCTAATATCAAATTCTGGCCACCCATTCAAAATGGGGCTCATCATCACCACACATCACCACATCACATCTCCTATTTAATGTCTCCTCAATGCACCCTTCTCCAAGCATGCCCTAATCCCCAAACCTTGGAAGCCCCCACCTTTCTCTCTCTCCTCCCTCCTCACAAACACCACCGTAGCAATTTTTCCCATTCCCTTTTTCTTCTTCCCTTCTTCTTCTTCTTCTTCTCCTCCTTCTTTTAAAAAAAGAGGGAATAGAAAACCAACATCATCTGCACTCCGGCCAAGCTTCGGCCCCCTACTCCGGTCACAACCCAGGCCGAGCTCCCTGTTCTCCTTCCCTCTTTCCTGTCTTCCTCCCTCGCCTGAGTCCAACTGTCACGCCCCAGTCACTAAATATACGGGACCAGGCCACGTGGCAATGGCCAGCTGACACGTCTTCGAAGATATCCCAATTTAATGGATCCACGAAGAGTTCTATGCTGTCCTATAATACTATATGTCCAATATCAATCAATAACAGGTAATCTAATATCATCCATAATATAAAGAGCAAGAAATACTAAATAAACTGTTGGTTGATAAATACCAGTCTCAAGATATCATAGTACAACCAGTGATGTCTGGTGGGAACAAATCCACTACTATGACAAAATAAAGTACTGAAATGAGATATAAAAGATAATGACTAGAGCATCAGCTGAGTAGATAAATGATGCCCTCCATCTAGGCTAAAGGCCTACCAACTGGTCACGGAAACTCTGACGGTTGCACCTCCAACTCCTCAGTTGTAGCAAATCTCGTCTCCTGTCCTGGGCCGTATACGGTGGGGTAGTAAGCCTCGTCTAAATCAGGAAAGGTACCAGGTCCTCAGAGGGACATAACAAGATACAATAAAACAATATGCCATATATGAATACTGAATAAAATAAATACAATAAGGGTGTGCTAGCCATCTAAGTGAATACAATATGAGGACAACGCTGGTGCATATGAGTAGGGGTAGGCATAACGTCCATGCTCCGAAGAGAGTGGTATCAGTACAGTATATCGTCCATATCGCTCCGAAGAACGTGGCATCAGTATAAAGGGAAAGTCATTGGATACGAGGATCCTTCGAAACTACGGCTCCAATGTGTGTACCCCATACGCCTACTAGTTGTCCTCCCTGCCCAATGTAGATACACAAATCGACTACTCGACATGCATACCCTGTATCTATATGCCAAGTCTCTAAATTATCTCCTGACTACATACTAACCGTGATGTAGGTTACACGCAACGATAGCTAGTCGAGTGCGCAAACCCGTATCCCAATATGAATATATCTCAGTGACCGTGTAAGGTGTCAGGTCTCAGACAATAACAGGGTATCGTCCAATGGGTTGAGTCTGCTAAGAGCTAAGTCCATATGTACTAATCATTGACGTATCCGTCGAATGCATCCGAGACAACTCGGACGCGCACAGTTGTATAAATTATGAGCAACAAGAATACAATACAACTTATGCATATTTAAATTAGACGGCAAATATAGCAAGGTATCTTGCCTGTGTCCTGAAGCTGAGAATGCCAGAAGCTGGTTCCTGCAATATCTCCTGGCTGATCCAAAGGTCCTCTACACAATATAATATAACAACTAATATCAGACGCTAAACATTAAATGTACACGACTATGACGTGATATTTGAATATTATCGCAAGTTCACATCTGTTCGAATACAGCTTCACATGTGCGCATAGCTAAGGTGCACACGTGTTCTGTACTCGATCATCCCGGCCCTTGAGATAATAATTTCAAATTACGGTTTGACCACGATCGTTGTTCTGTACGAACACATGCTCATTGGTTTCTATGTTCATTACCCGTGGTTTATGTACAGGTTTTAGGGTAAAAACGTTAGTCCTTGGTGTTATGCTAGTCAATATACAGATTCTAAACCTTATTATTCATTAATCCAATTTACACATAATTAGGGTTGTGTTTAATATCAACATTTCTTGACACGTTGATACGATGCTAAGATATTAACATGAAGAAACGGGGTTTAATGTGGTTACCTCTACGTGGATTGTTCGGACAGGGTCTGCTCTCGTCGAGGCATACTCCGGCAAGGCTGTAGCAGTGGCGGCGGAACTGTAGCAGGTGCGGCAGTGGTGCACGGGAAGCGGGTCGGGGGTGTATGGGAGCAACAGGTCGGGGGTGTACGGGGCAGTTGTCGGCTGTTTATGGGGGGTTATCGGCTGTGTATGGGGGTGGTCGGCTGTGTATGGGGCGGTGGTCGGCTGTGTATGGGGGGCAGCGGTCGGCAATGTATGGGGGGGTGGTCGGCTGTGTATGGGGGCAGCGGTCGGCAATGTATGGGGCGGTCGGCTATATATGGGGGTGGTGGTCGGCAATATATGGGGGGTGGTGGTGATGGTTGGTGCAAAGGAGGACGAGTATTCGGCGAGGGTTAGGTTTTTGGTGAGGCTTTGTTGGTTTAGGGTTTCATATGGAGAAGTTGAATATTTATATAGGGAATGACTTCGAGCTTGGTCTTGGGGGTTGGGCCGGCCAGGGTCCAAAGGTCTGGTTTGGTCAGGCCTAGTTGAGGTGAATTTAGCTATAATCAATTAACAAATTTATCTAATTAACTGCGCGCGACGACGTTAATTCATATCGTGCAGCTATGGCTGCAATATGGTCAGAGGGTACCTAAAAATTGTCTCCCGTAATTTAATTATCTCGGTTTGTCCCTAGTCTCAGTTTTAAAATTACAAATAATACCTAAATTGGTTGAGGGGGTTTACAATCTACCCTCCTTAGAGCATTTCGTCCTCGAAATTAAACGTACGCATAACAAGAATTTTCTAACTGAATAAGTAAAGTACTAATACGTACCTAGTCCTTCGAAGAGGTGGGGATAGCGTTGTCTAATATCCTCTTCGTGTTCCCAAGTCGATTCGCCTGGTGCATGATGTCTCCATGCGACGCGAACTAAGGGAATAGTCTGACCTTGTAGTACCTTCTCACTCCTGTCCAGAATCTCAACAGGCTCCTCCTGGTATGATAAGCTTGGGCCGACTGTGATCTCTGAATGGTCAAGTACATGACTCGGATCCGGTATGTACCTCCTCAATTGAGATACATGGAAGACGTCGTGAACTCCTTCCAATGTCTACGGTAATACTAATCTGTAAGCAACCTCTCCGACGCGTTCTAATATATCGAATGGTACGATGTACCTCAGACTCAGCTTCCCTCTGCCTCCGAATCTGATCGTCCCTCGAGTAGGTGAGATCTTTAAGAATACGTGATCCCCAACCTAAAACTCTAAGGGTCGACGATGCGCATTCGCCCAGTGCTTCTGTCGGTCTTGTGCTGCTCGAAGGTGTCCTTGGATCTTCTGTACCTTCTCTACCGTACGAACAACCAACTCTGGTCCGAGAATCTGTCGTTCGTCTATATCACTCCAGCATATTGGAGAACGATACTTCCTGCCATACAACGCTTCGTAGGGAGCCATCTGAATGCTAGCTTGATAGCTGTTGTTGTAGGAAAACTCGACCAAATATAAGTGGTCCTCCCATGATCCTCCGAAGTCCAGCATGCACGCTCTTAACATGTCTTCTAGCGTCTGAATGGTGCGCTCCGACTGGCCATCTGTTTGTGGGTGATACGCTGTGCTAAACTTTAGGCGAGTACCAAGACTCTCTTACATACTCCGCCAAAAGTAAGACATAAATCTTGTATCCCTGTCTGACACAATGCTAACTGGCACTCCATGTAGGCGCACAATCTATCTCATGTACATATCTGCTAAAGCCTCCGTCGATTGTCCAACTCTAAAGGGTAGAAAGTATGCGGACTTGGTGAGTCTATCCACGATTACCCATACTGCATTGCGCCCACTAGGACTCCTTGGAAAGCCCGTAACAAAGTCTATAGTGATATGCTCCCATTTCCACTCCGGTATAGGAAGCGGTTGAAGCAATCCTGCAGATCTTTGGTGCTCAGCCTTAACTTGCTGACACACCAGGCACTTGGCCACGAAGCGTGCTATCTCTCTTTATTCCGTGCCACCAGTAGTACTGTCTTAGATCTTTGTACATCTTCGTGCCTCCTGAATGAACGGAGTAGGTGGAACTGTGTGCCTCTGTCAACAATTCCTGCCGAAGTTCTCTATTTGGAACATAGAGACGATCTTCGCACCTCAGTGTCCTGTCTTCATGTATCCGCAATCATGTCTGTAATCCAGCCTCTGTGCTCCGTCTGAGCCTCTGAAATCTGGCATCTGGGGGCAAAGCAGCCTTGATTCTCTCTACCAGTGTCGATTGCAATTGGAAATTCGACAACTGTCCGTCTACTCCGGGTATAACAACCTCTATACCCATCTACTATAGATCTCTCAACAGATGTTATTGGGTAGTCAGGAAGAATGCCATAGGTCTTCTGCTTAATGCGTCTGCTACTACGTTGGCCTTTCCTGGGTGGTACTGTAGCTCTATTTCGAAGTCTGTCATCACCTAGAGCCAACGTCTCTGTCTCTGATTTAGATCCTTCTGAGTGTAGACATATTTCAGGCTCTTATGATCAGTAAATATCTCCGATCAGTAAATATCTCCACTCTTTCTCCATATAGGCAATGCCTCCAAAACTTTAACGCAAAGATCACCGTTGCAAGCTCCAAGTCGTAGGTAGGATAGTTTTTCTCATGTGTCCTCAACTGTCTAGAAGCATAAGCTAAAACCTTTCCATGCTGCATCAAGACGCATCCTAATCCTTTCCCAGATGCATGGCTGTAGATTACGAATCCTCCGGGTCCAGAAGGTATGGTCAAGATGGGTGCTGTAGTCAAGCGCTTCTTCAGCTCATCGAATGCCTTCAGACACTCCTCTGTCCAAGTGAACTCATGCTCCTTACGGGTCAAGCGGGTCATTGGCTCTGCAATCTTTGCGAAGTTCTCTACGAACCTCCGGTAATATCCGGCAAGTCCTAGGAAACTCCTTACTTCTGAGACATTGGTAGGGGTTGGCCATGTCTCTACAGATGAAATTTTTGCCGGATCTACTGAGATACCGTCTCCTGAGATGACGTATCCAAGGAAGGTGACACGATATAGGATAAACTCGCACTTGCTAAGCTTGGCATAAAGTCTCTCTCTCCTCATTGTCTCTAACACTAGTCTCAAGTGCTTCTCGTGCTCCACATGGCTCTTCGAATACACCAAAATGTCATCGATGAAGACTACCACAAACTGGTCCAAGTATTGATGGAATACTCTGTTCATCAAGTTCATAAATACAGCTGGCGCATTCGTCAATCCAAAAGACATCACTAAGAACTCGTAATGACCATAACGAGTCCTGAATGCTGTCTTTTGAATGTCTTCTCTTCGTACCTTCACTTGATGATAACCCGATCTCAAGTCGATCTTTGTGAACACCACTGCTCCTATCAACTGGTCGAATAAATTGTCAATCTGTGGCGGGGGTACTTGTTCTTGATAGTCAAAGCATTAAGGGCTCTGTAATCAATACACATACGTACTGTTCCATCCTTCTTAGGCACAAACAATACTGGTGCTCCCCATGGTGATGCACTAGGACAAATAAATCCTTTGCTCTGTAACTTCTCCAATTGTAGCTTCAGCTCGTCTAACTCCTTCTTCGCCAATCGGAACACATTAGAAGATACCGGTGCTGCTCCTGGTACTAGCTCAATGGTGAACTCTACGTCTCTATCTGGTGTAAGCCTGGCAATTTTTCGGGGAAAACATCCTCGAATTCTGCAACTATTGGTGGAGGCGCAATCTCCATAGTCATGCAAGTTCCAGCTGTCTGTCCTATTCCTTGTTCGACGGTCCCTCGCATGTACTCAAACTCTGGTTGATCTGGTGGTCTAAAAGTGACGCTACCCTTCCGGCAGTTTAGTACGGCGTTATATTGGCTTAACCAGTCCATGCCTAACACAACGTCAAAGTACGACATAGGCAATACCAGGAATCGCGCTCTCATCTCTCTACCACATACGACTACCGAGCACGTTCTAATAGTGCTGGTAACCGACACGATACCTCCTCCGGTAAGAATCTTCCAACTCTTCGGTAAGGGGGAAGTCGCTACTCTATGCATTGCTACAAATCTACTAGATATAAATGACAATGTAGCCCCAGAATCAAACAATGCTGTCGCAGGTAAGGATGCGACTAAAATGGTACCTGTGATTGCTTCTCCTTCTGTTTCCTCCTCAGTGGCTGCTAATGCAAAGGCATGTCCCTGTCTCTGTCCTCCTACCTGCTGTCGGGCCCGATCAAACTGTGCCTGCTGTAGGGCCAAGGGTGGTCCCCTCTGGAATCCTCCGGATGCTGGTGGACGCTGTCCTCCTGGTGGGGGTAGTATCCTCGGGGCTGGTGCTGCTGGCCTTTGTCCGGCCTATGGGGCTGCCTCCCTGCGCTGTGGGCGATCTCTGACAAAGTGCTGGCTAGCTCCACAAATCATGAATGTCCCAAGTCTCTTTCGACAGTCCTTCTCGAAGTGACCTCTCTTACCACAAAAGTGGCAAGTCGGAAGTTCCTGATGTGGATATGGTGCTGCTCTCTGTTATGTCTGTGCTCCGGGACGATGGATGGGTCCTCCTGCTCCGGGCTGGGCTCTAACTGGCATGGTCGTGCTGGAACGCCTAACTCTTCTGACAATGGCCTCCTGGATCCTCGCCTCCGCGAGAACCTCCTCATAAGAAATCCTTGCCTGTGCAGTGGTATATCTCTGTAGCTCAAAATTTAGGTCGTGGTAGAATCTCTGAGCCTTCTCTAGATCATTGGGTATCAGGATGGCTCCAAATCTGCTAAGGCGGCTAAACTCTGCGTCTTAGGCGTCAACAGTCATATTCCCTTGTTCTAGGTGTAGGAACTGGGAGTACAGGGCATTTCTGACTGTTGCTGGAAAATACTTCGCATTGAAGTATTCCAAGAACTGTTCCCAAGTCTGGTTCTTGCCTACACTGCGCTCGATAGAATCCTACCAGTGATGGGTGTTGCCTTTTAGTTGGGCCCTCACTGCGGTCATCCAAAGGTCTGGATGCAGTTGTGAGGCCTCTAATAGCATCTCCGTGTTGGCGATCCAATCGAAGATCTGTTCCGCAGTCTCATTGCCTGAGAAGGTATCTGGTCCCATCTGTTGGAACCATCTAACAGTGCCATTTGTCGAGGCTGGTGGAGGTGCTGGTACTGGGGTCGTGACAGGTGTCCTCTCTAGTACTGCTATCAGACTCTGTCGCAATATCTCTGTCTGCTGCCACTGTGCTTGCATCATTGCCTGGAAGAACTGAAGCATCTGTGGCTGGCCATCTAGCTGTGGCATCTGGGGTGGATAAGGTGGGGGCGGTGGTAGTGGAATCTCTGGTTGTGCAGTAGGCGTCTCCTCAGATGTCGACCTCTCAGTCTGCGGCATCGGTGTAGCTCCTGAATTCTGGCCCTCACAATGCTACATGGGGATCGTCTGGGAAGTCTGTCCCTCAGGTTGCGGTGTAGGATCGCCCTGCGATGTCTCGTGCCAATGTATCAGCGGGGTCTATAGCGGGGGTTGCCATTGGGGTACCTCATCTCCTTGAGCGGTGTTATCTGGCACCGCGGCACGGGGTGCTCCTCGTCCACTACGCAAATTCATCTTGCTGCAAGAGATAGAGCTTCATTAAAAGAGTACGAGAGCAAACAAACAGGATGCTGATATTTAGAAGCAGTATAAAGGAAGTTCAAGGATGAATCAAAACTGGATGTGACCTAATAATTTCTATCCTATTGTAGGCTCGCTGGGCATGTTACCATACCACAAGTGAAAAGTAGACCTGCATGGGCCACCACTAAAACCATGTCATGCCCCAGTCCCAAAATATACGGGACCAGGCCACGTCGCAATGGCCAGCTGACACGTCTCCGAAGATATCCTAATTTAATGGATCCACGAAGAGTGCTACGCTGTCCTATAATACTATATATCCAATATCAATCAATAACAGGTAATCTAATCTCATCCACAATATAAAGAGCGAGAAACACTAAATAAACTGCTGGTTGATAAATACCAGTCTCAAGATATCATAGTACAACCAGTGATGTCTAGTGGGAACAAACCCACTACTATGACGAAATAAAGTACTGAAATGAGATATAAAAGATAATGACTAGAGCATCAGCTGAGTAGATAAATGATGCCCTCCATCTAGGCTAAAGGCCTACCAACTGGTCACAGAAACTCTGACGGTTGTACCTCCAACTCCTCAGCTGTAGCAAATCTCGTCTCCTGTCCTGGGCCGTATACGGTAGGGTAGTAAGCCTCGTCTAAATCTGGAAAGGTACCAGGTCCTCAGAGGGACGTAACAAGATACAAGAAAACAACATGCCATATATGAATACTGAATAAAATAAATACAATAAGGGTGTGCTAGCCATCTAAGTGAATGCAATGTGAGGACAACGCTGGTGCGTATGAGTAGGTGTAGGCATAACGTCCATACTCCGAAGAGAGTGACATCAGTACAGTATATCGTCCATATCGCTCCGAAGAACGTGGTATCAGTATAAAGGGAAAGTCATTGGATCCGAGGCTCCTCCGAAACTACGGCTCCAATGTGTGTACCCCATACGCCTACTAGTTGTCCTCCCCGCCCAATGTAGATACACAAATCGACTACTCGACGTGCATACCCTGTATCTATATGCCAAGTCTCTAAATTATATCCTGACTACATACTAACCGTGATATAGGTTAAACGCAACGATAGCTAGTCGAGTGCGCAAACCCGTATCCCAATATGAATATATCTCTGTGATCGTGTAAGGTGTCAGGTCTCAGACAATAATAGGGTATCGTCAAATAGGTTGAGTCTGCTAAGAGCTAAGTCAATATATACTAATCATCGACGTATCCGTCGAATGCACCCGAGACAACTCGGACGCGCACAGTTGTATAAATTACGAGCAACAAGAATACAATATAACTTATGCATATTTAAATAAAACAGTAAATATAGCAAGGTTTCTTGCCTGTGTCCTGAAGCTAGGAATGCTAGAAGCTGGTTCCTGCAATGTCTCCTGGCTGATCCAAAGGTCCTCTACACAATATAATATAACAATCTAATATCAGACGCTAAACATTAAATGTACACGACTATGACGCGACGTTTGAATATTACCACAAGTTCACGTCTGTTCGAATACAGCTTCACATATACGCGTAGCTAAGGCGCACACGTGTTCTGTAATGATCATCCCGGCCCTTGAGATAATAATTTCAAATTACGGTTTGACCACGATCGCTGTTCTGTGCGAACACATGCTCATTGGTTTCTATGTTCATTACCCGTAGTTTATGTACAAGTTTTAGGGTAAAAACGTTAGTCCTTGGTGTTATGCTAGTCAATATACAGATTCTAAACCTTATTATTCAGTAATCTAATTTACACATAATTAGGGTTGTGTTTAATATCAATATTTCTTGACACGTCGATACGATGCTACGATATTAACATGAAGAAATAGGGTTTAATGTGGTTACCTCTACGTGGCTTGTTCGGACAGGGTCTGTTCTCGTCGAGGCGTACTCCGGCGAGGCAGTAGCAGTGGCGGCGGAACTGTAGCAGGTGCGGCAGTGGTGCACGGGCAGCGGGTTGGGGGTGTATGGGAGCAGCGGGTCGGGGGTGTACGTGGCAGTTGTCGGCTATGTATGGGGGGTTGTCAGCTGTGTATGGGGGTGGTCGACTGTGTATGGGGGTGGTCGGCTGTGTATGGGGCGGTGGTCGGCTGTGTATGGGGGGCAGCGGTCGGCAATGTATGGGGGGGTGGTCGGCTGTGTATGAGGGCAGCGGTCGACAATGTATGGGGCGGTCGGCTATATATGGGGGTGGTGGTCGACAATATATGGGGGGTGGTGGTGATGGTTGGTGCAAAGGAGGAAGAGTATTCGGCTAGGGTTAGGGTTTTGTTGAGGCTTTGTTGGTTTAGGGTTTCAT
This sequence comes from Iris macrosiphon, assembly GCA_036927795.1. Taxonomy (NCBI): domain Eukaryota; kingdom Viridiplantae; phylum Streptophyta; class Magnoliopsida; order Asparagales; family Iridaceae; genus Iris; species Iris macrosiphon. The sequence goes on along the minus strand of JAYESA010000014.1, from coordinate 31,912,775 downwards.
ATGGAGAAGTTGAGTATTTATATAGGTAATGACTTCGGGCTTGGTCTTGGGGGTTGGGCCGGCCAGGGTCCAAGGGTGTCACGCCCCAGTCCCAAAATATGTAGGACTAGGAATACGTAACACGCCAGCCGTATGTATACGAACTCCAATATATGGAAACCATATACACACGTACGCTGTACATGAATATCCAATCCACAGTGGTAATATATGTCACAACAAGTCATACGCAGTTCTATATCTCATCCACAGCACAAATAATAGAATAATGGAAATCAATAAATGAATATCAAAGAAGCAGTCTCAAATAGTAATCTCAAAGTGTGATAGTCGGGTGGAAACAAATCCACTGCAAATCGACTATAATAAACTACTAAAGAGAGAAGAGAATAAACTCTAATATAAGAATAAATATCTAGAAAAGAATAACAACTAGAATCTCTAAACAGCTGCAAAGAATCACATATAATCAGAAGGTAAGATCTCCTCAGACTGATAGGTAGCGTCAGGTCCAGGTCCATACTCCTGCGGGTACTCCTGCTCACCTATATCTGGAAGGGACCAGGTCCTCAGAGGGACGTAACAAGATACAAAAAGCACATGCCAATAAAGTACTGAAAATAAACATCCATTGGGGTCGCCTAACCATCTATGTGAATGCAGTTTGAGAACAACTTTCCACCAAGTGGGCTATCTGGCTAAAATGGGATTGGCATGGTTCTCTTGGAGATCCAGGGGCCTACAAAGGCACGACGACTTTCGAACGTCGGAGGCCCGCCTGATAATATATAATATATAGTGGTCATCATGACCGCGCATCTCCGGCGGAGCGTACGGGTTACACAAGGAAAGTGCAAAGGAGCCCAAATGCCTTACTTGTTGTTCTCCCCACCCAATGCTCTAAGCATGTCATGTCCATGACACGATAACCCTCTAATAACCGCCAGGTCTACTAGCATGCAAAGTTTCTATTGGCAGTTATCCCTATCCGTCGCACGACCTATACGTACCAGTGGCCAGCCGAATATGCAAGTCTGTGTCCTACATGTGACTCACACTCGTGTAAGAATAGTGTCATGGCCAATGAAACATAAATGCCTCATGAAGATGGGATAGTCTCATAAAGTAGGTCCAATGTATATACATAAATAAAAATATAGTACGACGACACCGTCGTTGCACCCAAGTTTCCTTGGACGCACAGTTTATAGCAGTTAAAATAAATAAACTAAATAAACAGAAAATAAACATGCATGCCTCATATGGAATGTAAAAACAGTACAATGGCAAGGTATACTTGTCTGGCAAGAAATCTGTAAAGTGTACGCGCCCAAATATCAAGGACACTAAACCTGGAACTAAGGGCTCAGAACAAACGTCTCCGGATGCTGAAATAAATATCACCAACATTTCCGGAATGAGCAAAATAGCTAAAAAAACACATCCCTTTCGTCCAATTTGGACACAGGGGCAAAACGGTAATTTTGGGTAAAAGTGGGGTCCACGTGTGGCCCATTTTGTATCGAAAAGCGTGTCAAGGATAACAGTCTCTAAATGGGATAAACTATAGGTCAAACAACTCTAGATGTCAATACGAACCCAATGGTATGTCCAAATGTGGATTCTGATGAGCCGAACAAAATTATGTCCAAAAAGTCAATTGTGGGGCCCGCCAATTGGCGATTTGGTCAACCGTCTCAGAAATGCGTGAAAATTGGGTCACAGGACCAGCGCGTTACCACGAGTCCAGTGGCGTAAGTTTCGTCACAATCTGACAAGCATGCACAAAATACGCGCAAGTTCCACAAAAGTTGCGACACGAAATGTGTTCGCGGATACGGCCTGATTTCGGCGCGTACACGCGTCCGAATCAGTCCCTACAAAATTTCACGTGTCCGATTACGCTGTGTGCACCATGCGGTATACTTGGCACACGCGCGGGGCGGTCCCGTTTGGCGGGGCGTGCTCCGTTTCCAATTTTTGGAAATTTGGAAAAAGTGGGTGCGCGCAGTTTTGTGACGAAAATAATTATGTCCAAAGCAACTAATAGCATCGGGTTAATTTACAGAAAATAAACTAGGTCGGGTATTCTACAGGTATCAAAAAGAATCACCAAATTCGGATCTCTGTGGTGGGAGATACGAACTCGGCAATATGGGTGGTCATTCTGGAATTCTGCGATTCCAGAATTGGGTCTGTCCGTCCACTTTGGACGCTATTTTTCACCTAGGGGTGCACGTTTTCCGAGGTTGGCTATAAAAAAAATATTGGAGAGGGTTAAGGGATGATCATACCTATGAAAACGGAACAGCGTTTGGTTGAGCGAGTCGGCGGGAAATCACTCCGAAGCGAAGGTGCTTCGAGTGGGATTCTGCAGGATGCGAGGTCGGCGTCGACGGGATGGTTGGATGGCTTGGTGGGGCTTCTCTGGCTGTGGTGACGGTTCTAGATGGGAAGAGTAGGGTCTGGAGATTTAGGTTAGGGTTTTTTTTTTGGAGAGAAATATATATATATATATATATCAATATAGGAAGAGAGAGGGGTGGATTGGGTTTCGGCCGCGTGAAGGAAGGGTCGGCAAAGGGGGTCTGGATCAAATAGGCCAATAGGCGGGTCCTGTTTCCAATAGGCTGAAGGCGGGGACTTAGTATGCAGCAAGTTTTGCTGAAGAGAAATATAGCAACACTAAGTTGCTGCTACTTAATATAGTAGTTATTATTATATTATTATTATTATTATTAAGTTCTTATTTAATTCTTTTACTTAATTTTTCTTTTCCTTTATAAAATATATATATACATATATATATATATATATTTGTATATACATATATATATATATATATATATATATATATATATATATATATATATACTCATAAGAAAATTTATAGATTAGGGTAATTCACACAATTAGGCTAGCAACTGCTCAGGGGGTCTCCTACATGGAATAAATTCCGAAAAATTCCTGATGGTCCCATAAGTCATCTAAGTGCCCGAACACCTAACATAAAAATTATTAAAATCTATTTCTCCTATTTAGACCTAATTACTACAATTTAATTAATAATTAATAAATAAAGGATATATACGATTTTCTAGGAAGGGGGTTCTACATTCTACCCAACTTGTAAAAATTTCGTCCTCGAAATTAAAATTAAGCCACGATAGAATGCAGTGATGGTATAAGATATAAATTAACAATGTAAATTCATACCTTGGTCTGCGAATAGGTTCGGAAAACGCTTGCGCATGTCGTCCTCAGCGCTCCCAAGTTGATTCTCCTAGCGCGCCATGCCTCCATGCTACGCAAACCAAGGGAATAGACTGGTTCCTCAACACTTTCTCTCGACGATCAAGGATTCCCACGGGTTGCTCTTGGTAAGACAAGCTCGGCCCAATGGTGATCTCCGAATGGTCGAGAATATGACTGTTGTCTGCCACATATCGTCTGAGCTGCGACACATAGAATACGTCATGTACTTCCTCCAGTGAAGGTGGCAGCGCAAGTCGATATGCCACCTCTCCAACTCTCTCGAGCACGTTAAATGGTCCAATATACCTTGGACTCAACTTGCCGCGCCCTCCGAATCGGATGGTGCCTCTGGTCGGTGATATCCTCAAGAAGACGTGATCGCCCTCTTTGAACTCCAAGGGACGACGATGAAGGTCTGCCCACTGCTTCTGCCTGTCTTGCGCTGCTCGCAAGTGTCCCTGAATCTTCTTGACTGTCTCTACGGTGTTGACCACCAACTCGGGTTCCAAAATCTGACGTTCTTCCACGTCACTCCAACACACAGGAGACCTACATTTTTTTTCATACAATGCTTCAAACGGAGCCATCTGAATACTCGCTTGATAACTCTGTCTGGGGGTAGTCCTGGCAAATCTTCTGGAAAGACGTCTAAAAATTCTGAAATAATAGGGTGATAGACAACATCGTCCATTGTGAGCTGCATACCATCAAGGATTTTTGTGGATCCTCGGGTAAACTCAAGTTCAGGCTGGCCTTGTACCTTAAAAAGAATGCTTCCTCCAAAGCAATCGAAGAAAGCGTGGTTCTTGCTCAGCCAGTCCATTCCAAGCACTATATCAAAAGACGGCATAGGAAGGACTAAGAGTTGGGCATTCATCTCCCTGCCACGTATCACTATAGGGCCCGATCTACAAACTCGACTAACTGGTACAACTCCTCCTCCGGTAAGTATTCTAACACAACTAGATAATGGTGTAGAAGCAATGTTGTGTTTGGCAATAAAACTAGATGATATGAATGAGTGGGTGGCTCCCGTATCAAATAATGTCATAGCAGGAAAAGTAAAAGCAAGGGTAATACCTGCTATGACATCCACCTCATGATCTAGGTCATCTACCTCCAATGCAAAAGCTCGCCCGTTCCTCTGCGGCTGTCCATGTCCGGTCCTCATATACTGCTCCTCCTGAGTGGGTAGCGGTAGTCCTCTCAGAAATCCTCCTACTGCTGGGGGTCGAGGTGCTCCCGGTCCAGTCATCTGATGGGCTGGCTTCGGTGCTGGAAGCGCTAGTCTCTAAACTGGTGGTGGGAGTGTCGATGTCTGCAATGGGCAGTCTCTCGCCATGTGCTGCCCAGAGCCATATCTCATACACTGACCCAAGCGAGTCCGACAATCTCTCGATAAATGTCCGCGTTTCCCACAATAATTGCAGTAGGGCTTCTCTGGATTCTGGTATGGTCCGGCTCTGTGTTGCTGATGCTGCTGTGCCAAGGGACGTCTGATAGGTCCTCCCTGTTGTGTCCTGGCTGGTCCCTGCTGTATCCTTGCTGATCCTTGTTGTGTCCTCAGCTGACCTCCTCTTCCTCTGCTAATGGTTTCCTAAAATCTGGCCTCTGTCAGTAGTTCAGCGTAAGAGACTTGGGACTACGAGCTTGTATAATGTTGCAGCTCCTGGGTCAGTCCTCGATAAAATCTCTTAGCCTTAGCCAAGTCATTTGGTATCAAAGCAGTGCCATATTTGCTGAGTCAACTAAACTCGGCATCATACTCGTCCACGGTTCGGTTCCCTTGCTCTAAGTGAAGAAACTGATCATACAAGGTGTCCCTGACAGTATCCGGGAAGTACTTTCCCTCAAAGAACTCCAAGAACTGCTCCCAAGTCTAGTAAGTACCCAACTAGCGCTCCATGGATTCCCACCAGTGATGGGCATTACCATCTAGAAGCGTCCGTACATCCGTCATCCATAGGTCCGTGGGTAACTGCGATGCCTCCAGTAGCTTCTGCGTGTGAGTGATCCAGCTGGTAGTCTCCTTCGGGCTCTTAGTGCCCTTGTACTGCCTTGCACTCATCTGAACAAAATCCTTTACTGATCCAACCCTAGCTCGAGGTACTGGAGCTAGTGCTTGGGCTGGTACAGTAGCATGTGCAGCCATCCTCTCCATTGCTGCCAAAAATTCTTGCCTCTGCTCAGCTGCCTGCTGCCTCTGCTCGGCTGCCTGCTGCCTCTGCTCGGCTGCCTGCTGCCTCTGTTCTTGTATCATCATCTGAAAGAATTGGAACATCTGCGCTTGGCCATCTTGCGGTACTGGGACAGGTGGAAGGTTCCCAATAGGTGAAGTGGGAGGATCAAATAGAACTGGGGTGTGAGTCTGTCCATCTGGTCCCGGAAGCCTAGGAACCGTTGGGGTTCCTCCTTGAGTCTGACCATTGACTCCAGAAGTTGCATCACCATCGGCGGCAGTACATCCATTCTGCAAATCCATCTCTCTGCAGTTGATGTACGAAACGATTAGAAAAGTACAAAAATCAAACAGGATGCAAGTATTAAATAGGAAGGATGAATTTCAATCAGGCGTGGATAAGATCCTTATACTCTATTCCTATACGTAGGCTTGTTCGGTACGGTTACGTAACCGAGACAATATATTCTTGACCTGCATGGGCCACCACAAAAATATGTCACGCCCCAGTCCCAAAATACGTAGGACTAGGAATACGTAACACGCCAGCCGTATGTATACGAACTCCAATATATGGAAACCATATACACACGTACGCTGTACATGAATATCCAATCCACAGTGGTAATATATGTCACAACAAGTCACACGCAGTTCTATATCTCATCCACAGCACAAATAATAGAATAATGGAAATCAATAAATGAATATCAAAGAAGCAGTCTCAAATAGTAATCTCAAAGTGTGATAGTCGGGTGGAAACAAATCCACTGCAAATTGACTATAATAAACTACTAAAGATAGAAGAAAATAAACTCCAATATAAGAATAAATGTCTAGAAAAGAATAACAACTAGAATCTCTAAACAGCTGCAAAGAATCACATATAATCAGAAGGTAAGATCTCCTCAGACTGATAGGTAGCGTCAGGTCCAGGTCCATACTCCTGCGGGTACTCCTGCTCACCTATATCTGGAAGGGACTAGGTCCTCAGAGGGACGTAACAAGATACAAAAAGCACATGCCAATAAAGTACTGAAAATAAATATCCATTGGGGTCGCCTAACCATCTATGTGAATGCAGTTTGAGAACAATTTTCCACCAAGTGGGCTATCTGGCTAAAATGGGATTGGCATGGTTCTCTTGGAGATCCAGGGGCCTACAAAGGCACGACGACTTTCGAATGTCGGAGGCCCGCCTGATAATATATAATATATAGTGGTCATCATGACCGCGCATCTCCGGCGGAGCGTACGGGTTACACAAGGAAAGTACAAAGGAGCCCAAATGCCTTACTTGTTGTTCTCCCCACCCAATGCTCTAAGCATGTCATGTCCATGACACGATAACCCTCTAATAACCGCCAGGTCTACTAGCATGCAAAGTTTCTATTGGCAGTTATCCCTATCCGTCGCACGACCTATACGTACCAGTGGCCAGCCGAATACGCAAGTCCGTGTCCTACATGTGACTCACACTCGTGTAAGAATAGTGTCATGGCCAATGAAACATAAATGCCTCATGAAGATGGGGTAGTCTCATAAAGTAGGTCCAATGTATATACATAAATAAAAACATAGTACGACGATACCGTCGTTGCACCCAAGTTTCCTTGGACGCACAGTTTATAGCAGTTAAAATAAATGACCTAAATAAACAAAAAATAAATATGCATGCCTCATATGGAATGTAAAAACAGTACAATGGCAAGGTATACTTGCCTGGCAAGAAATCTGTAAAGTGTACGCGCCCAAATGTCAAGGACACTAAACCTGGAACTAAGGACTCCGAACAAACGTCTTCGAATGCTGAAATAAACATCACCAACGTTTTCGAAATAAGCAAAATAACTAAAAACACATCCCTTTCGTCCAATTTGGACGACAGGGGCAAAACGGTAATTTCGGGTAAAAGTGGGGTCCACGTATGGCCCACTTTGCACCGAAAAGCGTGCCAAGGGTAACAGTCTCTAAATGGGATAAACTATAGGTCAAACAACTCTAGATGTCAATACGAACCCAACGGTATATCCAAATGTGGATTCTGATGAGCCGAACAAAATTATGTCCAAAAAATCAACTGTGGGGCCCGTCAATTGGCGATTTGGTCAACCATTTCAGAAATGCGTGAAAATTGGGTCACAGGACCAGTGCGTTACCACGAGTCCAGTGACGCAAGTTTCGTCGCAATCTGACAAGCGTGCACAAAATACGTGCGAGTTCCATAAAAGTTGCGACACGAAATGTGTCCGCGGATACGGCCTGATTCCGGCGCGTACACGCGTCCGAATCAGTCCCCACAAAATTTCACGTATCCGGTTACGCTGTGTGCACCATGCGGTATACTTGGCACACGGCGGGGCGGTCCCGTTTGGCGGGGCGCGCTCCGTTTTCCAACTTTTGGAAATCAAAAAAAGTGGGTGCGCGCAGTTTTGTGACGAAAATAATTATGTCCACAGCAACTAATAGCATCGGGTTAATTTACAGAAAATAAACTATGTCAGGTATTCTACAGGTATCAAAAAGAATCACCGAATTCGGATCTCTGTGGTGGGAGATACGAACTCGGCAATATGGGTGGTCATTCTGGAATTTTGCGATTCCAGAATTGGGTCTGTCCGTCCACTTTGGACGCTATTTTTTACCTAGGGGTGCACGTTTTCCGAGATTGGCTATAAAACAAATATTGGAGAGGGTTAAGGGATGATCATACCTATGAAAACGGAACAGCGTTTGGTTGAGCGAGTCGGCGGGAAATCACTCTGAAGCGAAGGTGCTTCGAGTAGGATTCTGCAGGATGCGAGGTCGGCGTCGACGGGATGGTTGGATGGCTTGGTGGGGCTTCTCTGGCTGTGGTGACGGCTCTAGATGGGAAGAGTAGGGTCTGGAGATTTAGGTTAGGGTTTTTTTTTGGGAGAGAAATATATATATATATATCAATATAGGAAGAGAGAGGGGTGGATTGGGTTTCGGCCGCGTGAAGGAAGGGTCGGCAAAGGGGGTCTGGATCAAATAGGCCAATAGGCGGGTTCTGTTTCCAATAGGCTGAAGGCGGGGACTTAGTATGCAGCAAGTTTTGCTGAAGAGAAATATAGCAACTGTAAACTCCCTCACCCAAAATAGGTATTTTGTATATATTTTATATTATTATATTTATTATATATGATGAATTTATTTAGAATATGCTCTTAGTTAATTAGAAAATAAATTTTTTGATATATTTACTTATATAAATATTCATTTAGAATTATTTTAGGTTATTTTAGATTTTTGGAGATTTTTCTAGAATTTTTGGTAATTAAAACTTAGAAAACATAAATTTCTAGGACTTCTATGATTTACTATACGACCATACTTGCATGTCGTTCCTACCAAATATTTATTTTAGTTTAAAAATTATATTTTTTTGTAATTTATTTAGAATTTTAAGAAATTTATTTAGATTTTAAAATTATTTAGGATTTATTTGGATATATATAGTCTTAATATTAGATAGATACTAATTTAGTGTTAATAGATATTAATAAGATTTTATAAATTATTTGAATTATCTTTAATTATATTTAAGCTTATAAATTATTGAGATAAATTTAAACTCTATTTTAAATTAATTCAAATCCTGAACCTACTAGGAAATCAACTTCATGCATATCCTATCCTTATTTAAATTCATCATAATCCTATCCAAATTAACCAATCCTATTCGTATTTAATTAAGTAGTGTCCACCATTATAAATACCTCATTCTTCATATTTTTCTTTCCCAAATTGCTCTCTTTTTCGCCCAAAAAATAGTCAAAATTCGTCATAAATTCAGCCTCATTTTCTACTAGTTATGACGAATTAAAAAGACGATATCTCCTAGCTCCGGACTCCAAACACGCTCCATTTTTTTTGTTAGAACGATAATGAGGTTAGCTTTCTGATAATATAAATTTTTTTTTTAAATTATTAGTATTAAATTCTGGAAAATTCGTAGAGCACAGCATATCCGAAAATAGTCGTGTTTCGATGTTTTCGCGATTCCGGGAGAACCAGGAATCAGAATCATGAACCGTTTAAAGTTTCGACAAGCTAATGTTGAGATCATCGACATAAATTTTTCCCAGAATTTATTTTGAAGTATTTACATACTGTTAATTCTGTAGAACTTCTAGGTAAGAATTTAACCATCGGTGCACAATACAAAATTTGTATGTGCTATAATTCCCAAACGAATTTGAATTCAGATGAGCCATAAATTCTAGTATATTTTTTATGCTGAAATCTACAGGAAATCATGTATGAAAGTCGAGTTTGTATCGGTTGACTTTTTGGTCAACAGATCGCCTCAATTTGCGTGCCATGAGTCTCGAGTTGATAAAATTCAGTTTCTTTGGACAAAATTTAGAAATTAACATAAAAATCAGAACAATAAGATTAAAATAGGATTTTAGAGTAATTATTCCAGAATTAAATAAATTAAAATAAATTAATGGTTATATTATTATATAGTTATATGAATATATATGTAAGTAAATGCTAATTGATAATTATGACTAAATATTCAGACTGTATGACCCTAGGACATCGTGGACTATCCCATACTTATCTTGACCATGTTGACCCTAAGAACTTGTGAATTTTTCTGCCTTGCGTACACTAACGTACTGGCATAGACACCTGTCAGTTGACTGACTGATTTCGTACAATACTTGAAGATGCGACACCCGCGTAATTCAATGCGTAATTGACCGTGTTAGATGACTAGTGTTACCCCTAGTATACCCCCTGATTCCAGTGTAAATGTGGTTGAGTATGTGCTAGTGTAATGACTAATGATTCTATTATATTATATTTATGTGTACATAGGATATTAGATTGTTCTGCACGATTTCTGGAGCAGGTTATTGGTACATTGCAGCTTCCTTGCCAGGCAAGTATACCTTGCCATTTTACTATTATTTATATTCCATATGTTGCACGCATCTTTATTTTCTGTCTTTTTATATATTTTAATTGTTATATAAAATGCTTGCGACGGTGACGTCGCGATATGTTTTTATTTATGTATTGTATTGACCTTGTTCATGAGACTACCCCATTATCATGTGGCACCATTAGATTCATTGGCCGTGACACAGTTGTTACACGAGTTGTGAGTCTCATGTAGATCACGGACTTGCGTGCAGGTCTGGCCTCCTGTACGTATGGGTCGTGCGTTAGGAATAACTGCTGTTAGAAACATTACATGCTAGTAGACTTGGCAGTTATTAGAGGTTTATCGTGTCATGGACATGACATGCTTAGAGCATGGGGTGGGGAGAACAACAAGTACCGCATTTGAGCTCCTTTGCACTTTTTCTGTGATGCCCGGATTCTCCGTTGGAGATACGGGTGGTGATGACCCATATATATACATTGGCGGGCCTCCGCCGTTCAAAAGACGATGTGCCTTTGGGCCCCTGAATCTTCAAAAGAGAACCATGCCAAATCCCAGTTTTCAGCCAGATAGCTCACTTGTGGGGAAAGGTGTTCTTAACTGCATTCACTTTAGACGGTTAGGCGACCCCTTTGGATATTTATTTCAGTACTTTATTGGCATGTGTTTAAGTATCTTGTTATGTCCCTCTGAGGACATGGTCCGCTGCCAGGTGTATCTTTTCTTGAGTATTTACAGGAGCGCAGATTTGGATGGTTACATGTGATCCGAGGATGTCTTCTCTTCGAGCTGTGATGGATAGCTGGTATTCTTATATTGTGTTGTAGTGTTGTACTCATATTGTATTTTCTCTTATATTCGAGTTGGTAGTGGATTTATTTCCATCCAACTATTATCCTTAGATACTTCTTATTGAGATCTAGTTTCATAGATACTGGTTATTTATTTCTATATAATTTTGGTGGATGAGATTTAGATTTTACCCTGTGACTTGTGACATATGTTTATACCACTTGTGGATTTTGTATTCATATTACAGCGTACGTATGGATTTGGTTTCCATATATTGGAGTTGCCATATCCATGCGGCTGGCATGCTTACGTGTTCCTAGTCCTACGTATTTGGGACTGGGGCATGATATGTTTTTGTGGTGGCCCATGCAGGTCGAGAGTATATTGTCTCGGTTATATTACTGTACCGAACAAGCCTGCACATAGGACTAGAGTATAGGATCTCATCCACAATTGACTATGATTCACCTTCCTCCTCTATGATCTATTCGAACAATTATATCCTGCTTGATTCCTGTACTTCCCTAATAAGTTCCTTGAGTATATATGGCCTTCTGCTAGAATATAGGAACTCCTGTTATTAGGATGATAATTAGAGTAGCACACCTATTAAGAATACAACGAGAATATAGACACACCACTAAGTTTAGAATATCTAGTGAACCCTATAATTCCTTATCTTTAGAATTGATTTACCATTACCCCCTGATGTATTATGAAGACTTGAGAGTAGTATATACACTACTAGAGTTAGTTAGAAGTTTTACCATAATGTTTGACCCTAGTATTGAGGAACCAATGGAGAACCAATATTGAACATTAGGACTGAACCTAACCCTCATAATTGGATAGTATTAGAGAACTATAAAACTTATGTCATTGTCTTGTTACTAGTAGACAACACCCTAGGAAGCCTAGAGGAATGTAATCAACCCTTTCCCTTGATCATACCCCGAACATGGCAACTAGCATGCCACCCCCTTAGAGAACCATGATGCTATCTAGAGCCCTCTATTTTTGATTTCATAACTTGTCCCCCTGCAACCTTAGCGTTCGCTAATTGTGTGACGACTAAATTATGATTCTTCTTTCTTCATCCTTTAACTCATGCCACATAACTCGTATGATTGAAGGCCAAGTAATCTTATTCTATGTTAGGATATATAGTTTGCTAGGGTATAGCTTGGTAATTTGAACTTTGAATTTTGTACGTGATAGTTGGGATTTGATAGTTTGCGTAGTTCCCTTAGGTTGTGACCTAATGATTACCCCTTAGCTTTAAATCACGAAATTTGTACCCATAGCTCGATACGAGTTAAATCCCTTTCCCCTTAACGGCTAGTAACTCTTCTATCCCTACGATTGACACCTGTTCTATGAGCACTTGACCCTTACCTATATAATACAATAGGAGACCCTAATAAGAGTTTCTGTTCTATGTACATGTGCAAGGTTATTTTTATAGGTATCCTTAAGGCAATACAATAGTAGTTAAATTATTTTAAGTTGGATAGTATACCTCACCACCTAGTATCACGTAGTCCCTGTGATCCATTGATGAAGTGTAACTGAATGACATTAATTGTATGCTAGCAAAGACGACAGTGTTTATTCAGACAATAGAATTTAGAGGTCCATGTCCCTATTGGTCGACTAGCGACTTAGACAAGGAATTAGTATGACAACTGTAGAGATTGTGTAGTCTTTCATTATTATTGCTTATTTTGCTTTTATTTTTGTGAATTTGAATTGTTATGAACCTTCTTTCATCATAATCTAGCGTATTCATATTTGCTGTACTACCTTGACTTATGCTGCTATTATAGCCTAGTTTTTGCAAGCTTATTCTTTATCGAGCTTGTTCATGACATACGTATTATTGGGGGCCCACAATAATATATTTCAGAATCAGTGTATTAGGGTCTAGCTAACCTTAGTGCGCTTGGTTCGCCCTTCGCATAACTACTTTACGTGGATTGAGATATGTAGTGATTAGTAGACGAATATACTTACCCTCTAGATACGACAAAGCATATCATATCAAGTACATAACTGCACCGATGTGAGCATGCGAATAGAAAATTGCCAAATTAAGATTTCAATCCACAACTGTCTTGACAATTCCCATTTGAATTCTTTAAACCCTTTGATTCCCATACTTCCATTCTATTACCCTCCTTGAACTCTTTTTCGTTGCTTTCCGTCTTCCCTTGTTTCGGAAAGACGAAATCTCGTGCTTGGATATAAGTGATACACGGATAGTACAAGATATACCCCATAGGCCAATCACATTATTTGGTGACTATCTTTCATAATTAATTAAGGGCATATCACATATGATATAGTTGGTGTTAAAGTTTTGAGGATTGAATGACATGAGAAAATAAATTGAGGAATATTTTTCTTAAGTGTAAGAGCCTTATGTGATAGATGGGTAAATTCTAAGTTGGGTAGAAATTGCAGTATTAAACTTGAGGAGAATTCTTTTAGATTGTAATCAAGTAGGATTAGATTGAGAGATTAAGTCCTTTTAAATATGGAGAATTTTAAAAGAGGGATTAAGATAATGAGGATTTAATGAATTTTAAAAATCTTGATATTGAGGACCCAATATTTATACTTTGAGCACATGATTTAAATTTTGAATATTAAAGGATGAATCAACGATTTAAATTTTGAGGATAAATATAGAATTTTAGACTTGAACAATTGGTTAATTAGATTTAAATTTTAAAATTTGATGATTTGAACTAAAAGTTCAATTTTGATTGTTGGGTCACCTATTTAAAATATTGAGGATGTAAATTGAGTTTAAATATTTGAATAGTACAAAATTCTTAAGTTAAGAATAGGAATAAGATTTGATTAGAATTGTTTATTGTTCAAAGTCTAGAGGAGATTATGATAGTTGGAAATTATGATATAAATTTTGATGTGGGATGTCATATAGACTTGAGTCAGATTTGGATGTTGATTATTTAAAAATCGAGAAGAGATTACGACAGGTTGAATTTTGATTTAAATAGTGGTTATATTAATTTTGAAGTGATCGCGATAGATTCGAATAGATTTTGTTATTTAAATTTTTGGAAGAGATTGCGATTGACATACCTTATGTACGAATGTGAAGGATTTAACAAATTATGTCTTATTTTAATTTCGAGGACGAAATTATTTTAAGTTGGGTAGATTGTAAACTCCCTCACCCAAAATAGGTATTTTGTATATATTTTATATTATTATATTTATTATATAAGATAAATTTATTTAGAATATGCTCTTAGTTAATTAGAAAATAAATTTCTTGATATATTTACTTATATAAATATTCATTTAGAATTATTTTAGGTTATTTTAGATTTTTGGAGATTTTTCTAGAATTTTTGGTAATTAAAACTTAGAAAACATAAATTTCTAGGACTTCTATGATTTATTATACGACCATACTTGCATGTCGTTCCTACCAAATATTTATTTTAGTTTAAAATATTTAATTATATTTTTTTGTAATTTATTTAGAATTTTAAGAAATTTATTTAGATTTTAAAATTATTTAGGATTTATTTGGATATATATAGTCTTAATATTAGATAGATACTAATTTAGTGTTAAAAGATATTAATAAGATTTTATAAATTATTTGTATTATCTTTAATTATATTTAAGATTATAAATTATTGAGATAAATTTAAACTCTATTTTAAATTAATTCAAATCCTGAACCTACTAGGAAATCAACTTCATGCATATCCTATCCATATTTAAATTCATCATAATCCTATCCAAATTAACCAATCCTATTCATATTTAATTAAGTAGTATCCACCATTATAAATACCTCATCCTTCATATTTTTCTTTACCAAATTCCTCTCTTTTTCGTCCAAAAAATAGTCAAAATTCGTCATAAATTCAGCCTCATTTTCTACTAGTTATGACGAATTAAAAAGATGATATCTCCTAGCTCCGGACTCCAAACGCGCTCTAGTTTTTTTTTTTAGAACGATAATGAGGTTAGCTTTCTGATAATACAAATTTTATTTTAAATTATTAGTATTAAATTCTAGAAAATTTGTAGAGCACAGCATGTCCAAAAATAGACGTATTTTGATGTTTTTGCGATTCCGGGAGAACCAGGAATCAGAATCATGAACCGTTTAAAGTTTCGAAAAGCTAATGTTGAGATTATCGAAATATATTTTTACCAAAATTTATTTTGAAGTATTTACATACTGTTAATTCTGTAGAACTTCTAGGTTAGAATTTAACCATCGGTGCACAATACAAAATTTGTATGTGCCATAATTTCCAAACGAATTTGAATTCAGACGAGCCATAAATTCTAGTATATTTTTGATGCTGAAATCTACAGGAAATCATATATAAAAGTTGAGTTTGTATCGGTTGACTTTTTGGTCAACAGATCGCCTCAATTTGCGTGCCATGAGTCTCGAGTTGATAAAATTCAGTTTCTTTGGACAAAATTTAAGAATTAACATAAAAATCAGAATAATAAGATTAAAATAGGATTTTAGAGTAATTATTCCAGAATTAAATAAATTAAAATAAATTAATGGTTATATTATTATATAGTTATATGAATATATATGTAAGTAAATGCTAATTGATAATTATGACTAAATATTCAGACTGTATGACCCTAGAACATCGTGGACTATCCCATACTTATCTTGACCATGTTGACCCTAAGAATTTGTGAATTTTTCTGCCTTGCGTACACTAACGTACTGGCATAGACACCTGTCAGTTGACTGACTGATTTTGTACAATACTTGAAGACGCGACACCCCCATAATTCAATGCGTAATTGACCGTATTAGATGACTAGTGTTACCCCTAGTATACCCCCTGATTCTAGTGTAAATGTGGTTGAGTATGTGCTAGTGTAATGACTAATGATTCTATTATATTATATTTATGTGTACATAGGATATTAGATTATTCTGCGCGATTTCTGGAGCAGGTTATTGGTACATTGCAGCTTCCTTGCCAGGCAAGTATACCTTGCCATTTTACTATTATTTATATTTTATATGTTGCACGCATCTTTATTTTCTGTCTTTTTATATATTTTAATTATTATATAAAATGCTCGCGACGGTGACGTCGCGATATATTTTTATTTATGTATTGCATTGACCTTGTTCATGAGACTACCCCATTATCATGTGGCACCATTAGATTCATTGGCCATGACACAGTTGTTACACGAGTTGTGAGTCTCATGTAGATCACGGACTTGCGTGCAGGTCTGGCCTCCTGTACGTATGGATCGTGCGTTAGGAATAACTGCTGTTAGAAACTTTGCATGCTAGTAGACTTGGCAGTTATTAGAGGTTTATCGTGTCATGGACATGACATGCTTAGAGCATGGGGTGGGGAGAACAAAAAGTACCGCATTTGAGCTCCTTTGCACTTTTTCTGTGATGCCCGGATTCTCCGTTGGAGATACGGGTGGTGATGACCCATATATATACATTGGCGGGCCTCCGCCGTTCAAAAGACGACGTGCCTTTGGGCCCCTGGATCTTCAAAAGAGAACCATGCCAAATCCCAGTTTTCAGCCAGATAGCTCACTTGTGGGGAAAGGTGTTCTTAACTGCATTCACTTTAGACGGTTAGGCGACCCCTTTGGATATTTATTTCAGTACTTTATTGGCATGTATTTAAGTATCTTGTTATATCCCTCTGAGGACATGGTCCGCTGCCAGGTGTATCTTTTCTTGAGTATTTGCAGGAGCGCAGATTTGGATGGTTACATGTGATCCGATGATGTCTTCTCTTCGAGATGTGATGGATAGCTGGTATTCTTATATTGTGTTGTGGTGTTGTACTCATATTGTATTTGCTCTTATATTCAAGTTGGTAGTGGATTTGTTTCCATCCAATTATCATCCTTAGATTCTTCTTATTGAGATCTAGTTTCATAGATACTGGTTATTTATTTCTATATAATTTTGGTGGATGAGATTTAGATTTTACCCTGTGACTTGTGACATATGTTTATACCACTTGTGGATTTTGTATTCATATTACAGCGTACGTATGGATTTGGTTTCCATATATTGGAGTTGCCATATCCATGCGGCTGGCATGCTTACGTGTTCCTAGTCCTACGTATTTGGGACTGGGGCGTGACAGCAACACTAAGTTGCTGCTACTTAATATAGTAGTTATTATTATATTATTATTATTATTAAGTTCTTATTTAATTCTTTTACTTAATTTTTCTTTTCCTTTATAAAATATATATATATATATATATATATATATATATATTTGTATATACATATATATATATATATACTCATAAGAAAATTTATAGATTAGGGTAATTCACACAATTAGGCTAGCAACTGCTCAGGGGGTCTCCTACATGGAATAAATTCCAAAAAATTCCTGATGGTCCCATAAGTCATCTAAGTGCCCGAACACCTAACATAAAAATTATTAAAAATCTATTTCTCCTATTTAGATCTAATTACTACAATTTAATTAATAATTAATAAATAAAGGGTATATACGATTTTCTAGGAAGGGGGTTTTACAAAGGGTCTGGTTTGGTCAGGCCTAGTTGAGGTGAATTTAGCTATAATCAATTAACTAATTTATTTAATTAACTGCGCGCGGTGACGTTAATTCACATCGCGCAGCTATGGCTGCAATATGGTCAAAGGGTACCTAAAAATCGTCTCCCGTAATTTAATTATCTCGGTTTGTCCCTAGTCTCAGTTTTAAAATTACAAATGATACCTAAATTGGTTGAGGGGGTTTACACCAACCCCGGCTGCTACAACCCAAGCTCCACCCGACCGAGCTCCTTCCTTCTCCGTCAACGAGAACCAGCACCACCATCATCAGCTCCACCAGTGCCACCTCGACCACCCGCTTCTCCTCCAAGCCTCGACTCCACCACCTCCACAGCAGTTCACCCGCGCCTGAATCCTTCTACCCCGCTGAACCACCCTCCAACCTCCTGCTGTACATCTCGCACCTCCGTTCGACAGCCCCGAGCTTCCCTCATCCACAGCTCTTCCCTCCTCCGGCCATTAACTCCGGCCACCACACCTGCAGTTACCCCGTTCACCACCTCTATTACACGACTACCTGAACCAGCTGCTGCTGCCATCTGTCCTGACCTCGGCCAGCCAAGCATCCGGGCATCCCCACTCCGGCCACTCTGTACCACCATCTCCCTCCGCCATTCAGTTCAGCTTTCCCCAAGCCACCTCCAGTTTTCAGCTACCCCATCATCATCAGAACCACCAGAACCACCCTACCACCACCAGTACCACCACCAGCATCACCACCTAATCATCATCATCGTCGTCATCTTCGTCATCGTCATCATCATCGTCGTCGTCGTCTTCGCCGTCGTCGTGCACGCGCATAGGTTCGGTTCTCCCCCTCGCATACACGTACGCGTGTACGTATTTGGTGTATGCATGTATGTATATAGTATATGTATTAGTATATGTAGGATTCGTATATGTTTACATATACATATATATCGTATATTTCTCTATTAGTATATTTATGTATTCAACCATATATATTAGTATATACGTAT
Organism: Iris macrosiphon; assembly: GCA_036927795.1. Taxonomy (NCBI): domain Eukaryota; kingdom Viridiplantae; phylum Streptophyta; class Magnoliopsida; order Asparagales; family Iridaceae; genus Iris; species Iris macrosiphon. The sequence continues at coordinate 31,894,038 of JAYESA010000014.1, read as the reverse complement.
TCAATAAAATATGTAGTATGTAAGTATTGGTATATATATATATATATATATATATATATATATATATATATATATATATATATATATATATATACATGTATATAGTATATGTATTAAATTGGTACCAATATATATAAATATAGTATACATATATTTTTACTTGGTAAATATATATATACATATATATTCAGTATATGTATTCTTTTGTATACATATAAATATTGGTTGTTGTATATATATAAATATGTGGTATGTATATATATATATATATATATATATATATATATATATATATATATATATATATATAGTATATAATTCTTTTTAGTGTATATACACTTATACATATTTTTGTATGTAATTATTGGTATACATATATATATATATGTAATTAATGATATATGCTAACTGATAATATGTATAATTATGAATGTATTAGGCGACCCGAGTGTAATTACTGATACCCCATTTTTACATTGACCAGTAACCCCGTAAATTGTTAGAAGACTGCCATAAGTACACCGACATACTGGCGAGACCCGTATCACCAATTGTCTGAATTCACAGCAATTATAGACACGACACACGCACAATTAGACGCGCACTTGACCCTAGTTGACTAGTGTAATATCTAGTGTAGCCCTGAGTTTATCATGTTTTGTGTGTTAGTGTAACGTCTGATACAAATATTATATTTTATGATATGTCTATAGGACTGTTGGATAATTCAGACGATACTCTGGAATAGGACATTGGTATTACCAGCTAAAGATCCCAGGCGAGTACATTCTCTGATAGTTTCTTATTTATGATATCCCCTATGTTCATTGTATCTAGTGTAAATAACCATATTCTTGACACGATGGTTACACGGATTGGTATATCCGGATCTCGTCATGAGATGTTATTCCTAGTTCATCGTGTATCTTGTACAAGTCTTGTTTCATTGTTATCTTGTGCGTGCATGTACAGACACTGATTTTCGGGGAGACTTGCTACCTTCCTAGGGAATCCTGTGCCATAGCATACCATGATTGGATCTACTAAACCAGTCAGGGGTGGAAAATATTTTAGTGTAGATATGTGATCATACCCTTCATGTACAAGTCTTGTTCACATGTTAGTGTTGGCCATACACCGCACGTATGACTAGTCAAGCCATTATTCCTGTACAAGTTTCCAAGCCGATCACATGTTAAAGCTAGTACTCACACACTTAGTCATAGTATTCTTGCTCATCGACATATTGTTTCTTTCCCACATTTATTTACAGTATTTATAGTATTTCCTTTATTGTATATCTCTCATACATGTACATGCATCTTGTATATTTCTATCTATTTACTTGTCACGCCCCAGTCCCAAAAATATACGGAACTAGGCCACATGTCACTGGCCAGCTGACACGTCACTAAGGGATTACCCAATTTAATGGACCCGAAGTGATGTGCTACGCTGTCCTAAAATACTACAAGTCTAAATACAGGTAAATCTATCTCATCCATAAGAATAACAGGGAAAATGCTGAATATATAGATGCTATATCTGAAATGTCATACACAACCCAGATAAAGTCAGGTGGGAACAATTCTACTACAAAAAGTAAGCAGGAGTGAAATAAGATAAACTAGCACAACATCCTCAAAAATATGTAGCTCCAACTCCAGGTGCACTCAGGTAGACTCTGACGTCATCTCCTCTGACTCCATCTCAAGGGCATGTCCAGACTCCTGTCCAAGTCCAGGTACTGTGGGGTAGAGTGTCTCAGCTAAACCTGGCAGGGAACCAGGTCCTCAGAGGGACGTAACAAGATACAAGAAAATAACATGCCAAGTATGTAAATACTGAATTAAACTACTGAATAAAATAAATACAGGGTGCTAACCATCTAAGTGAATGCAAATTGAGACAACCTAATACGTATGGGAAATGTGTGGCTAGACATATGCTGACGTAATTCACCAATCTGTAGTGACAGGCTAGTATATGCCACATATGCCCCCGTTCAAGGGCACTATAAAATTTTCCATCTACGATGAGAATGGTCACATGAATACATATCTATATCATCCGTATCACTCCGTCGAGTGCGGCACATGGTAAAGAGGTGGGTGTCCCATACGTATTTTAGTTGTTCTCCCCGCCCAATGTAACTAAATGTCAAGTCGTACATTTCCTAAATTATTCTAATCCGTGATGCGGGTCACACGTATTGGTAGCAAATCAATTACGCAGCTCGCATCCCAATATGCATTGCAACCATGTTGCGTGTTCCCGTGGTAGGGTCTAGAAGAATATTAGAATACTCTCATAATTGTTGGTGAGTCCGTAATATTATTTTAAATGTCAACATCTCAACTGACTGTACCCAAGGCAGTCTCAGGTAATCATTGTATATGAAATACAGAAACAAGAGCATATACAATATTGAGAATTTAAACAGTACTTGGCAAGGTATACTTGCCTACTCCCTGATAGTGTTGGTAACCTGATCTCACAGTCAGGTTTGCAGTTGCTTGTGACAGGGATTACTGGTTGTGCTGGAGATATTCTCTGTTAAAATATACAGGTTCGTGAATTATCAGGGTATAATGTAAAAGTATATATATATACACCTATGTATATATAGGATACACACCACATATATATATATATATAGTATATATATATACTTATAGATATAGTATGTAGTAGTAGTATATATATAGCATATATATATACAGAAAAGAGAATGCAGGAATGTAAATTTATATAATAGCAGGGTATATCCACTGTCATAAATATTATAATATAATAATATTATCAGGGTGTATCCACTGATTATAATATAATTAAATTAAATGACAGGGCAGAAAGTAAATACATATATATCTATGTACTGCATAATATATATATATAGATAATATATATATATAAAAAGAAAATGACATTTGCAGGAATTTAAATACAATATAAATGCTGTAATATCCAGCACTAATACCAGGGTCTATATGTGACCACTGTTATATACAGTATTTGTAATAATAATATTATCAGGGTCTATAGATGACCACTGTTTATATATAATAATATATGAATTTAAAGACAGTGCAAGAATTTAAAATATACATATAAATATAAGCTGTATTATCAGCAATATTTATTAATAATAATCATAGTATAAATATAACATATAAATAATATGTCATATCATTTATAGTATTCATATTATATATAACTATATTATATATATAAATATATGAAACAGAAATAAAAGCATTAATAATTATTACCATATAATATACCTATATACATATAAATGCATACTATAATATATAATATGTAAATATATAATAAATAGATATTTATACTTAATATATACATATATATAAATATATATGTATAATTATGTATAGATATATATATATATATGTATATATACATAAATATATACATACATATATAATAAGACTATAATAATAATATACAATATACTGTATAAATATACTGTATTTATACAGTATATAATAATATATATAATATATTTGTATAAATATTTATATACATATACATAGAAATACATATTAATATACCTATATATATACATTTATATATATACATATATATACATATAGGGATATATATGTAAATACATATATATTAGGGTTTTAATAATTTACCTACTGACAGGGGGCCCACTGGGCTTGCCGCCGGTGGAAGCACGGCGGCGGAGTCGCCGGCGGCCGGCCGGAGAAGCAACAGCAGTAGTAGTAGCTCCTAGCAGCAGCAGCAAGAACAGTAACTTGCGGGGGCTGCCGGCGGCAAGGGAGTGGCGGAGGTGGCCGGGCAGGGTGGGGAACCGGTGGAGGGTGGTGTGGCGGTGAGGTTGGTGATGGTGGAGGAGGTCGGGGGTGGCCGGAGTGGCGGTGGGGAGCGTCGGGGAGGTGGTTTGGGGAAGACGGCAGAGTGAGGCGGTGGGGATTGCGGGGGAGCTGCCGACGACGGAGGCCGTCGTGGAGCCGCAGGATGGTGGTGGGTCGGTAGGGGAGGTCGAGGCGGAGCTAATGGGGGTGGTGGCGGTGGTCGGCGACGACTAGGGCGGCGGTGGTGGGCGGTCGGAGGTGAGGAGGCTGCTGTGGACAGTGAAGTCGGGAGGGGTCTGTAGTCGTTGCCGGAGGCGGAGGCGGAGGCCAGGGTGGGCGGCAGTTGGCCGGAGGGTGGCCGAGGGAGGGGCGAGTCGAGTGGGGGTGGTCCGGCGGTGGGCGGTGGCCGGAGCTGGCCGAGGGGAGCCTGGGAATGAGAGAGAAGGGGGTGTTTAGGGTTTATATAGATTTTAGGATAATGGCAATTTCGTAAATATGTAGAACTTTGGGGGTATTTTGGTAATTTTGTATTTTTGGGATATTTTCAGCAGATTTTTCTGTGGGTCCCATGCCACCTATTGTCTAGCCAATAGGGTAATGCCATCTAACATGCATTTTTGTATAAAAAACCCTAACTTTTCATAATTTGCATAAAAGTCCAGAAATTGGGAAATTGCACAATTATGCAATTTGTCTGAAAAATCACCTGGTTCTAAAAATTACCAAAATTCACAGAATTGAGGGGAAATGCTGGGGAGAATGTTTTGAAATATGTGGGGTGAGTCTGGGCAGATGCAGGGTCTGATTTCTTAGGTGATACGGGTCACCGTATTTATTATTTAATAAATACTGCGCACGGTGTTCACTAATTATTTAAGGGCAGTTAGGGTCATAATTTTTCTACGGTGTCAATACGATAATTGTAATACAATTAGTGTAGAATATTATCGTATTTTTGTTTGGGCAAAACAGGTGCCTACTGGTCCTCAAATCCCTAAGGTACAGAGATGGGTAAAGAGCAGAAAATTAAATAGGGATTAAATACGTACGTTTGTAACGATATTTGTGCGACTAAAACGAAGCACAAAACGAGGTTTCTGGGAGTTGCTAAATATACGGAAAATGTAGTCTATCAAGTCTAGGGCAGGGATGTGAAATTAGTTTAGGGTTAACAGCTAGTGTGGTGCCCTAATTTATTGTGTAATAAACAGGTGCACAATCGATAGAATATATAATAAATAAATTTTTTTTAAAAGTTGCACTAATTATAATTAACTAAAAATAATATTAAAATACTGAAATCTGGTCGAGGGAGTTTACAATCTACCCTCCTTAGAATATTTCGTCCTCGAAATAAAAATACACATATAATGAGAACGAAAGATTGATTGATTCGAAATATCAAGACATAGATAGCTGAAGTTTTGATTTGAAATATTTTGGACATACCCTGATCTGGAAATAGATGGGGGAAACATTATCGAATATCCTCTTCCCGTTCTCAGGTTGATTTGCCTGGTGTATGATGTTTTCATGCAATATGAACTAGAGGAACGTAATACAACGTAAGGTAGGTAACGAAAGTCATTTTAAGAAAAATAAGAACAGTTTTAAACTGCAATCTAATCTAATAATAGGGTTTGGTAATTCCCCAAGAAATAAATAGAAATGACTACAAAAACAATATACTTCGTATTTATACTAAGTACGAGGTTTCTTCCTTCCGAAATAAGGGAAGACTGAAAGCAGTAATCAAGAGTTCAAGGGGGTAATAGATTAGAAGTATGGAGATTCAAGGCGTTTAAAGAATTCAAATGGGAATTGCCAAGACAGTTGTGGATGGAAGTGCTATTCTAGTAATCCCTATTCACATATTCGTATTTAGCACAGTTATGTAGCTGATACGATATGCGCAGAGGGTAAGCACATATGTCTACTAATCACTATATATTTTAATCCACGTAAAGTAGTTATGCGAAGGCGAATCAAGTGCATTATGGTTGATCAGACCGTCATACACTGATTCTGAAATGTATTAGTGTAGTACTCCAGTAATACATAATTAATGAACAAGCTTGATAAAGAATAAGCTTGCAAAACTAGGCTATAATAGCAGAGTATAATTTAAGGTAGTATAGCAAATATAAGTACGCTAGATTAGGATATGAGAAGTACAAAACAATTCAAATTCACAAAAAGACAAGATTCTATAATCTCTAACTTCTAGTCTAGGTTGCTAGTTGACCCAAAAGAGGTGTGGTTTTCTAAGTTCTACAACCTTAATATATACTATAGGTTGTCCGCATTTAAGCACATGACTTGTATCCAGAGCATACCTCTTTAATTGGAATATGTGGAAGACGTCATGTACTTCTTCCAATGTCTGAGGTAATGCTATCTTGTAAACAACTTCTTTGATGCGTTCCAACACATCGAAGGGTATGACGTACCTCGAGCTTAGTTTTCCTCTTCTTCCAAGTCTGATAGTTTTTCGGGTAGGTGAAAACACAAGATTAGAAGTTACTGACTATCATAATAAGTCATGTATATCAAATCTAATTTGGAAACTATCTGTAGTATTCAGCTATTACTACATTCACATATTTTGTCTAGCTATCAATGTCTAGCAATCTACGTATCTGTTTTTGCTTAGTCCTGACCATTATTTAAGGGTGGAAAATAATTTAGGTTGGATACTATAAGTCATCAGGTATCTAGGGTTAACTACTATGATTTGCTTTCCTAGGTACTATCTATTTCTTGGTGGTCTAAGGATGATGTTTCTCTTCCCGAAGTCTAGTATTTGGACTAGCTTAACCAGTCCATGACTAAGATAACGTCGAAGTTTGGTATTGAAAGTACCCAGATTTCCGTCCTCATTACTCTACTATACCTGACTACTAGTAGGCTTTAGTAATGTTGGTAACTGGAACAATGCCTCTTCCGGTAAACCTGGCTATTTACATGGGTACGAACTACTAGATGTGAAGACAGTGTAGTGTCAGGATCAAATAATGCAATTTTGCTGGTAATAATGTGACTATAATGGTACCTGAAATGGTTTCATCTTCCGGTTTGTTGTCTGGCTAGGTAGTACTGCGTGTCTTGGGTGGACAAGGGTGGTCCCCTCTGAAATCTTCCAGATGCTGGGGAATGCTGACCTCTAGTAGGAGGTTGCATTCTCTGGGCTGGTGCTGCTGGTCCTTGCCCAGTCCGAAGTGTTGCTTCTCTGTGTTGTGGGCAGTCTCTGGCCCTATGTTGATTATCTCCACATATCAAGCATAGTCTATACTTCCTTCGGCAGTTTTTTGGCATAATGTCCTTTCCTGCCACAATAGTGACAAGTCGGAAGTTCCTTGTATTGATATGGCCCTGTCTTGTATTGTGCCTGATTTCCCAGGTGACGGATTGGTCCTCCTGCTCCTGTCTGGTCTATGGCTGATATGGTTGGATTTGAGCATCTTGCTTCTCGGCCAATGGCTTCTTGTATCCTTGCCTCTGAAAGAACTTCTTCGTAGGAGATTCTCGACTGTGCCGTAGTATACCCTTGGAGCTCGGGAGTAAGGCCGTGATGGAACTTCATGGCCTTCTTCAGCTCATTAGGTATTAGGATGGCACCGAACTGACTTAGTCGACTGAATTCTGTATCATAGGCGTCGACGGTCATGTTTCCTTGTTCCAGATGCAGGAACTGGGAGTACAGATCATCTCTGACCGTGGCTGGGAAATATTTTGCATTAAAATATTCCAGAAATTGCTTCCAAGTATAGTTCTTGCCGGTGCTGCGCTCGATAGATTTCCACCAGTGATGGGCGTTACCGAGGAGTAGGGTCCTTACTGCGGTTATCCATAGATCGGGGTGAAGTTGGGAACCTTCTAGCAGTATTTCCGTGTTGGAGATCCAGTCTGAGATCTCTTCCGGAGTTTCATTGCCCTTAAAGGTTCTCGGGCTCATCCGGCTAAAGCCTCGAACAGTGCTAGCTGGTTGGACAGGGGCTGGTACTGGGGCAGCTGTCTTCTCCAGAACCGTCATTAGGCATTGTCTCAGGACTTCATTCTGTTGCCACTGAGCCTGCAATATGGCTTGGAACATCTGAGATTGTTCCTCAAGTTGTGGCATCAGGGCTGCGAGAACTGGAGGTGGAGGCAAAGGTATCTCTGCCTGCAGTGTTGGTGCCTGAGAAGGTTGCCCTTCTTGCTGGACTGGTGTTGCTTCCTGGGTCAGATCCTGGTGAAGGTACGAGGTTGTTGGATTGACCAGCATCCTTCTCGGAGATTGGTCTCTCGGGATTGGTGTCCCTTGGACATCTGGCGAGAGGTCTGTTGCTTGGTCAGTTCCATCAATCGCAGTTTCCTCGGGTATGTCCATATTTCGGAAAAAGATAGAAAATTTGAAAAAAGTACGAAGGATTTAATAGATGATAATCAAGCAGGATGCAAAATTTATGGATGAAGTCAGTGTGGATGAGACCTAGTATTCCTATCCTATTGCAGGTTTGCTGAACATGATATCATGTTACTAGCAATTAACTCCGACCTGCATGGGCCACCACTAAAACCGTGTCACACCCCAGTCCCAAAAATATACGAAACTAGGCCACGTGTCACTGGCCAGCTGACACGTCACTAAGGGATTATCCAATTTAATGGACCCGAAGTGATGTGCTACGCTGTCCTAAAATACTACAAGTCTAAATACAGGTAAATCTATCTCATCCACAAGAATAACAGGGAAAATGCTGAATATATAGATGCTATATCTGAAATGTCATACACAACCCAGATAAAGTCAGGTGGGAACAATCCCACTACAAAAAGTAAGCAGGAGTGAAATAAGATAAACTAGCACAACATCCTCAAAAATATGTAGCTCCAACTCCAGGTGCACTCAGGTAGACTCTGACGTCATCTCCTCTGACTCCATCTCAAGGGCATGTCCAGACTCCTGTCCAAGTCCAGGTACTGTGGGGTAGAGTGTCTAAGCTAAACCTGGCAGGGAACCAGGTCCTCAGAGGGACGTAACAAGATACAAGAAAATAACATGCCAAGTATGTAAATACGGAATTAAACTACTAAATAAAATAAATACAGGGTGCTAACCATCTAAGTGAATGCAAATTGAGACAACCTAATACGTATGGGAAATGTGTGGCTAGACATATGCTGACGTAATTCACCAATCTGTAGTGACAGGCTAGTATATGCCACATATGCCCCCGTTCAAGGGCACTATAAAATTTTCCATCTACGATGAGAATGGTCACATGAATACATATCTATATCATCCGTATCACTCCGTCGAGTGCGGCACATGGTAAAGAGGTGGGTGTCCCATACGTATTTTAGTTGTTCTCCCCGCCCAATGTAACTAAATGTCAAGTCGTACATTTCCTAAATTATTCTAATCCGTGATGCGGGTCACACGTATTGGTAGCAAATCAATTACGCAGCTCGCATCCCAATATGCATTGCAACCATGTTGCGTGTTCCCGTGATAGGGTCTAGGAGAATATTAGAATACTCTCATAATTGTTGGTGAGTCCGTAATATTATTTTAAATGTCAATATCTCAACTGACTGTACCCAAGGCAGTCTCAGGTAATCATTGTATATGAAATACAGAAACAAGAGCATATACAATATTGAGAATTTAAACAGTACTTGGCAAGGTATACTTGCCTACTCCCTGATAGTGTTGGTAACCTGATCTCACAGTCAGGTTTGCAGTTGCTTGTGACAGGGGTTACTGATTGTGCTGGAGATATTCTCTGTTAAAATATACAGGTTCGTGAATTATCAGGGTATATTGTAAAAGTATATATATATACCTATGTATATATAGGATACACACCACATATATATATATATATAGTATATATATATACTTATAGATATAGTATGTAGTAGTAGTAGTATATATATAGCATATATATATACAGAAAAGAGAATGCAGGAATGTAAATTTATATAATAGCAGGGTATATCCACTGTCATAAATATTATAATATAATAATATTATCAGGGTGTATCCACTGATTATAATATAATTAAATTAAATGACAGGGCAGAAAGTAAATACATATATATCTATGTACTGCATAATATATATATATATATATATAGATAATATATATATATAAAAAGAAAATGACATTTGCAGGAATTTAAATACAATATAAATGCTGTAATATCCAGCACTAATACCAGGGTCTATATGTGACCACTGTTATATACAGTATTTATAATAATAATATTATCAGGGTCTATAGGTGACCACTATTTATATATAATAATATATGAATTTAAAGACAGTGCAAGAATTTAAAATATACATATAAATATAAGCTGTATTATCAGCAATATTTATTAATAATAATCATAGTATAAATATAACATATAAATAATATGTTATATCATTTACAGTATTCATATTATATATAACTATATTATATATATAAATATATGAAACAAAAATAAAAGCATTAATAATTATTACCATATAATATAACTATATACATATAAATGCATACTATAATATATAATATGTAAATAGATAATAAATAGATATTTATACTTAATATATACATATATATAAATATATATGTATAATTATGTATAGATATATATATATATATGTATATATACATAAATATATACATACATATATAATAAGACTATAATAATAATATACAATATACTGTATAAATACACTATATTTATACAGTATATAATAATATATATAATATATTTGTATAAATATTTATATACATATACATAGAAATACATATTAATATACCTATATATATACATTTATATATATACATATATATACATATAGGGATATATATGTAAATACATATATATTAGGGTTTTAATAATTTACCTACTGACAGGGGGCCCACTGGGCTTGCCGCCGGTGGAAGTACGGCGGCGGAGTCGCCGGCGGCCGGCCGGAGAAGCAACAGCAGTAGCAGTAGCTCCTAGCAGCAGCAGCAGCAACAGTAACTTGCGGGGGCTGCCGGCGGCGAGGGAGTGGCGGAGGTGGCCGGGCAGGGTGGGGAACCGGTGGAGGGTGGTGTGGCGGTGAGGTTGGTGATGGTGGAGGAGGTCGGGGGTGGCCTGAGTGGCGGTGGGGAGCGTCGGGGAGGTGGTTTGGGGAAGACGGCAGAGTGAGGCCGTCGTGGAGCCGCAGGATGGTGGTGGGTCGGTAAGGGAGGTCGAGGCGGAGCGAATGGGGGTGGTGGCGGTGGTCGACGACGACTAGGGCGGCGGTGGTGGGCGGTCGGAGGTGAGGAGGCTGCTGTGGACAGTGAAGTCGGGAGGGGTCTGTGGTCGTTGCCGGAGGCGGAGGCGGAGGCCAGGGTGGGCGGCAGTTGGCCGGAGGGTGGCCGAGGGAGGGGCGAGTCGAGTGGGGGTGGTCCGGCGGTGGGCGGTGGTCGGAGCTGGCCGAGGGGAGCCTGGGAATGAGAGAGAAGGGGGTGTTTAGGGTTTATATAGATTTTAGGATAATGGCAATTTCGTAAATATGTAGAACTTTGGGGGTATTTTGGTAATTTTATATTTTTGGAATATTTTTAGCAGATTTTTCTGTGGGTCCCATGCCACCTATTGTCTAGCCAATAGGGTAATGCCATCTAACATGCATTTTTGCATAAAAACCCTAACTTTTCATAATTTGCATAAAAGTCCAGAAATTGGGAAATTGGGCAATTATGCAATTTGTCTGAAAAATCACCTGGTTCTAAAAATTATCAAAATTCACAGAATTTAGGGGAAATGCTGGGGAGAATGTTTTGAAATATGTGGGGTGAGTCTGGGCAGATGCAGGGTCTGATTTCTTAGGTGATACGGGTCACCGTATTTATTATTTAATAAATACTGCGCACGGTGTTCACTAATTATTTAAGGGCAGTTAGGGTCATAATTTTTCTACGGTGTCAATACGATAATTGTAATACAATTAGTGTAGAATATTATCGTATTTTTGTTTGTGCAAAACAGGTGCCTACTGGTCCTCAAATCCCTAAGGTACAGAGATGGATAAAGAGCAGAAAATTAAATAGAGATTAAATACGTACGTTTGTAACGATATTTGTGCGACTAAAACGAAGCACAAAACGAGGTTTCTGGGAGTTGCTAAAAATACGGAAAATGTAGTCTATCAAGTCTAGGGCAGGGATGTGAAATTAGTTTAGGGTTAACAGCTAGTGTGGTGCCCTAATTTATTGTGTAATAAACAGGTGCACAATCGATAGAATATATAATAAATAAATTTTTTTAAAAAGTTGCACTAATTCTAATTAACTAAAAATAATATTAAAATACTGAAATCTGGTCGAGGGAGTTTACATTACTGCTACATAGTTCATATCATTGATATATAACTGCTATTAGAGATATACTTTGCTCCTTCCTGACTGGAAATATTTTTCCAGACTATGCCTTAGAGGACTGGTATCCAACACTTTATGGACCACAGGGAATGTAGCTGCAGACTTGGATCTAGTAGTTCAGTTGTGATTCCGGGAGTTCTAGCCAAAATTACTAGTTATCTTAGTCAGTTTCTTTTAGCAGTTTATTGGTACCGGATTTGTCTCCGGCATACTTTGTTGAGACTTGGATATTATTATTGAGTTAGATTATTTCTATTTAGACTTGTGTTATATTTTATTTATTTTCTTTGATATCTTATCGTGTTGTAGTTATATGATTGAGTATGTTATTCATATTATATTGTGTCATTCGTGCCTCCTTATGGAGTTGGATGCTCGTATGAGATTTCTTAGATAGTATCATGACCTAGACAGTGTTCTACCGTCGATGCTGCGGCATAGGCTGGACGTACCACACCACCATTAACCCCGACCATCTCCTCCTTGTCAGCAACTCCTCCCCTTCCTGAGCTCCTCCTCCCTGACTTCCTCCTCCTCCTTTGCTGGAGCCACTGGACTCCGGTCAGTAGCTCGTCACCAACATCATCACCATCGTCCACATCATCATCCTCGTCATCACCATCATCCATATCATCATCCTCGTCATCACCATCGTCCACATCATCGTCCTCGTCATCACCATCATCCACATCATCATCCTCATTATCACCATCATCCACATCATCGTCCTCATCATTACCATTATCTACATCATCATCATAATCATCCACATCATCATCCTCATCATCACCATCATCCACATTATCATCACCATCACCCCATCATCATCCAATCATCATCCCATCATCACCATCATCCCAATCGCCATCCACATCATCATTTAATTATCATCATAATCATCACAATAATCACCCTCATCATTGACCTAATTACCACCCTAACCATAATTATCATTATCACCTTAATCCTTATCACCATCATCCTCATTACCCTCGTCATCGTCGTCATTATGGACCCGTCACCTTTGCCGAAGACAACCCGCAGCAGACACCCCTGATTCCCGTGCCTGTGCACGCTAACCCCGAGGATCTATTGGAATATTCTGCACAACTTCTGGAGCAGGATATTGGGACTACATAGCTTTCTTGCCAGGCAAGTATACCTTGCCAAATTGTTTACAGTACTTTGTATGCTATTTATATTTATATTTCTGTATATTCATTGCATGTGTAGTTTCGTTCAGTCATTACTATATATTAGATATGTTGACACACACTTGACACCTAGTATCATGAGAGGACAATCATTAGGCGTATGGGCTTTAACCACTCTCGTAAAAATCATAGTATCTAGCTTACACTATGGGAGTGTGTCACGCTGGTCGCTACCACCGAGGTATGTCATTTTCTGTAGAGTTGCGCTGGTCGATACCCCCGAGGTATGTCAATTTCTGATGTTCTAGACGGCTGTGTGAGTTGTGAGTCTTAGATCGAGTAGCCTACCCTTTCCCATACGTCAAAAAGTTATCCTTATTTGCATTCATATAGATTGTTTTGTACAGCATACTTATATATTTTCAAACATTATGCATGTTTAATATATTCAATTGGCTTGCTTCTATGTATCTTGTTATGTCCCTCTGAGGACCTGGTCCCTTTTCAGGTATAGACGACCATGACTATCCGCAGGAGTACGGACCCAGACCTGACGCATTACTTTCTGTCGAGGAGACCTTACCCACTGAGCATCGTTGATTATCTCTAGCGATGGATCTTTTAGCTGACACTTTTATCGTCATCTTATTTTATATTGGTTATTTTACTCTTCTCTCTCATTTTAGTTTTGATATAGTCCTTGGTAGTGGATTTGTCTCCACCCAACTATCATTTATAGATTATTCAGACTCTTTATTCTAGTTTAGTTATATTTCTTTCTATGACTTGTGGTGTGGATGAGATTAGTATTTCTGTGACTTGTGATAATATAGATACCATAGGTGAGTTTTATTCATATTACAGCGTACGTGTGTATTATAGTATCCCTATATTGGAGTTGCCATATACATACGGCTGGCATGCTTACGTGTCCTAGTCCTACGTATTTTGGGACTGGAGCATGACACTAATGCATCAGTCAACCCTCGGAGCACTGTGCTCACCCACTCATATCTCCAACAGTAACATACACACACTATATAGTACACATAAAAATACATAACACACACAGAGGTCTACACATATCTCTATCGATATATCCATGTATATACAACACATATCAAGCACTAACTGAACACTAAATTATTTCTAAATGTGCATATAGATACACAACCCACACACATATCCATATATAAAATATTAAATGATATATATTAATCAAGTTCTTATATACTACATAGTATAACACTAAGAGATATATATCAATCTACTAATTAGAGTATAATATGATACATAGTATACACCAAGGCAATTCATTAAAAACAAGTGGTGCATTACCCAAATATTATACTACTATATGATACTCTTATGATACATCCTTGATACTCTGCCAAACCATCACCAAACTTTTTCCAAAGCTCGAGAACATATCAAATATCATAATTAAAGACTAATAAGAGCAATAGCTATCTATTCTAGTGCTTGTGGCAAACATGACATGTGTATCACAAGTGTCGAAGAAAAAATCTCTAAAATTATCCTGTATCACAAAATATCATGATACGTCATACTCGTATCCAATTGTGGATACGTAACTAGTCTCACACAACCAATCTAGTGTCAATTTAGTCCAATTGACCAATTGACAAATACATGATGCACCAATATCAGATTTTCTCTAAATTGGATACAAAAATCAATGTAACATTCACAATAAGGATCCTTAGAGGCTAATTCTTCTTCATATAGGTAGCCATAATCTATAGGTAGATTTCTACTGATCAAATTATATAATTAGAACCTAATTAAAGAAGTAATTTAGAATTATATCTATTGGAATATGGATTCTCAATACACTTCTCTAAAAGGACACAAAAGGGGCTCAACTTGTACAATATCCTCCTCCTTAGTGCTCCTTGCCTCCTCCTTACTTCTAGATCTACTAATGATGAAGAATGAGATTAATTGAAATGGATTTGGTAAAAATTTGGTAGAGGGATGAGTTGATTTCGAAAAGATATCAAAATTAGGGTTAAATAAAATAAAATAAAATAGAGAGAAGAGAGAAGATCCCTCTCCCTATAAGAGGCCGGCCACCTATTGTCCCCTCTCCAAGCAATGTACAAATACTCTTTTACCCCTATTGGGTTGTCATGATGAGAAGTTAATTAGCGGAAAGCTTCTATTTCTAATGAAGGGATTAGTTAAATCACAAATTAATTAAAGGATGACTTAATATTGGCCTAATTTGGGTCCAATCTAATTATTGGGTCCATGGTTCATGATAAGTATAATTGGGTCAACTAACACGAGAATAAATAATCTATTCCATTAATCAATGCTAATTAATTTGGCTACTAACCATGTCATGACTAACCAAATTGGGTCATGGGCCTACATGTTAGGTGCTAACTAGGTCCATGTACTAGTCCAAACTAATTTGCTAACATAAAGTCCAATATATATAAATCAATAATAATAATAATAATAATAATAGTAGTAACAATAATGATAATTATTATTGCTACTAAAATAATTACTAAACATTTTTCAAATAACAAAAATATCCCTTCCGGAATTAGGGAGTTACAATTCCAATTTTTTTTTGTAGTCTGTACAACTTAAATTCAAATTCTATACTCAAAAATTTTAATTGATAATTCAAGCCTAAAACATTAAATAAAATCTTCGAATTATAATTTTTAATTCCAATCTAACAAGATTCAAAATTTTAAATTCAATCCTCAATACACTCTTCTCCTCAAAATCAATTTAAAATTTTTATATTATTTTAAATGATTGCCTTCTTAACCATCTGTCACGACCCGTATCCGGTATAGGAATACAAGTCGAGAAAAATGCTCAGCCTACGTCGCAGCATCGGTAGTATAACGATGTTTGGGTAATCTGTCTATCAATATAATCTGCCACCAACAATATAAATATACTCAATCACAGATCTAAGATAAAAAATAGCACGAATATGATAAAAGAATAGAATAGTCATAATACAACTCATGAGTCAAATAATAATATCAAATGAGTCAGAGAAATACTAAAAGCAAGCTGGAGATAAATCCAGTACAAAAGAAATAACTAAGGTGGTACAAGTCTCAGGTCGTCTGTCTCAGTTGGGATGAGTCCCTCCTGAGCCAAGTTCTCTAGCTCTAAGCCCACAACATCCTGAGGCCCATAATGAGCGGGGTACCACTCCTCAGTGTCATCTGGAAAAAATATATCCAGTCAGAAAAGGAGCAGAGTACATCTCTAACAGTTGTTCTAATCAATGATATAAACTATGTTACAGTAAATAGATATAAAATATACAATATGCAATATATAGATACAAGAGATATTCAATAAAGAAAATACTGAAATAAATAAAAGAATGAACAATATGGCAATTAACAAGAATACTAATGACTAAGTGAGTGAGTACCAGCTTTAACATGTGATCGGCTTGGGAACTTGATACAAGATTAATGGCCTGGTTAATCATACGTGTGGTGTATGATTAACACTATTCAATGAACAAGACTTGATACAAGGAGGGTATGATCACATATCTACACTATATAATCCCCACCCCCGACTGGTATAGTGGATCCAACCATGGTACGTTATGACACGGGTTTCTACAAGGAGGGCACTACTCTTCTTATGAACTAATGTCTGTATATGTACAAAAAGAAAAAGGAAACAATGCTTGCACAAGATACACCATAAATACCAAGGAATAAATCTCATGATGAGATTCGGATATACCAATCCGTGTAATTATCGTATCAAGAAATCAAGGATATCTACACTAGATACATGGAACATAGAGGATGTCATAAATAAGAAACTATCAGAGAATGTACTTGCCTGAAATCTGGTGAACAGTATCACAGATGTCCGGTACGGTGCCTTGAAGACCTAAATATGGAATATAACATTAATACAAGGTTTTAAAATGAAAATAAGTTAAACTAGTCAACATCTAGGTCAAAAATCTATTTCTAATTCAAATCAGTCAAACTTGGTCAAACTACCTATTTCTATGTTGCATGAGTCTATCTCTAGGATATTGGGTCCATATACTATGTAACTAGGCCACACTAGCTAACTAGGATACTAAGATACCGAATCGCAAGATACGCAAACAAGTAGATATATCACAATATGCATATACAATCTGTCAATACCCCATTTCCAGAGCCGGGTATTTTTTTATTTTAATTTAGTTAATTGTGTATTTATTATAAATATTTGTATTTATATTTAATTGTTGGTTGTATTATTTTTTTATTGGTTTTTTTAGGGTTTTGGCTAGCCTAGACCCATGTCAGATCCTAGTGGACCCATGTCCAACCCAACCAACACCCTTGTGAGACCTATTTTTGGGTTTAGAAGATTTATTATATTTTATTTTAGTTAGTTGGGGAGATAGGAGTTAGTTTGAGTGCTTTTGGAATCCCAAACCCAAAACCCAAGTGAGGGGAGGGCATTTTGGTCTTTTTGATTTATTGTAAACCCTTCTTTACTACATGGCCGGCCCCTAATTTCATTCCCAAACCCGACCATACAGCAGCCCCCTCCCCCCATTCTTTACTTCTTCTTCTTCTTCTTCTTCTTCTTCTTCTTCTTCTCCACTCTTCTCCACTCTTTCTTCTTCTTTTCTTCTTCCAACTTCAAGTAAGTGTTCCATTTCTTCTTTTTCTTCTTCTATTCTTCATGAATGTGAATTCTAACCCTACATTTTTCTTAACCTAGGTGGGTAGAGCTTAGATTTGGTGTTAGAGCTTGGATTGGAAGCTTGGAAGCTTGGTATGGTGGATTTGGAGCTTTTTGGAGACTTTGGCTTGGGATTCCAACTTTCAAGAGGTAAACCCTAATTTTCCTCCTTGTAATTACTCTTATATAGTATAATTAGTAGTTTAGAACCTTCCTAGACCCTAAGGCTACCTGTAGGAGAAAATTGGAACAAGTTTGGTTGTGTTTGGAGACTTTAACATTAGGTTTTGTGTCAATTTCGGGTAAAATCCGAAATTGGCCCAATTTTGGGTGATGCCCTAGGTTAGATGGACCTAGGTAGACGTTGTCAGGTGTCTTGAGGGTTAGAATGTGTCTCCGTTCGGACACGTGAAGTCGTGTCACGGAGAAATGGGCGTTTCGGATATTTTAGGAATTTTCGTCGTCGCCGGTTCTATGTGCGTGCGCGTTTTTGCCACGGACCTAGAATCAACGAGTTATTATTTTTTTTAGGATCTAGACATTGTTTAGAACCCGTGGATAAATTTTGGGCCGATTCCGAGTAGGTTTGGTGTGCGTTTCAGGAGGTTTTACGAACCGCACACCACGTGTTCGTCGAAATGACCGAACGGCCATTTCGACTTGGTTTCTTTGTTTCGGGCTTGTGCGCGCGTTAGGTTAGCTTCTGGGAGTGTGTGCTAGAGTTTTTCGGTTGTATTTTATATATATATGCATGTTTGTTCATGTAGGGGTGGTTGTGCGCGTGTTGGTAGTGTGTTGTGAGTGTTGTGTTGTGTGTTGTGTATTAGAGTGTGTTTATATATATGTATATAAGTTTTTATATATATGTATGTGTGTCTATATATATATATTTATTTATTTATTTATAGATATGTGTGTTTGTATACCTATGTGAGTGTGTGTATATGTATGTGTATATATATATATATATATATATATATATATATATATATATATATATATATATATATATATGTGTGTGTGTGTGTGTGTGTGTGTGTGTGTGTGTGTATGTGTGTGTGTGTGTGTGTATGTTTCTATATATATATATATGTGTATGTGTATATATATATATATGTTTATGTGTGTGTAGTTGTGTGTGTGAGAGTGTCTGTGTGAGGGTGTGTGAGAGTGTCTGTGTGAGGGTGTGTGAGAGTGAGTGTGTGTTTGTGAGCGTGCGTGTGTTTGTGTATATATATATATATATATATATATATATATATATATATATATATATATATATATATGGGTTTGTGTGTGTATATATATATATATGGATATGTGTGTTTATATATATATCTATATAGATATGTGTGTGTATATATGTGTGTGTACCTATATGTATTAGTGTATGTGTGTAAGTATATATATATAGTTGTGTGTATATATATATATATGTATGTTGGTGTGTGTATATATATGTATATATGTGTGTGTGTGTGTGTCTGTGTATGTGTGATTGTGTGTGCGTGTTTGTGTGTGTGTGGTACGAGAGGGCAGCAGCGCAGCAGTACCCGCTGCAGCGGAGCGTAGCGCACTGCAGCGCACAGCGAGCAGCAGCAACCGCTGCAGGCGCCGCGGCAGCGCTGCAGCGCAGCACGCTCGTGCGGCACAACAGCAGTAGAACTGGCAGCAGCAGCCTGCAGCACGCGTGCGGCATCGCGGCAGCGCCGCGGCAGCGCAGCAGCAGGAGCAGCAGCAAGCGCAGCCTCTAGCATCAGTAGCGCCGCGTGGCGAGGCCTAGCGTAGTGCACGCAACGGTTATGAGGTGAGGGATAGGTCTATATGTATATATATTTAGATAGATAGATAGATAGATAGATAGATAGATAGATAGATAGATATTAGATAGATAGATGGATTAATAGATAGATAGGTAGATAAATAGATGAATAGATAGATATATATCTAGATAGATAGATATATATCTAGATAAATAGATAGATGAATAGATAGATAGATAGATAGATAGATAGATAGATAGATAGATAGATAGATAGATAGATTGATTGATAGATAGATAGGTAGTTAGATATACTTATCTATATATATAGATATATATATACATATAGCTAGATAGAGGTATAGATACTAGATATAGATATATGTATATGAGAGTGTGTATGGGTATATATGTATGTGTGTATGTGTGATGTATATATGTAGATATCTAGGTATATAGCACATAGATATGTGTATATAAATATATGTGTGTTTGTATATATATATTAGCCTAGATATATATACCTAGGTGTCTATATGTTCATAATAGTTTAGCTAGTGGGGTAGTTAGTGAGGGTTTAGAGAGGTATCTCAATACCTTGAGATATCAAGGTATCTCAATACCTTGAGATATCCAAGGTATTGAGTTTCGAGCGGGGTTTTTGAGCAATTGCCTAGGAATAGTATTAGAGTAATTTTTATAGGTATATGTGTATATAATTACGCATGCTAGCATAGGTTTTAGCGGGTTTAAGCGGGATGCGTAGCCTAGGTCGAGGTATCGGATACCGAGGGTATCCCGGTATCTCAAGGAGGCGAGTTTGAGGGTTTATTAGCTTAATGACCTAGTTTTGACCTAGAATTTTAGGGGCACCCTAGTTTGACCTAGAGTTGATCGTAGTTGACCTGGTTGACCGCCAAAGTCAACTTTTGACCTAGTTTTGACCTAAAGTTGACTTTTTGGACCCCTGGTTGACTTTTTGACCCAGATTTCACCAGTTTGACTCGTTTGACCTAGAACGACCCTAGAAGCCTATTTTTAGTTATTTTATATTTTTTTAACTTATTAGAAACCTGTTTAATCTTGCTTTTCGCAATAGGTCCTTGCGATACCAGTTCGGATTGCTAGTTGCTCAGGACGTCAGGCGAGTACATTCTCTAATAGTTTTTATTATCTGATGATTATTATGATTCAGCTTCTAGTATAGTATCATCTGATTTTTCTGGCATAACACGGGACACGGACTGGTATTTTTGGATTCATTTACTTGCGACACGTATATTTCATGTTTCTGGCCTCTATTCTGGAATCACTACTGGCATCACCTACTGGCATCACTACAGGCATCACTCATGTTTCAGGCTGGACTCATACTTGATTTACGTGTCGGGTATTAGATTCACTTGTACTAGTCGGGGCGGAGAAATACTCGAGTAGACATCTAAATATTTCCAACTGGAATCATCTGGAATCACCCCCTCTGTTCTAATCTGGAATGATAGCAGCCGCACACCCAGTGCGCGATGAGCCGTACTTACCCCCTAGCCATTTACATGTCAAAACAGGTATTTCAAAGACACGAGTTCATTCTTTATAGTCTGGACTCTCTTGCATTTCTTGCTGGTCTCACTTATAGTTTCTGGACTTGACACACTACATGTATTTCATGCTGAACTCACTACACGTTCTTGTGCACAGACTTACTCTTAGTTTAGATTTCTTGTATCTTGCAGTCATTACTATCTTGCTCTGATATTCATGCATCTTTACCTTTATGCACCAGTGATATGTATATTTCTTTGTTTATACTTTATTTCCTTTACCTTGCTACTTACTACAACTGTTTTATAGTTTTTATTATTTAACTGGAACTGCTGTTAGAGGTGTACTTGCTCCAGTCCTGACTGGACATATTTTTCCAGAGTATCCGGAGGATTGGTGTCCAACATTTTATGGACCTCAGCATGTCGATGGTGCAGACAGGGACCCTCTAGTTTAGGAGTAATTTCCGGGTTGGTAGCCGGGATCACTAGGACCTGTTGTTGTTTTTATTAGCCTTTGGTACCGGATTTGTCTCCGGTTTTAGATTGAGACCTTGTATTATATATGATTTTGGATATTATTGTATTATTATTATTGATATTGTGGTATTTTAGCAGCAGTTGTTTAGACTTTGTAGTTGTTAGCCTTCTGTGTTATCTTATCGTGCTTAGTTTCGTGATTAAGTACATTATGTTTATCATTATGATATTGGTCCTCCGTTTGGAGTTAAGATCTTGACAGGTTTATATATTGATTGCGTGAGATTGTTAACTAGATAGTTGACCTAGACAGCGTTCTACCGCCGATGCTGCGGCGTAGGCTGGACATACCCACGACTCATGCCCGATTTTTTGGGTGCGGGTCGTGACACAATCATCAATACATAACAATCATAACTAATCTAATGTTAAGTGGATACCTTGGCTTTGAACCAATGTGGTATCGCACCACTACATACCCATCTCGATACCCAACTCAAATACATTGACTATCAACCCGATACCTTGATATTTACCTTGGTATCTCAAGGTAATATCAATTCTAGTATGTAGCTAACTACCCCACTCTAACTATATACTAATATGTATTTATCTAATACAAACTACTAGTATATACTAATATGCATATTAATACCAACTACCATGCTGTACTAGCTATCAATGCAAACTAATACATATATACATACATATACATACCTACATATATATAACACTAATGGTATCACTAGTACTAACTATCAAAAGTACATATGAATAGATAAATAATTAAACTAGATCACTAACAAGCTAAATAACGAACAAGCTAACTAATACGAACTAGGAACTTACCTACTACTACTTGCTGATACTTGCTGAGGGTGAACTGCAGATGTTGCAACCTGCTGTTGCTCATAATTTGCAAGCCTACTGCAATTGCTGCGAGCTGCTGCTGCTACTCTGTCTTAAAATGCTGTTGTTGCATGTTGTTGCATGTTATTGATCGCTGTGTAGTACAAACTATACACTACTGCAGTTGATGTTGCTGCTGCCTGCTACTCTGTTGCTGAATCCATAAATGCTGAGCTGAAAAGCAATACAAAATGATGCTGCTTGTGCTTCAGTATTGTTGTTCCCTGCTGATGGTGCCCGACCCTCTCCAACACATACAACACACATACACAAGCACCTATATGCACAAACACATACATATATATACTCACCTATATATATGTCAACCTATATATATACACTCTCATCTCTATACATATATAGATATATATATATACAAACACACATATAGATATATCCCCTCATACATATATATACATATATATTCAAATATACATATATATATAGATATATCCCCTCATACATATATATACATATATATATTCAAACATACATATATACATATAGATACACATATACATATAGGTATATACACTTATAAACACATAGATATAAATATACATACCTATATAATATAATATAGATACATACACAATACATATACATATCATATCTAATATATCATACTAATGGTTATATACAAATCAAGTGAATTGAAAAGCAATCAAGCAAACACGTAGAGTGCATCGCACACGTATCACATTAGATCTATGATACGCTTATGATACAAGTCCACCACACAACCAAACGTACCCCAAAGGATACGAGCAATTCTAAAATAATATATATGAACAATATTAAGAGCCAATTACACATCTATGTGTCCGTGTCAAAATATGACATGCACAAAGCCCCATGTCGGAGAAAAAATTCCAAAATTAATCCGTACCTCCAAATTGTTGGGATTCGGCCTACACGTATCCAATTATGGACACGACACAAGTCGCACACAATCAAACATATGTCAATTTGTTCTAATTAACCAATTGACAAACATAACATGTGTCAATATCAAAATTCCCCCAAAATTGACATAAAATATACCATAACTTTCTCCATAGGCCTCCTATGAACCTAATTCTAATTTCTATGGATAGGCTTATCATATGGGGTAGTTCCTAATGATTAAAACATAGATTTAAGATCTAATTAGAGAGAAAAAACTAAATTATATCTATTGGGAGATGAATTTCTAATAAAACTTCCAAAATTAATGAAATTAGCCTTCAACTTGTAGATCCTTGCTCCTTCTTGTAGATCCCTGCTTTCTCTTTGTAGATCCTTACTCTACTAGCCTCCAATGGTGATTTAGGAAAGAATTGGAAAGAAAATTGGTAGGAATTTGATGTGGGAATAAGGGATTTGGTTGAGGGAAATTCTAGATCTAGATTTGAAATGAAAAGAGGAGAGAGAAATTTTCTCCCACTTTTTTAAATGGCCGGTCACTTGACCCCCTCCCTAAGTTACTATGAAATGTCAAATATACCCCTTGGCCTCTCATATAAAAATAATTAAGGAGGGAGGGTTCTAGTCTAATGGGTTTAATTAAATTAATCATCCTCCTAATGAATGAGCTTCTAATTTGGCTCAATTCTAACTAAATATAAATGTTGATCCATGGATCTAATATAAACTAGTTAGGTCCACTAACACAAGACTAAAATAATAAACTAACATCTAACAATAATCAAATAATATAATAAATAATTATTCAACATGTATAATATTTAATTAATTATAAAATAACCAAAATATCCTTTCCTAGAATTAATATGGTAGTGACAAGTCTACCCCCCTTAAAATAATTCTGTCCTAGAAACTCAAAGATGAAACTACCCCCAGAAAAATAACAGAACAGAATATAACTAGGAAAGAACATACCTCAAGGCAAAAACAAATATGGAAAACGCTCTGGCATTTTATCCTCTCTCTCCCAGGTAGACTCCCCCGGAGAGTGATGCCTCCATGCGAAGCATACCAAGGGAATAGTCTGGTTCCTCAGCACTTTCTCTCTCCGATCCAAAATCTCAACTGGCTGCTCTCGATAGCTAAGAGTAGGGCCCACCTCTATCTCCGAGTGATCCAATACGTGACTAGGATCTGCCACGTACCGTCTCAACTACGACATATAAAATATGTTGTGCACTCCCTCCAATACAGGTGGCAAGTCTAGTCTATAAGCAACTGCACCGACCATCTCTAGAATAGTAAAAGGTCTGATGAATCATGGACTAAGCTTTCTGCCTCCACCAAAACGAATCATGCCTCGTGTCGAAAAAATCCTCAAAAATACCAAACCACCCACCTAGAACAAAACACAACCTTAAGAACTTAATCTATAACAAACAACCAATATCAAGCACAAAATAAAAATCTAAAACTATACCTCAAACTCCAAAGATCTTCAGTGGCTATCGGCCCAATGTCGTTGTCTGTCCTACGCCACTCGAAGTCTGTCTCTGATCAGCTTAACTTTCTCCGCTACATACACAACCATCTCTGTCCCTAGCAAAGCTCTCTCTCTCTCCAACATTGTCCCATGCAGCTCTCCACTAGGCACACACAATCTAATACCATGTCACAAAGAACCATCCTCAGCAATGGTGAAATCATCCTCTAATCCTGCTCTCACCTGAGCTTTAATGCTCCTCAGAGATACATCCTCATACTGGGCTGCCTTGATTTTGTCCATCAACTTTGAGTGTATCTGCAACCCCTATATCTGCATAGCAAAACCTGGAACAATCACCTCAATGCCCAAGCTCTCCAAGTCCTCCAACAAATATCGATCATGCATCAAGAATATAGCAATCGGATACCTGCTCAAGGCATCGACAACTATATTGGCTTTCCTAGGATAATACTGTAAAGAGAGATCAAAATCCTTTATCAGTTTCAACCATCGACGCTATCTCATGTTCAACTCCTTCTGCATGAAAACATACTTCAAGCTCTTGTGGTTTGTGAATATCTCCACATGCTCTCTGTACAAATAGTATTTTTATAACTTCAGGGTAAAGATGACTGCTGCCAACCCTAAATCATGGGTAGGATAGTTTTTCTCATGAGGACATAATTGTCTAGATGCATAAATAATTACTTTTCTATTCTGCTGAAGAACACAACCCAAACCTTTCTCCGATGTATCACTATAAATAGTGAAACCTCCAGACCCTGATGGCAACGTCAAAATAGGAACAGATGTCAACCTCTTCTTCAATTCCTCAAAATTAACCTGGCACTCCTCTGTCCAAACAAACTCTACATCCTTCCTGGTGAGTCTGGTCATCGGCTCAACAATCCTCAAAAATCTTGCACAAACTTTCTGTAATAGCCTGCCAAACCCAAGAAACTCCTGATCTTCACTACTGAACTCGGGGTCTTCCAAGACTCCACTGTTATGATCTTCTTCGGATCCACTAAAATTCTATCACCAGTCACAACATGTCCTAGGAACTCCACCTCATCCAGGAAGAACTCATACTTGGACAGCTTTCCATATAGCTTCTTATTCCTCAGCACATCCCACACAACCCGCAAATGCTCATCGTACTCCTACAGTGTCTTCGAGTATATAAGTATGTCATCGATGAACACCACCATGAACTTATTAAGGTACTGGTGGAACACCTTGTTCATAAAATTTATAAATACCGTTGGGGTATTAGTAAACCCAAACGACATTACCATAAACTCATACTGACTATACCGAGTCCTAAAAGCAGTCTTCGGTATGTCCTCTGACTTCACTTTTACCTGGTGGTAGCCTGATCTCAAGTCTATCTTAGAAAATACCTTGGCACCACTCAACTGATCGAACAGGTCATTAATCCGTGATAACAGGTATTTATTCTTGATAGTGAGATTATTCAATGCTCTGTAATCGATGCACATGAGCACCGATACATCCTTCTTCGGTACAAACAATATCGAGGCTCCCCACGGTGAAGAACTCGATCTGATAAACCCCTTATCCTGTAACTCGTCTACCTTCTTCTTCAGCTCGACCAGGTCATTGTTGTTCACTCTATAGACGTACTACAAAATTGGTTCTGCACCTGGAACCAAGTCTATAGAGAATTCAACATCTCGATCTGGCGGCAATCCTGACAATTCCTCGGGAAACACATCAAAGAACTCTGTTATCAACGGATGTGGCAACTCCTTGTCTTCTACCATAGCTCCATAGATAATGCCTCCTTCCTGCTCTATAACTCCTCTAGCAAACTCAAACTCTGGCTCTCCTGGCGGACCAAACAAAACTCTACCCCCTCTACAATCTATACTAGTACGGTGCCTACTCAACCAATCCATCCCGAGTATAATATCGTAGCTCGAAAGTGGCATTACAAGTAGACACGCACTCAGCTTCTGGCCTCCTAGAGTAACTCTTTGATCCTTGCAAATATCATTAACCAGGATAATGCCTCCCCTGGTCATGATCTTGCAAGTTCTAAGCAAAGACTCAGCTACCAAACCATGCTTCAGAGCAAAAGAAATAGATAAAAAACTATGGGAAGTACCACTATCAAAAAAATCTAAAGCTGGAATGGAATCAAGAAGAACAGAACCTGCGATGACATCTCCGGTGGGCTCGACCTCCTCGACTGTCATACCAAACCCCGTCCCTGATGTGCACCTCCCTGGTGTTGGTGCTGGGCATAACGTTATTGTTGGGTCGAAAGCGACGGTCCCCTCGACTGTACTGTAGGTGGTCTTGCTTGTGTCCTCGGAGCTGGAGCTGCTCCCTGAACTGCACGACGAGGGTTGGAAGGACACTCTCTCAGCTGATGCCCTTCAGTACCACAATACAGACAAACCCCCAGCCTCCTCTTGTAAACTTTCCAGATGTAGCAGAGCTTCTTGTAGTAGTGGCAGAAAGCTTGCTGTAATTGTCTCTACTACTGTAGTGCTTGATAAAACAGTGCCCTAATTAAAGTTTGGTACTGCTGCGGCTACTAAAAAGACCTAGACTAGAAATGAGGATGCTTGGCAATCACTGTGATGTTGTTAGCTCCCAGAATAGAATCGCAATCTCTCTTGGGCTTCAAACCCAACTCCCGCTCAACCTGTGTGTCTCCGCAAGTATCTTCGAGTAGGTCTCTTAAAAAGACGGAATGAGAATCTTTACTTTCTAGTTCAGACTCTCGCAAAAATGGATAGCTTGAACCTTCGGCTCCCTCACTAAATACTCTGCAAATTGGCTCAGCCTATCAAACTCTGCGGCGTATTCCTTTACAGATATGCTCCCCTGAATGAGGCTCTCAAACTGCCTTCCCAAGTCTAACATGTCTGCCCGAGCAAAGAACTTATTCTTGAAGATGTCCTTGAATACCTCCCAAGACTGCCCTGCATCAACAAGAATTAGCTTATTTCTGAACCAAGTGCGGGCAACGTCGAACAGCTGACTGCTTCAACCTTCAGATCCTCAGAAAGACGAAAAACCCTCATGAGACGCTCAATGTCCTTGAGCCAATCATCAGCGTAGACGAGGCCCTCCGTCTCCTTGAAGACCCGAGGTTCCAGTTTCTTGAAGTCCTAGATGTTGCCTGGCCAAAACTGGGCAACCTGTGGAGCAACCTGCTGCTAGATCGGAACTTCTCTCTCTACTACGGCAAGAGAAAGTTGATGAGCACTCTCAATGCCCTGCCGCAAGATGTCGTTCTGCCTCTGGTGTGCCTCAGACTGAGCCCTCTACGCCTCCAACATCTCATAAAATATTGTGAACATCTGTGTCGCATCTTTCGTCACGGAAGGTGGAGGTGAAAGTCCCTCAGATACAGCCAGAATAGTCCTCTAAGTAGGAGGTGGACCCCCGAATGCAGCTGACATGCCAATCACCGGAGAAGTGACTGGTGCACGCCCTCGGAAAGTCGCAGACCTCTCAGAAGCTGCTCTCCCCTGCTGTGATCTAGTCTTAGGCGGCATCCTTAGACAAAGCGAAAGGAAAGAATCAATATGGCACATGATATAAGGTATTCAAAGAAGGACAGTTAAAGATCAAATATCAATATCAAGGAAGAACAGTTGAAATAAATCAATAAAAATTTTCCTAGATGTGATTGAGTATTCTCAGCCTATAACCTATATCCTATATCCTGAAACAAGCTCGTAATAGCACTCAAGTCAGAGCACCACTACGAATCACACTAATTGCGAACTCGAAGACCTGCATGAGCCACCACTAAAAAATGTGTCACAATCCGCACCCGGTGTAGGGATGCAAGTCGGGAACAACGTCCAGCCTACGCTGTAGTATCGACGGTAGAACGTTGTTTGGATAATCTATCTATCAATATAATCTGCCACCAATAATATAAATATACTCAATCACAGATCTAAGATAGAAAATAGCACGAATATGATAAAAGAATAAAATAGTCATAATACAACTTAAGAATCAAATAATAACATCAAATGAGTCAGAGAAATACTAAAAGTAAGCTGGAGACAAATCTAATACAAAAGGAATAACTAAGGTGCTATAAGTCCCAGGTCGTCTGTCTCAGTCGGGATGAGTCCCTCCTGAGCCAAGGTCTCTGTCTCTAAGTCTACAATATTCTCAGGCATATAATGAGTGGGGTACCACTCTTCAGTGTCATCTGGAAAAAATATATCCAGTCAGGAAAGGAGCATAGTACATCTCTAACAGCAGTTCTAATCAATAATATAAACTATGTAACTGAAAATAGATATAAAATATATAAGATATAACATATAGATACAAGAGATATACAATAAAGGAAATACTGAAATAAATACAAGAATGAACAATATGGCAATGAACAAGAATACTAATGACTAAGTGAGTGAGTACCAGCTTTAACATGTGATCGGCTTGGGATCGTGATACAAGATTAATCGTCTGGCTAAACATATGTACAGTGTATGATTAACACTATTCAATAAACAAGACTTGATACAAGGAGGGTATGATCATATATCTACACTACATACTCTCCACCCCCGACTGGTATAGTGGATCCAACCATTGTACGTTATGATACGGGTTTCTACAAGGAGGGCGCTACTCTTCTCATGAACCAATATCTGTACATGTATAATAAGAACAAGAAAATAATACTTGCACAAGATACACCGTAAATACCAAAGAATTATATCTCATGATAAGATCCGGATATACCAATCCGTATAACCATCGTGTCAAGAAATCAAGAATATCTACACTAAATAAAAGGAACATAGAGGATATCATAAATGAGAAACTATCGGAGAATATACTCGCCTGAAATCCGGTGAACAATATCACATATGTCCGGTATGGTGCCTCGAAGACCTAAATATAGAATATAACATCAATACAAGGTTTTGGAATAAAAATAAGTTAAACTAGTCAACATCTAGGTCAAAAGCTATTTCTAAGTCAAAGCAGTCAAACTTGGTCAAATTACATCTTTATAGGTTGCATGAGTCTATCTCTAGGATATTGGGTCCATACACGATATAACTAGGCTACACTAGCTAACTAGTATACCAAGATACCGTATCGCAAGATACGCAAACAAGTAGATATATCACAATATGCATATACAATCATTAACACATAACAATCCTAACTAATCCAATGCTAAGTGGATACCTTGACTTTGAACCAATGCGGTATCGCACCACTACACACCCATCTCGATACCCAACTCAAATACCTTGATTATCAACCTGATACCTTGACATTTACCTTGGTATCTCAAGGTAATATCAATTCTAGTATGTAGCTAACTACCCCACTCTAACTATATACTAATATGTATTTATCTAATACAAACTACTAGTATATACTAATATGCATATTAATAACAACTACCATGCTATACTAGCTATCAATGCAAACTAATACATATATACATACATATACATACATACATACCTACATATATGTATAACACTAATGGTATCACTAGTACTAGCTATCAAAAGTACATATGAATAGATAACTAATTAAACTAGATAACTAACAAGCTAACTAATACTAACTAGGAACTTACCAACTACCACTTGTTGATACTTGCAGAGGGTGAACTGCTGATGTTGCAACCTTTTGTTGCTCGTAGTTTGTAAGCCTGCTGCAATTGCTGCGAGTTGCTGGTACTCTGCCTTGAAATGATGTTAGTGCTTGTTGCTTCTTGCTGTAAAGTACAAACTGCACGCTACAGCAGTTGCTGCTGCTGCTACCTCGCTGAGCTGCAATGCACATCTCGCTGCAACTGCTGCTGTGCAGTGCAAACTGCACACTACTGCAGTTATTGCTGCTGCTGCTGCCTCACTGAGCTGAAAAGCAATAAAAAAATGCTGCTACTCGGTTGCTGGATCCATAAATGCATAATGCTGCTGCTTGTGCTTCTGTGTTGTTGTTCCCTGCTGATGGTGCCCGACCCACTCCAACACATACAAAACACACACACACACAAGCACCTATATGCACAAACACACACACACACACACACACACACACACACACACACACACACACACACACACACACATATATATATATATATATATATATATATATATATATATATATATATATATCAACCTATATATATACACTCTCATCTCTATACATATATATATATATATATATATATATATATATATATATATATATATATATATATATATATATATATATATATATAAACACACATATACACATATAGATATATCCCCTCATACATATAAATACATATATATTCAAACATACATATATACATATAGATATACCCCCTCATACATATATATATATATATATATATATATATATATATATATATATATATATATATATATATATATATATATATATATATATATATATATATATATATATATATACATATATATATATATATTCAAGCATACATATTTACATATAGATACACATATACATATAGGTATATACACTTATAAACACATAGACACATAGATATATATACATATGGTTTATGAACCCCTCTTTGTGGTGGAGTAGAAGGTTTAGGGTGGGAGCTTGGCCATAGACAAGTACATCTTGCCAAATTACTGAACAACTGTATTTATTGTCATTTTTTTGTACTGATAGCTCAGTTTCTTTCAAAAAAAATTTGTTAAATATGTTTCCCTCGTAATTTTTAGTTATGAGTATGTTTTTTTAATTTAGTTTGAGTTAGGTTTTGATTTCATGTAGAATTATAGATATTTACTTAGTAGGATAAACTCGGTATCAAGAGTGATACTGGAGTTACCATCATGGAACATTGTCATATATTCTACATGAGAACCTCACATAGCCTGTACCATAGTGGTTTTAGATTTGGGGGAATTCAGACACGTTTCAATTTACCGAAAACCCATTTTAGGAGTATTTCAATAAATTGATCTATCAAATCTCAAATTTTATGGAATCTAATGTTCCTATGTTGTGGGGAATTTAATTTCATGTAATTTTGTCCTTCGAAACATCGAAATCCTAATTAAAACAAAGTTTTTACGGCCAAAACAAGTTTTTGAAAATTGTATGCCCCAATTGTTGTGTAATTTCAAAAAATCCAACGGTAATCCACGAAAATCCACCGGATCGTCCTAATTTTCATCCAGAAACTTGTTATGGTCGATTGAATAATCTGACGATAATCCACGACAATCCGCAGGATCATTCAAATTTTGTTATTTTGCCTAAATTTGCTATTTTTGTTTGTTTTTAATTTTTTTTAATTGTAATGATTCCTTAGCTTGATTATGTGACCTTCTATAGTTAGAAAATTATTGTACACCCTATATACTTGACATTAGCATGTGTCTATATATTATACCATGTCCTGATTCCTGATAGTGGCTCATAGTAGCTCACTCACGATTCTTGACTCCGGTTCATTTCTGATAGTGACTTGTAGTAGCGCACTCATAATTCCTGACTCATGTATTTTTCTATTGTGTCTTGTTATAGTGCACGCTTGTCTTGCCTATGTGGTTATTTTTCTATCTTGTACTTATACTGGTGATTGTTAAATCCTTGTCTAGTCTTGCATATCCCTGAGGGGAATACTATGTCTAGGAGGGACTCTGAGGAATGTCACACCCTGAATCCTAAATGAAAATACTTAGGATTAACAACTAGTTTGAATAATTAGAGCATCGAGAGGGGAGGTTTCCTGGTTGTATGTAGTCCCGTTATTCCGATTATGGATGGATTTATAGCTCTTCATCATGAGGGGCACACTTTCAGCTCACAATCGTATGATACATCCTTACATGACATGATATTAGCTCACCGTCGACTATTGCCTATATGGGCACACTTAAGAGTGGTGCATACTCTGCTTTATATTGACATTGACATTGATATTGCCTTTACATTGATACTGGCTTGACCTGCTCTCGGGATAACTTGGATTGACTACAATGCTTGTTACCGATAGGAAAACTTTAAGTACATATGTTAGTAATTAGGATTATGATAATCCCAGTTATCTAATGATAGCAAGCCATAGGTCATGGTTGGCCGTGATGACTAATTGATTGTCAGGTCTTGTTTAGGCCCTGTTAAGTTTATTATTTCCCGTACTATTCTAGTTAGTGTTCATGATTTTACTGCACATCTCTAGTTTTTTTTTCCTGCTATGTCCTGATCCTGACATGCTCATATTTTTATCAGTTTATCTTACATGTTCATGCCAGTTTACCATACATGCTCTTGTACCGGTTTTGCTTTTACATATTCCGGTGTATCTATTTACTTTATCTTTTCATGTTATATTGTTTACCTTCAGTAGATTATTGTTTATTGTTTTACTGTATTATGATATGTATGCTGGCAGTAACGGATTCAGGATTATAATCCACTAGAAGCACAATCATAAGGGGGTTCGGGGACAACAATCCCAAAAAAAATTTAGGCATAATAATATAATATTATATTAAATAGTATTATTTTTATACAATAAAGAATTACATATCATAATTATTCTCTATGAGTTTTTATACTTTGAAAGCGTTAACTACAACATCATTTGTAATACTACTAAGCAACTATTTCCTACAAAGTATACTTTCTGAAAAAAGTATTAAAGGTTTAGAAATTTTTAGTATTTGTTATATTCCAATATATGTTTTTAATTTTTAAGTTAATTAGAAGGAATTCAGGTGTTTGTTATATGTCCAGATAATTATTCTAATTTAGCATACTTTTGAAGCATAAATTTAAAGTATGTAATAGTATGCTTTTATGAATTTCTTCTAATTTAAAATCCCAGGCAATAAATTTGGAGTGTACATTATAACAAATAAATAAATTTTGGAAAAAATATTATTGGGGCCTGCCCCCCCCCCCCAGTCCTGTGCATGTGGATCCGCCTTTGCATGCTGGTTTTAGTTCAACCCTTGGCTTCCTTGTGGAACTTTGCTATTTTGGGGTTTTGATCCAACTGGTTTTGCATAGCCAGATCTAATAGCAGAATTCGTAGATTTATTGTATCTTCATATTGATGGGGGCACCCCGAGGACCCCCAGTCAAGTCACTGAGTAGGTTTTATTCTTATTCACCCATTGACTTTTGTATATTCTTCTGTGAATTTAGTCAATGAGCACTTGTTTAGCTCGTATTTTTCATCCGTCATTTCTGCCACGATGGTTTATATCCCTAATTTTGTGGCTCCAACGTTCGAATTTTTAAATGCAAGGGCACCGAATTCGGGCCGAACTATGTCCCACAATACCCTATAAATAAACTTAGATTTTTATATTCTTATTCACTCATCTCTTCTCAATCTTTCTATCCTATAGTGAGCAAACCCTCAGTGCCTAAACATTCCCATCTCTAAGATTAACTCTCCATCCGTCTAGTACCAAGTACGATATCGGTTTAAAAGTCTGTCAAAGTTGTAAAAGCTTGGCCAGCAGGTTCTCTCTAGCTTTTGAAGTAGGCAAGCTCTTTGTATCAAAAGCTTATGGTTGTAAAGAAGTGGCAAGCCTTCGGATCAAAGCTTGTGATTCACTATTGGTGATTATAGTAGATACAACTCCGAGCAAGAGTTCTTGGGAATGGACTAGATCTTTTAGAGAAAAATCAGTATACATCGCAGTATTTGTGTTTTCTTTCTCTTACTCTTACTACTTTATATATATATATATATATATATATATATATATATATATATATATATATATATATATATATATGTCATGCATATACTTTGTTAGTTGTTAGCTACCTTTACTTCGAATAATTTTTAATTTGATAGATTATTCTGATGCACTCTATTAACCCCCCTCTAGAGTTGCATTAAGGTCCTACAATTAGTATCAGAGCAAGTTCTTTTGTTACTGGATTAAACTCCTTAGAGATTTATGGCAATTGTTAGATCTATCCACACAAATAATGGTGAAGGCCAGTCCACAAATAGACCACCACTATTTGATGGTACCAAGTACACGTACTAAAAGACATGCATGAGCTTTTATCTAAAATCTCTTGATTTTGATCTATGGTCTATTTTAGTAAATAGATACAAGAAGCCACCTAGAATAGTTATAGATAGCAACCTTATAGATAAGCCCCATGATAAGTACACAGACAAAAGAAACATGCTAGTCTTGAGGTTAAAGCTATTAACGCTCTATTTTGTGTTGTGGGCAGAACTGAATTTAACATTGTCTCCACTTGTGGTACTTCACATGAAGTCTGGAAACTTCTTGAGGTCACTAATGAAGGAACCTCATAAGTGAAGGAATCAAAACTAAGTCGACTGACATAAGAATAAGAAGCTTTCAAGATTAAGCAAAATGAGACAATCACTTATTCACAAGCTTCCTCAACATCATCAACCCTCTATCTTCTCTTAGCAAGGAGTACAACAATCATGAGAAGATTCACAAAGTACTCAGAGGACTCACCAAAAAATGGAACCCTAAGGCCACTAAAATCATTGAAGGGAATGATCTCACCACAATGACTCACGAGCTAGATCTCACGAAATTTGAAGATCCCACGTCAAAGGAAAAGACGATTGTATTCAAGGAACATTATAAAAAGGTCTTCAATTGTGACTCTGATGACAATGAATCTCAATATGAAGAAGTTTTTATGATCACCAGGAACTTCAAAAAAATTCTAAAGTTCAAAACATCAAAGAAGAAGGAGTACAACGACAACAGTGATGAAGAACTTGTGTGCTACAATTATAAAAAGATATGTCACATAAAGAGGGACTGTCCAACAATAAAGAAAGAGAATTGCCAAGATCTCTCATCCAGAAAGACATCATCAAAGAAGTATGCAAATACAAGTATCTGGCATAGAAGCGAAGCAAGTGAATCTGGAGAATAAGAGAAACCTTGAGACATAGTAAACTTATGCTTCATGGAACTGACTAATCAGGTAACAGATAACCATTCATACGATGATTTTATATTTGATGAATTAGGTACTACTTTCAGTAACTTACTTGAGGATTTTAGAAAGCTTAGAGATAATTACAAGCATGCTAGGAAAGATATTCAATCATTTCAGACAGAGATAGAAAGACTTATCTCTTTATTGAATGAAGCAAATGATACTTCTACTTGTACTGATTCATATTAGATATCCAAACTCAAGCTTAGTCTTCATGAGACACTTGGCTGCATTACAAGAGCACTCAAGATAATACTAAACTTAAGGAGGAACTCAAATCAGAGAAGAAAAAATACTCTATTGGTTCTTATAGAATAGATGCTTTAACTGCTAAATATGATGAAGTTTATTCTACCACTAAAATATTATAGATTAGATTGGGAAAATAGGTTGAACAAACCACTACTCAGTCTAACACGAGACATATAGCTAAATAAATGAGTACACACAGCAAGATATCCACAAGTAAGCCTAATGCTTCGCATAATCATGCATGTAGAATACAACATAATACTTCACACTATCATGCACATAGAACAAAATATATGACTTCACATAGTCATGCATTCTACTATAGATACCCACGTAAAACATAAAATACTACTTCACACACTCATAACTATTATTCTGCACCAAGCATCAATAATACTACTATATGTCACTATTGTGGTAAGAAATAATATATATCTATATTTTATAGAACTAGAAAATTAGTAGATATGAATGTATATGTATGGGTACCGAAGACTAACGTAGTTAGACCCTCAAGAAAATGGGTACCAAGGGTTACATCTATAACTCATTTCTAGGTGGACCAACCTTCTCATGCTAAAAGCAAGCAAATTACGGATATTGGTTGCTCACGACATATGACTGGTTATGCTACTCTATTCGTAACGCTATCGATGAAGAAAGAAGAATACGTCTCATTCGGTAGCATCCTCAAAGGATATATCATTAATAATGGTAATGTAGGTATTCCTCCATATCCTGTTTTTAAAGATGCTTGTCTAGTAACAAAATTAAAACATAACCTACTCAGCATCAGTCATTTAGCTGACCATGGTTATGGTATTAACTTCGTGAAAGAAAAATGCTCTATTTATGAAAGATCTATAGAAAATATTATTTTTGAAGGTATTAGGGAAGACAATATATATATATATGGTAAACGGGATATGAGCCATGCACATGTGGACCAATAGGAATATAGTGTACTAGTGCACATGGGTGCACATGGGATGTAGGAATCAATTCCTATTGGTCTACATGGGCATGTCTCATTTAGACAAATGAGCACTATGGCTCATATCCCGTTTAACCATATATATATATATATATATATATATATATATATATATATATATATATATATATATATATATATATATATATATATATATATATATATATATATATATATATATATATATATATATATATTCTATCTTTCAAAGGATACTAATAATGTAGGCAGATGTTTATACGCCAATAAAGATGAAACCTGGCTATGGCATATGTGTCTAGGACATACAAATATGGATACTACTGTAAGACTATCCACAAAGAAGCTGGTAAGAGGCTTACCGGAGATTACTTTCAAGAAGAATATGATATGTACTGACTTTGAAAAGAATAAAACTACTAAATCTTTTTTTTAGTCAATAAACATTGTAAGTACATCTAGACCACTACAACTATTGCAAATGGATTTATTTGGACCAAGTAGAGTCGTCAGTCTTGGTGGTAAGCGTTATGCATAAGTAATTATTGATAATTTTTTTAAGATATGCATAGGTTTACTTTCTTACAAACAAAAATGAGGTATTTTCTGAATTTGTTATTTTTTGCAAAAAGGTACAAAACAAAAAAGGTTTCATGATTACTTGTGTCACTACCACATTTCTAGAATAGAGGCTTTATTGTTATTTACCATATTTATTTTATTATGTTAATAGATTGCATGATATGTAATATACATATTATATAGTGTTCATTAATGCATGGGTTAGTGGACTAGACCTAAAAACCTACTAGACAAATCCCTAATCTTTTATTTAGCATTTAGTTTGATCTCTCACATGTATTACTAAATCCCCTGACCAAATATAGGATTATGGATTAAATTAGTATTATTCGAGATTAATTATTGGGGTTATATTTCACTACTGCGATTTTATTCAATTATTGTACCCTATCGTTGCTTTGATATTGGGAGCGCTACACTAGCTTTTGTCGTCCAACAAATTTTACACCCTTATCTTAGACGTGCAAGTCTTCATTCTGACCTTTGTGTAACTCATTAATACTCTCTCTTATACTTCATTTTAGTCGCACAATATTCATTACAAACGTTTATTTTTAAATCCAAATAAATCTAATTTTGTATCTTTGTCCGTTCCAATCAAAATTGGAGACACAACCTTGACCCATTTTGTGCAACCCAAATTATGACAATATTCTATTCTGAGTCTTCTACGTCCATGACACTTGTGTCCCATCCAATTTTTAGCCCTATGTACTTCCAATTAATTTAAGAACACCATTTACACTAATTTTAATTAAATTGGTGTAAGGATCCAACCTAACCCAAAACTCGATCCAACACCAACCCAAACCCCCACTCACACCCTCAAGGTTCATACTAAACACCATACACTATTTTAACCCACTACATCATACCAAACATGGTATTTTTTTCTCATCCAATTCCAAATTCTATTGTTTATGCAATTTCTCAATTGTTAGGGGCTTTTATGCAAAAATATAATGAGGTGTCCACCTCCCATTGGAGCCAAGCCATGAAGAACCCCCCTTATTTTTTATCGGTCATACATAGGTTTGCCTCCATTTTGAGCGTACTACACACTAACTTTTCCCTACATCATCCTAGCCCTCCAATCAAAATTACCTACATCATCCTAGCCATCCATTCCTTCATGTAGAACCTTTTCCCATCCCTAGAAAGCTTATAGCCGGCCCTAATCCTAAGTCCATCCCTTTCTCTCTCTCCTATATAAACCATTCTCTTTCTCTCCATTTTTTTCAAAGCCAACATCTTCTTCACTTAAACCGAACCCTGAAACCATCATCACCATCACCTTTCTTCTTCCTCTCCGATCTCCCACCCGCCAGAGCAACCTTCTCCGAGCAACCACCCTCAGCCCACCATCTCCTCCTTCCCGAGTGCAGCCATCTCCTTCTCCCCGACTTCCCCACGATCACCACCATGGACCACACCGCCACAGCCTCGCCACCACATTCATCTTTCTGGACTTCCTCAACCACCAACAGCCAGTCATCACCTCTGACTTCGTCAATACCGCGACCAAAGCATCATCACGACCACCTCTCACCACATTCGACCACCACCAATAGCTCTCTACCACATCTTCCTCCCTGCCGGATCGACCATCTTCACTACCATCATCATCCTCACGACCACCGCAGCCAGTCGACCACACCCCGGCCACCACACCTCGATCACCACCACAACCACCATTCTCATCCTTCCATCACCGATCAATCACACCCCGGCCACCACACCTCGATCACCACCATACCCCGGCAATCACTCGGTCACCACCATCAGAATCTCCACTACCACGACCCATTGTTACTGCTGACACTGTTGCTAATGCCGCCGATGTCCACCCGCCGGAGCACTACCCTCCACCCGCCGGAGACTGACCTCCACGGGCCGTGGACGTCAGTCACCCCCTCCTCGGTTACAAGTAACCGAGGTTTGTACTTGTCCTTTTTTTCCTTCATTTTGTGTTGTTGCATGACACTGTGGATTCATGAACCCTAGTAACTAGTGTATATGTGTGCATGTATGAAATAGTATTTGGTGTTAGTAAATACTTCATTGAAATTTGGTTGTGCAATAAACACCTAGATAGTGTATGTGCAGGAAGTGCCAGGTGAGTGAGGTTAGCTGTGAAGTGGACTATTGTGTAGGTATACTTGATGTAGATTGGTTAGTGTTATGTATGTAAGTGTAATGAGTTATCGTGTATTGGTGTTAAGGTGTAGGTATTGATGTTAGTATCATATACATGTATATATAAATATGTTAGTTAGCATAGAGATTTCTATATAAGTAATTATATATATATATATATATATATATATATATATATATATATATATATATATATATATATATATTAGCAGTACTTAATATAGTATCAATGAGTAGTATAATTAGGTATGGCATAGTTGTCACGACCCGCACCCAGATGATTCGGGCACGAGTACGTGAGTACGTCCAGCCTACGCCGCAGTATCGGCGGTAGTACAATGTCTAGGTCATATTCACAGGTAAATTAAAAACTATCTCATCTACAAGAATAAATAGGCAAGGATAATAACAGGAAATAGGAATGCTAAGATTTCATAATATTTAATTTGTGACAACCAAATCCATAGTTTTAATACAGAACCAGAAGATAAATCGGGGACAAACCCGAGTACTAGGATGAAAGAAAAAAATAATAACTAACTGCTAACTACTCCTCAGCAGTAGTCTCCTGAGTGGGAACCGGCTCCTCAAAAGTATCACCTGCTCCCTCATAGGGACCATAATAGGTGGGGGCATAGTCCTCATCAACGCCTAATATCAACGGATCCAGTCAGGAAAGGAGCAAAGTACCAAATGTACAACAAGATTAAACTAAATATTTATGACAAGTAGTGAAAAGATTGACTAAGTATCATGATCAGAATATGCATAATAAGTAGTAAAAATTAACTGAGAATTTAAATGTTATAAATCAGGACTATAAGTAAAACAGGATTAATTGCTATAAAATAGGGACATGAGTAAAACAGGAATATATTAAGACAAGAAATGTAACTGTAACAAGACAACAGGAACTGCAACAAGACAAGAAACTATTGTGTGTGAACTTGTGTATTTAGAATACATAGTTGGCATATAAGGGTTTATAAGGCTAATAAGGCCGTCATAGACGACTAGCAGTCAGGAATAATCAGGAATAAGGCTGATGGCACAGTCGCGTACCAACAGCTAGCAGTCACGACAGGGGGAAGGGTAAACTACATGCCTCCTAGTATTCTCCCACCCGACACGAAAAGCAAGACATGAACTCCAAATCTCGACACTAAGTGTAATCATACAATGGTACTAGTAGAGCAAGGAACTAATTATCACAATATAAAGATTAAACTTGAAGTGCAGGTACTTGCCTGATGTTTGGATCCCAACTAGAGTTCTGTTCTCTGGGAAATTTTCAGAAATGACTCCGGATGCTGAAATAAACATTACCATCATGCTCAAAAGATATCAAATAGCTAAAAATGCCTGTCTTTGAGTCCAATTTGAAGATAAGGGCAAAAATAGCAATTTCGGATCAAAATGGGGTCCCCATGTGGGCCCGCTTTGCACCAAAAAACGTGTCAGGGTCAAAGGTTTCCAAATTCACCAAACTTAGTATCAACAGGTCAGGAACGATGATACGAACCCAACGGAACTTCCAGAATTGGATTCCGATGAGTCGATTATAAAATCGCCCGTCGAGTGGGGCCTGTGGGGCCCACAACACGCGATTTTGTCAACGTTCTCATAATCGAACCAAACTTAAGCCACAGGACCAGCGTATCGCTACGAGTCCGATGGCGCAAGTTTCGTTTCGATCGGACGTGTACACAGAAAGTTAGGGCATGAATCAGAAAAGGCTGATACGGGGCGGTGTCCGCGGATACGCGTTGATCCCGGTGTGCACGCACACCCGAATCGACTTCTGCGAAATCCCACACGTCCGTATCGATGGCGCGCACGTATCTGTGAAGACCGCGTGCGACCAAATCATCCCGTTTGGCGGGGCGTACCCAGTTTCGGGGTGAATCGGGTCATTATTTTTCCTGTTTTTGGATCGCGGTGTACGATCACCACAGGACACGATGTCCCGAGCGATTTATCCGGGCACCGAGAGGGTCATACAGGCTTCATAACACAATTTACGGAATTAAAAATGGGGCAGCGAGGAGAAAGATATGAGTACCTGAACAGGGCTCAGAAACCGGGATTTCTCGTGTCCGTGTCGTGTCCGACACGTGTCGACACGATTGGGGGAAAATTAGGGTTAGGGTTTTGAACTCCGGCGAGGGGAGCCCGGCCGGAGGAGGGCGACTGCGTCGTCGACGGCGGGGTCGAGGGCGGCTCGTCGGCTGCCGTCGGCTGCTGGGAAGAGGGGAGGAGCAGGGGAGAAGAGGGGCGTCTCGGTCGTCGACGGCGAGGCGGTTCTGCGGCGGCGGCGAGGCGCTGGAGGAGAGCGGCGGAGGAGCTCGGGGGTTAGGGTGGTGGCGGTCGGGGCTGTTGGCCGGAGGGGGGGTTTTAGGGTTTTTATAGGCGGAGAGGGGCGTCGGGTTAGCCGGGAAGGGCGGAGGAGGATGGCTACGTGGCGGAGAAGGCGGGGCGGAGCGGAAGAGGGGGTCGACGTGGGGCTGGCCGCCGGATGCG
This sequence comes from Iris macrosiphon, assembly GCA_036927795.1. Classification (NCBI taxonomy): domain Eukaryota; kingdom Viridiplantae; phylum Streptophyta; class Magnoliopsida; order Asparagales; family Iridaceae; genus Iris; species Iris macrosiphon. The sequence goes on along the minus strand of JAYESA010000014.1, from coordinate 31,851,370 downwards.
GCGGAGGACGAGGCCACACGGGGAACGGGTCGTGGGGAGCCGGCTGACCAGCCGGGTCGGACAGGCGGCGGGTCGGGTTTGACCGACCCGACCCGCTAGCGGGTTGGCGGGCTGGGCTAGCCAGGTGGGCCGCGGTTCGGGCCCAGTGGGCCGGGCTTAGAAATGGGCCGGAATTAAACAGAAATAAAAATAATAATAATAATAATAATAATAATAATAATAATAATAATAATAATAATAATAATAATTAATAAATAAATAAATAGTTTTTAGGTGTTTTAAATTAGGTCCGGGGCCCAATAAATTTCAGAAAAATTACCTTAAATCCAGTTTTTTATTCTACACCATAAAATATTATTTCCATAATATTTTAATATTATGTATTATCAATTAAAAAATAATTAAAAACCTTTTTTAATTACAAAAAATTGTGAAAAATCCAAGTTTAATATTTTTTAAAAAATCAGGGGTTTACAATCTACCCAACTTATAAAAATTTCGTCCTCGAAATTAAAATTAAGCCATAATCTGCTAATCCTTCATGTACATAAGGCAAGTCAATCGCAATCTCCTTGCGATAATTAAAATCCTAATCATATCCACTGCAATCACTTCAAGGTTAAGATGACTACTTGTTCCAATCAAAAATTCAACCTATGATTATCACTTCTTACTTTCTCAAATTACCCTCAGATAAATTTTTAAATTAAGCCCATATAACATCTTTAAGATTTGCATACGCTTATAAATTTGCCTCACGATTCTAACTATCATAAATTCCTCTACAAGTGATTCGAGTCCAACATTATTCCCATTTGTACGCTTCAACCTTTTAAATTTCATTCACATCCTCAATATTCCAACTAGGTAGTCCAACCATCAAATTTTAATTCTTTAATTCAAATCATCAAATTGAAAAATAATTTAAACGTAGTCCACCAAGGTTCAAATCTAAAATTCTATATTTTTATCCTCTAAATTCAAATTGATGATTTTACTTTCATTATTCAAAATTTAAATCATGTACCCAAGATATAACTATTGGGTCCTCGATATCAATTCATTAATCATCTTAGTCACTCCTCTAAATTTTCAAAATTAGAGTGGCTTGAACCTCTCCCAATCTAATCTTACTCGGTCACAATCTTAAAGAAATTCCTCTCGAGTTGACAATGCACTGCTACCCAACTTAGAATTTACTCATCCATCACATAAGGCTATATACCTTAAGAAAATATTCCTTAATATGTTTACTCATGTGATTCAATCCTCAAAACTTTAACGCCGATCATATCACATATGATATGTTAGATAATCCTCAAGTATGTGATCGGCCTATGGGACATATCTAGTATTATCTACATATCCAACTTATACCAAGTACGAGATTTCGTCTTTCTGAAATAAGGGAGGACGAAGATCAATAATAAAGAGTTCAAGGGTGAGGTGATAGAACAGAAATATCGGGATCAAGGCGTTTAAAGAATTCAAATAGGAATTGCCAAGCAGTTATGGATTGAATCCTATCTTGGTAATTCTTATTCACATGCTCATATTAATACAGTTACGTAACTGATACGATATGCTCGGACATATCTAGAGGGCAAGTATATTTGTCTACTAATCACTACATATCTCAATCCACGTAGAGTATTATTTCGAAGGGCGAATCAAGCGCACTAGGGTTGATCAGACCGTAATACACTGATTCTGAAATATATTATTGTGGGCCTCCCCAATAATACACTTGTCATGAACAAGCTCGATAAAGAGTAAGCTTGCAAAACTAGGCTATAAAATAGCAGCATAAGTCAAGTACAGCAAAATTAAGTGCGCTAGATGATGATGAAAGGAGGTACAAATTATTTAAGTTCTCAAAATAACACATAATAAGCACAATAGCAAAAGACTCTACAATCTCTATAGTTATCAAATATAAGAGCATACCAGGTTATTAGCAAGTTCAAAATTTCTAGGTTGGGGCTAAGGTCACGAACCAATAGGCACGAGCTAAACAATACTAGAAAAAGTATCTACGAATCACTTACGCACATTAGCTGCTCCAAGAGTCTGCGCGTTCTCCACGGTCATGCTGGTAGAGCATCTCGTGGTGATCTTGTAGGAACCTCGTCGCTTGCTGATAGATCCTTTACTCTACATCCAAAATAAATGATAAGGGGCGCACAGGAATCAAGGCAGGATGCAAGTCAAGGAATTAATTCGAATCCGAGATAGATGTCAAGAACGATTCAAGCAAGTGGATGAGATCCTAAACTTATCCTATCTTATTGCAGGCCTGTTCGGTCCCTAAGTTCAAACCGAACAATTTAGTCGTTGACCTGCATGGGCCACCACAAAAATATATCACGACCCGCACCCAGATGATTCGGGCACGAGTATGTGAGTACGTCCAGCCTACGCCGCAGTATCGACGGTAGTACGCTGTCTAGGTCATATTCACAGGTAAATTAAAAACTATCTCATCCACAAGAATAAATAGGCAAGGATAATAACAGAAAATAGGAATGCTAAGATTTCATAATATTTAATTTGTGACAACCAAATCCACAGTTTTAATACAGAACCAGAAGATAAATCGGGGACAAACCCGAGTACTAGGATGAAAGAAAAAAATAATAACTAACTGCTAACTACTCCTCAGCAGTAGTCTCCTGAGTGGGAACCGGCTCCTCAAAAGTATCACCTGCTCCCTCATAGGGACCATAATAGGTGGGGGCATAGTCCTCATCAACGCCTAATATCAACGGATCCAGTCAGGAAAGAAGCAAAGTACCAAATGCACAACAAGATTAAACTAAATATTTATGACAAGTAGTGAAAAGATTGACTAAGTATCATGATCAGAATATGCATAATAAGTAGTAAAAATTAACTGAGAATTTAAATGTTATAAATCAGGACTATAAGTAAAACAGGATTAATTGCTATAAAATAGGGACATGAGTAAAACAGGAATATATTAAGACAAGAAATATAACTGTAACAAGACAACAGGAACTGCAACAAGACAAGAAACTATTGTGTGTGAACTTGTGTATTTAGAATACATAGTTGGCATGTAGGGGTTTATAAGGCTAATAAAGCCGTCATAGACGACTAGCAGTTAGGAATAATCAGGAATAAGGCTGATGGCACAGTCGCGTACCAACAGCTAGCAGTCACGACAGGGGAAAGGGTAAACTACATGCCTCCTAGTATTCTCCCACCCGACACGAAAAGCAAGACATGAACTCCAAATCCCGACACTAAGTGTAATCATACAATGGTACTAGTAGAGCAAGGAACTAATTATCACAATATAAAGATTAAACTTGAAGTGCAGGTACTTGCCTGATGTTTGGATCCCAACTAGAGTTCTGTTCTCGGGGAAATTTCCAGAAATGACTCCGGATGCTGAAATAAACATTACCATCATATTCAGAAGATATCAAATAGCTAAAAATGTCTGTCCTTGAGTCCAATTTGGAGATAAGGGCAAAAACGGCAATTTCGGGTCAAAACGGGGTCCGCATGTGGGCTCGCTTTGCACCGAAAAACGTGTCAGGGTCAAAGGTTTCCAAATTCACCAAACTTAGTGTCAACAGGTCAGGAACGATGATACGAACCCAACGGAACTTCCAGAATTAGATTCCGATGAGTCGATCACAAAATCGCCCGTCGAGTGGGGCCTGTGGGGCCCACGACACGCGATTTCGTCAACGTTCTCAGAATTGAACTAAACTTGGGCCACAGGACCAGCATATCGCTACGAGTTCGATGGTGCAAGTTTCGTTTCGATCCGACGTGTACATAAAAAGTTAGGGCATGAATCAGAAAAGGCAGATACGGGGCGGTGTCCGCGGATACGCGTTGATCCCGGTGTCCACGCACACCCGAATCGACTTCTGCAAAATTCTACACGTCCGTATCGATGACGTGCACGTATCTGTGAAGACCGCGCGCGACCAAGTCATCCCGTTTGGTGGGGCGTACCCAGTTCCGGGGTGAATCGGGTCGTTATTTTTCCTGTTTTTGGATCGCGGTGTACGATCACCACAGGACGCGATGCCCCGAGCGATTTGTCCCGGAACCGAGAGGGTCATACAGGCTTCGCAACACAATTTACGGAATTGAAAACGGGGCAGCGAGGAGAAAGATATGAGTACCTGAACATGGCTCAGAAACCGAGATTTCTCGTGTCCGTGTCGTGTCCGACACGTGTCGACACGATTGGGGGAAAATTAGGGTTAGGGTTAGGGTTTTGAACTCCGGCGAGGGGAGCCCGACCGGAGGAGAGCGGCTGCGTCGTCGACGGCTGGGTCGAGGGCGGCTCGTCGGCTGCCGTCGGCTGCTGGGAAGAGGGGAGGAGCAGGAGAGAAGAGGGGCGGCTCGGTCGTCGACGGCGAGGCGGTTCTGCGGCGGCGGCGAGGCGCTGGAGGAGAGCAGCGGAGGAGCTCGGGGGTTAGGGTGGTGGCGGTCGTGGCTGTTGGCCGGAGGGGGGGTTTTAGGGTTTTTATAGGCGGAGAGGGGCGTCGGGTTAGCCGGGAAGGGTGGAGGAGGATGGCTACGTGGCGGAGAAGGCGGGGCGGAGCGGAAGAGGGGGTCGATGTGGGGCTGGCCGCCGGATGCAGCGGAGGACGAGGCCACACGGGGAACGGGTCATGGGGAGCCGGCTGGCCAGCCGGGTCGGGCAGGCGGCGGGTCGGGTTTGACCGACCCGACCCGACCCACTAGCGGGTTGGCGGGCTGGGCTAGCCAGGTGGGCCGCGGTTCGGGCCCAGTGGGCCGGGCTTAGAAATGGGCCGGAATAAAACAGAAATAAAAAATAATAATAATAATAATAATAATAATAATAATAATAATTAATTAATTAATTAATAAATAAATAAATAAATAGTTTTTAGGTGTTTTAAATTAGGTCCGGGGCCCAAAAAATTCCAGAAAAATTACCCTAAGTCCAGTTTTTCATTCTACACCATAAAATATTATTTCTATAATATTTTAATATTATGTATTATCAATTAAAAAATAATTAAAAATCTGATTTTAATTACAGAAAATTCCAGAAAATTGTGAAAAATCCAAGTTTAATATTTTTGGAAAATCAGGGGTTTACAATAGTCAACTTATCAAAGACCTAAAATTGATCCAGTACCTAACATAGAATTAGGTATGCATGTTTATCTCTTTAAAATACTTTTTGATATAGATATTTGATATTTAGGTGATTGTGATTCCATCTTGGATATCGATCCTCGCACCTTGCTCAGGACCACAAGCGAATACATTCTCTGACAGTTTTTATTATATTGGCAATTTCTATGATTCTAATTATATAATGTACTTGATTCTGACACTATGGATATACGAGTTAGTATCATAGATACCTGTCATGAGGAGTCATGATTGGAATCCATCGTGCTAGCTGGAGATGTGGAAATATTAGCAGATTATGTGATCATACCCCACTTTACATGCATCATAGCTCACCCCACACATGACGTTAGGTGTAGCCTGACCATTTATATGCCTCATAGCCTGTTATATATGATTAGCCTGACTATTGCTCGCATCATAGCTAACCAGATGGTTAGCCTGATCTCACATGTATCATAGCCAATCATATATAACAAGCCTGATCTCGTCCCAAGCCGATCGCATAATAGACTAATATTTCAAAAACTTAGCTAGATATTCTATTTCTGTATTCCAGTTCACTTATTCTAGCATTCACATATTTTTATTCATTGCTAGTTGTACTATTGTTGATTACATATTCTCCAGTATTCCTTATTTTCAGTATTTCTTTATCTTGTATTTTCTTACACTGTATTATAGTTTTTGTCAATATAAATGAAACTGATGTTTAGTGCTTGTGCTTCGCTCCAATCCTGACTGGATAATATTTTTTTAGAGGACCTTGAGGACTTCTGTCCTACTCACTATGGCTCGGGCATAGAGGTATACTACGTACCAGAGATCTTAGAGGAGTCTCTCTCCTTAGAGGAGACACTACCTGCAGTCAGTTAGACGGTTATATCTATGCATCTTTTGTTCTATAACTTGAGACTTGGACTGCATTTATGTTGAGATTATTGTTGAGACTATTTATGTTGGACAGCTAGACTTTAGATTATCATTGTATTTTGAGTTATTGTGCTTGACTTATGTCAGTACTTCCTTATCTTATATCTTATCGTGCTAGTTACTTCCTATAGTTTTTGTGATTGAGTATATTATGAATTGTTGATCAATGTATTATTCATTGTCCTCCTTATGGAGTTGAGATCATTGATAGGTTATGAGTTATGTTTGGTAGTCTTGAGACCTAGACAGCGTTCTACTGCCGATGCTGCAGCGTTGGAGGCGAATTCAAAAATGATGACAACTTGCATCCGAAGTGACAACTTGCATCCAAATTTTGGGTGCGGGTCGTGACAACTTGCATCCGAAGTGATCATGGAGGCGAATTCAAAAATGATTATTTCAAAAGTTTTTGTCATGCAAATTATTTTTCTCATAAATTTTCCTATCCTAGAACTCCTTAATAAAATGGTGTTATGGAGTAAAAAAAAAACTCTTGGCGATATGGCTAGAGTCATGTTAAATCAGTATAATATTTCGAATTACTTTTGGGCTGAAACTGTAAATACAGCATGCCGTATCTTGAATAGGGTTCTCATTCGACCTATATCGAAGAAGACTCCCTATGAGCTTTGGTTTGATTGAATTTCCACTATTAGCTATTTCAAAGTTTTTGCTGCAAATATTTTATTCTTAATACTAAAGATAACCTGAGAAAGTTTGACTCCAAAGCTGATGAAGGTATCTTTCTAGGTTATTCCGCCAAAAGAAAAAGATATCGAGTATTCAATAAGCAACTACTAATTGTTGAAGAATTAATCAATGTCATATTTTATGAACTCAAAAATCAAGCACCAAATGATAGTGACGACGAAGATGTCAGAACTATATCCAACAAGGCTCATAAAGATACAACAGGAACAAGTTATTTGGAAAGTCTATCCAAGAGATTGAGATTTTGTACAGATCATCCAGAGAACTTGGTAATAGGTGATGTATCAAAATGTGTAAGTACACTCTCTTCAAATAGATATATCATTGCAAATATTGCTTTCATTTCTCAAATAGAACCAAAGAATATAGGAGAACCTTTTTTTGATAAAATTTGGATTTCTGCTATGCAAGAGGACTCAACCAATTTGAACATAATCAAGTTTGAAAAATTATTTCCAGACCTAATGATTATCCTATCATTGGTACTAAATAATTTTATGAAATAAATTAAATCAAAATGGTTCAGTCACACGCAACAAAGCACATCTCGTAGCTCAAGGTTGCAACCAAGATGCAGGCATTGACTACGATGAGACTTATGCTCCGATTGCTAGACTAGAATCTATTTGAATGCTTTACGCTTTTACAAGTTTTCATAATTTTAATTTTTTTCAAATGGATGTCAAAAGTGCTTTCTTAAATGGTTTTATAAAAGAAATTTTTTTTGTTAAACAACCTCTTGGGTTTGAAGATTTCAAATATTCTGACCATGTATTCAAGTTACGAAAGGCTCTATATGGACTCAAACAAGCACCACGAGCTTGGTACTAGTGACTTAGCTCCTTTCTACTTGAAAATAATTTTTTGAAAGAAAAAGTTGATACAACTTTTTTATAAAATCTACTGATGATTATATGTTATTAGTGCAAATATACGTAAATAATATCATATTTGGATCTACTAATGAGATGCTATTTAACGAGTTTTTTAAGTGTATGCAGAGTGAATTTGAGATGCGCATGATGGGAGCTCATATTCTTCCTAGGATTGTAAATCAAGCAAGATTCAGAAGAAACTTTCATTAATCAAGCTAAGTATACAAAAGATTTTCTCAAAAAGTTTGATATGGATAAAGAAAAACCTATTGGAACTCCAGTAGCAACATCAAGAAAGCTTAACCTTGATGAAAGTGGTAAACCTATAAATGTACATAAGTATCGAGGTATGATTGATAGTTTGTTATACCTAACTGCTAGTCGCCCAGAGTATTATATTTTCTGTATGTCTTTGTGTTAGATATCAGGCTAACTCTAAGGAATCACATGTGTGCGCAGTTAAGCGTATCTTTCGATACCCTAAAAAAACTTTATCGGCAGGCTTATGGTATTCCAGAACCACGTTCTTTGACCTTATTGGTTACTCGGATACTGATTTTGCTGGATGCAAAGTTGATCAAAAAAGTACCAGCGATACTTGTTATTTCCTAGGAAAGTCTCTAGTCTCCTGGTTTAGCAAGAAGCAAAATTTTGTTGTATTATCAACAACTGAGGCTGAATATATCGCCGCAGGATGTTGTTGTGCACAAATTTTATGGATGAAGCAAACCCTAAAAGACTTTGATCTGCACTATAAGAACATTCCTATATACTGTGATAACACTAGATTTATTAATCTCACTAAAAATCCAATATGCCATTCATGCATTAAATACATAGAGATCAGACATCACTTTCTAAGAGATCATCAACAACACATAGATATATGTTTAGAATTTGTGGAAAATCAGTTAACAGATATTTTTATGAACCTTTAGTTGGAAATTGCTTCAACTTTATCCGTCGAGAATTAGGACTTCTAGATTCCGATAAAATATAAGAATATAAGTTGCTTTAAATTCTTATTCAATCTAAGTTCTTCAATGTTTTGATAATTTTGGATACAAGTCGAAAGGGACAGAAATACAAACCGAAAGGGCCCTTCTGTCAACAAGATGTAAATAACCTTAAATGACACAGTACTTAAGTGTCTTCGGACCACCGCTAGCTGGGATCCAGCCCCTACAGCTACTCCGAGATAATACGGACTTTACGAGAATTTATGATATGATAAATCCTATTTAGCACTTATCATTCATATATTATATCAAGTCAAGAAATCACAATCATCGATTAAAGTTGACACTGGAATTCTAATTCTAATAAAGAATCTAATTAGGACCGAACTCGGTCTATGATTGAACTCGGACCGAACTCGCTCCTGCATTTTTTAGAATTTAAGATCTGGTTGGCCCCACCTTTATATTAGGTTTTGGCTACTGTAAATACCATATTATTTCATGATTCTCCTAGAGACCCACGAAAAACCACCTCCACCTCATCAAAACCCTAATTTTCTCCCTCATCACAAGGATCATTTCTTCCTTCTCAATTATTTTTGAGGTAAAATTTATTTTCTCTTTAATGGCTCCTAAAATAATTTTTGATGAAACCTCTATTTCCATTGATCCTCTGTTTTGTTCCATTATGCCAAATATTTAAGAATTTGATGGTTTTCTTTTCAAAAACCTAGAAAACTCCAATGCATGGTTTAAACATGATATATGTTATGGCAATCCTATTAATTTTCATTATTATAATGACTTTAATATTTTTGTTTTTTAAATGTTTCAATTTGAAGAACTTGTTGCTATACGTTATCGTGTTTATCTGAATATTGTCTGTATGTTTTATTGTAACTTAATATATGACAACGACATTATTTTTTCAAGAGTACGCGGTATCAACATTGAATTTGATGCTAATGACTTGGGTGAAATCCTACGCATACCTATTGAAGGTGGAACCCTTGTCAGTATTACTCAAATTCAATTTGAAAATAACGTAACTTTGGAAATTTTTAAAAACTTACTTTGTGCACCAAATATTTGTCCACTCGAAAGATTCCATACTATATATCTGAATAATTATTTTTTTGAAATGCATCGCATCATTTTCTCAACGTTTCTACCTAAGAAGATTTACTTTGATGAAGTTTCTTACTTAGAAATATCTTTCTTATATAATTTTATTTCTCTATTCCGTTCAATCTTCCACAGACTAGCATGTCCCAAATGGTTATGTCGCAAGAAAGGGTGTCAATTACTTTACGCTATGTACTTGCCAACTATTTTCAGTTGTTTTAATATTTCCCTTGACACATGTCAATATATTGATGAACCACTATCTCTTAATCGAGTTTGTAGGATTTATATCGCATTTCTTTTACCTTATAACTCTTCCTCCAACTCAAACACATATCCTGCTGATTCACCTCCTACTGCTACTGAGCCACCTACTACCTTGGAATCCATCATTATCTTGTTGCGTGATCACTTCAAAATGGAAGATGGTCGCTATCATGCTTTTGATCACCGCCAGACACTTCAAACTCAAACTCTTGGTAATACCCTGATGGATATTCAGTATATACTTTCTCAGCACCATGCCGGACCATTTTCTATTCTCAGAGATCCCAATCGACCAAGTTATTGCATCAATCATGCTTTTGTGCTGAGATACTTGGATTCAATAGACGCCTTCTATGACCCTAATAGATCAACTAAACCAGATGACAATGAGGATGGCCACTAGATGTTACAGTGGATTTTGAAGCTTAAGGCTCAAGTTTTGCTCTACTATGATGTTCTTAGTTCACATAACTTTTAGATATTTTCTATGCTTTTTAAAACACTCTATGTATGTTTTTTTTGGTTTGAAACTAGTTATTTGAATTCAATAAATCCAATGTTATCGATATTTGACATAAATTATTCGTTATTATTTTATATATATGTGTTGTTTCTCTCTCTTGTTTCCATCTCAAACAAAATATTCTATCAATTTTGATGAACCATTTTGATCAAATGACAACTGGGGAGAGAACATGAGACATGATACTTGACATCATTATTGTATCAAATCGCTCCGCAAGTTGCCGGGGAAGTATGTACAACCAAGATTTGTAGTATCATTCATAGTTTTTCAATTATCAAAATGGGGGAGATTGTTGGCTCATTCGGTCTCAGTCAACTTGATTTTGATAGTTAACTAAACTATGTTTTTATATGTCACAATATGATATAACTGAAAACTCAACGATGTTGTGACGATTGCTGGTTGTACTATGTCGAGTTGTTTATTTCATCAATGTATTTATTGAGTCTAGAACTTATGTACATCGAGTCGCAGTGGCTTACTCAAGTCCACTCAAAAAGCCTGAAACTTATCAACATATATATACAAGCCCAAATCAAACCAAAACTAGCCCATACACAACCTAAAATATTCTGGAACAAAGCCAACCGAACTCTGGCCGAAATCGGACCGAATTCTGTTTTCCTAAAACAGAAGATTGACCAGTTAGGTAATTCCTGATTTTGTGGCTCCAACGTTCGAATTTTTAAATACTAGGACACCGAATTTTGGCCAAACTCTGTCCCACACTACCTTATAAATAGACTTGGATTTTCACATTCTTACTCACTCATCACTTCTTAATCTTTCTATCCTACAGTGAGCAAACTCCCAGGGCCTAAACCTTCCAATCTCTAAGATCAACTCCTCAGCCTTTTAGTGCCAAGTGTGTTCTCGGGTTAGAAGTCTGTTATAGTTGTAAAAGCTTGGCCCAATAAGTTTTCTCTCTAGCTTTTGAAGTAGGCAAGTTCTTCGTATCAAAAATTTGTGGTTGTAAAGAAGTGATAAGCCTTCAGATCAAAGCTTGTGATTCACTATTGGTGATTATAGTGGATATAATTCCGAGCAAGAGTTCTCGAGACTGGTAGATTCCTCTGAGAGAAAAAACTAGTATACATCGCGGTGTTTGCGTTTGCTTTATCTTACTCTTACTGCTTGCATATACATTATTATTTGTTAGCTGTCTTTACTTCAGATAATTTTTTATTGGATTGATTATTCTGTTGCATTATTTATTCCTGTCTAGAGTTATCTTACGGTCCTACATGTCCGACTTTTTTTTGAAACATTACGTAACATATTTGCCCCACTAACAGCAAAGTCTTCATGAATGGCAAAAAGTGATGAACAAATGCGTCAATATGTAACTATCATGGAGTTTCTACCGGCGGCGTGTGAAATACTAAGTCCAACACCAATTTATTTTTAGATTTTTTATTTCATACATTGTGAGTGGAGTCGAATTACTCTATAGACGAGTTGGATGGTGTCACGCCCCAGTCCAAAAATACGTAGGACTAGGAATACGTAACACACCCAGCCGTATGTATACGGACTCCAATATATGGAAATCATATACACACGTACGATGTACATGAATATCCAAATCCACCAGTGGTAATATACTATCACAGCAAGTCACACACAATCTATATCTCATCCACAAAATATCAAGGAATACTGTAAGTGCTGGAATATAAGCGCTGAGTCTGAAATGTCATAGTACAAGCCAGATATGTCTGGTGGGAACAAACCCACTACAAAAAGCTAAGATAAAAGTGCTAAAATATAGCATGTCTAGAGCATCGTCTATCTAGATAAAGAGGCTCCAGCTCTAGATGGTGAGTCTACCAAAGATCAGGGAACTCTGATGGCAGCACCTCTAGCTCCTCTTCAGATGCATACCTCATCTCCTGCCCAGGTCCGTATACCGTGGGATAGTACGCCTCATCTAAATCTGGAAGGAAACCAGGTCCTCAGTGGGACATAACAAGATACATAAAAGCATGCCATATATAAATACTGAATAATAAAGGGTGAGCTTAACCATCTAAGTGAATACAATATGAAGACCTCATAGTACGTATGGGAAAGTGTAGGCTAGACATATGCTGACTTAATTCACCAATCGTCGTGACTGGCTAGTATATGCCACATATGCTCCCAGAAACATGGGCACTCTGCAATCGTCCATCTCCGAGGAGCATGGTATCCGAAGGTATAACGTCAAGGAGGTGGGTGTCCCATACGCCTACTAGTTGTCTTCCCCGCCCAATGAGGGTATACAAGTCGTATACACAACGTGCATACCACGTAACTATATGCCAAGTCACAATTTTCTAGATATCCTTATTACGTGCTAAACCGTGATGTGTGTCTCACGCACCGGTAGCTAATCGAGTACGCGAACCCGCATCCCAACATGAATTTCAATTGTGATGTGTATATAAGTGTCAGGTCTAGGAGGATATCAGAATACCCTCGTATCTGTAGGTGAGTCTGCTAATGTCTAAGTCTGTTACACTATGTATCGACAGATTTTTGTCGATCACGCCGAGTCAATCTCGAGCGTGTACAGTTATATGTATATTACAACAAGATCACAAACAACAGTTTATAATTTAAACAATAAAATTTGGCAAGGTATACTTGCCGAGTAATGGTGCAAGCGTCTACAACAGTGTTCTAAGTTTTAGTGAAAGAAGAAATGGAGTTAAGGTTTGGGGTGCAATGCATGGAATATATATAGGGATTTAGAGTCGGTTACGCGGGGGGTATTTTAGTTATTAGCGGTTTCAAAACCACTGCTGTTGTTGGTTTTCTTTCTTGGTTTCGGTTTTGGGAGAGTTTAATAGTAAACAAATACCAAGAGGCGGTGGGGGGGGGGGGGGTTTGGAGTTGGTTTACGCGGGCGGAGATGAAGTTGGTTTACGCGCGCGGGGAGATAAAGTCGGTTTTACGCGGGGGTTTGCTTAGTTATTTTAGTGGTTTCCAAAAACTGTTACTGGTTTCCTTTCTTTCTTTGGTCTTGGTTTTCGGCTGAGGGGTGTTTAGTAATAATGGTGTTTAAGAAACGGTGGAATGAGCGGCTTACACGTGTAAAGGAGCAAAGCAAGGACAAATTGGTTTTTGCTTCTGCTGCTGATATTTCTCTACTCCTAATGGGTCCGGGTAGGGTTCAAACGGGTAGGTTTTGAGATCCTAATAGAATTTTTAAAAAAAAAATAAATATATAGCAATTGTCCAAAGGGTATCCTACATAGAATAAATTTAGGAAAAAAAATTTATAATGGCTCCAAAAATTTTCTAAGTGCTTAAATACCTCAAAATAAAATTTAATAAAATCTATTCTTTCTATTTAGCATATAATTAATATAGTTAAATAATTAATACGATTTTCAAGATCAAAAATTTTACAGATGGTTACAACGTGTCCATGACTTGGTGTATGTCATGGATACAAACATTGGTCTAGACGAGATATCTAACAGCCACCCGGACCCACAGTGTATGAAATATAGATTTTTTTAGTTTATTGTTAACAACTTTTGTAAGCAATTTGAAAACATCAGGAAGCTATACTCAAAATCTTACCAAACCAAGACTATATACGACTAACCCGGAAATGCATAACTACACAGCAGGGTCGATCTTAAGGGGAGCAACATGTGCAGTGACATAGCCCTGCCACCCTCCTCCTCCAAGACATAGGGTCTCCGTCCAAAATTTTCAAAGTTCAACATATATTGGTCCATCTATATTGATTTTTAAATATATATATAATTTGAAAATTTGAAAAAAAAAAAACTTGTCTAAATTTTTTTTGTTACAAATAAATTAGAAATTAGCAAAAAATTCCAGTATACTGGTGTCTGATCGGGGGACAAGTTAATTATTATTTAAAAAAAAAAAAAATCTAACATCAGTATCCACTTACAATTTAGTTTATCAATTTATTACTCATCTCTTTCAATTTATTATAATTTTATTTCGACTTATTATATTATCAGAAAATTGGTAATAATTTTATATTAATTAAATATAACGATAGAAATTTAAAAATAAATTAAAATTTCGATACATATCGCCAACTGAGTTGGCAAAAATTAGGAATGCTCGATTTTCGTCAACCCAGTTGGCAAAAATTCGACAAAAAATTGGTAGAAATTAAATATAACGTGGAATCTGACGTGTCAATTTTTTGGCAGAAATTGGTGGATTTTCGCCAACTGAGTTGGCGAAAATTTGGTTGCCCAAATTTTCGCCAACTTAGTTGGCAAAAATGTGATTGGTTATTTTTTTTGGTTTATTTTTTGGTTTTATGTTTAGGGTTTGGTTTTTTGTGTTTGTTCTATTTGTGTTGGTTTTTTGTTGCTTTATTTTTCAGAAAATTTGTTGTACAGAATATATTTTTAAACAAATTAACAAAAATGAAATAATTTTTCAAAAATTTGAAATAACGAAAGCTTTCGCCATCTTTGAAGCCAAATTTTTTTTTTTTTTTTGTTTGTTTTTTAGGTTTTTTGTGTTGTTTTTTTTTAAATTTTGACAATACTAATTTATTTTTAAAATTTTCGACCTCCAAAAATTAGTATAGATAACTAAAACAAATAACAAACAAATTATCATTCATATTAGTATAGATAATAACAAATTATTATATATAATAAAAAATTTCGAAAACAAAATTACCGAAAGTAAAATTTGGAGGTCGAAAAATATCATTTTTTTGCAATTCTAAATTTTTTCGAAGTCCGTCAAATTGTAAAACAGTTTATCCCGTAGTACTTTTCGATACGGTCATTTTGGCACAAACTGGACCTTGTTTCGATCTCTGAATCAAAAGTTATGATACTTTAAAGTTTTAAATTTTATATTTTGTCTGTAACATGTGCGTCTTGTTTCGGATGAAAATTCTTTCTACACGAATTGTGTTACTCTCGTCGAAAACATACAAATCGACCTATTGTTTTACGAAAAATGATTTCAAAACAAATAGTTATGGCCGCTCGAAGTCTGCTCGACGGCAAACGTAATATTCTTACGGCAAATTTTTATTTTTATTTTTGTTTGTTTAATGATAGCATATTTTATTTTGGTAAATTTTATTTTTTTCTAATTTATTTAAAAAAAATTATTGCTACAACTATTTTTTTTTTAAAAAGTCGTAAAAATATGAACGTTACAATATTAACGTACAATATGAACATACCCAGAAAATAAACCAACTAAAAAAAAAAAAATAACACAAATCAAACCAACATAAAAAATCAAACTAAATCAAACCCTAAACAAAAAAAAAAAAAAAAAAAAAAACCAACCCATCACATTTTTGCCAACCGACTCGGTTGACGTAAATCCACCCATTCCCGTCACGTCGGATTTTACGTCGATTTGTTTTTCGAATTTTTGTCCAACACTCCTAATTTTTGCTAACCCAATTGTCGATATGTATTAAATTTTTAAAAAATTTTAATTTTTAATGTTATACTTAATTAATATAAAATTATTATCTATACAGTAAAAAAAAAAAATTATATTATTGAACACCATACTTTGTTAACAAATTTAATATTCTTATAAAATTTATATTTTGATACGATTAATTTATAATAATATTTTAAGTAGTACTGTTTTTTTTTTTTTTTCCATAAAGAACCTCCAAAATTTTAAAACCGAACTTAGCGATCCGACACCATCTATATCTAGTCCTCCTCGTAGTTCTCGCCATCTTTTACCTAGGGTGCTTGCAGTAGGCGAGGGTGAGAAGACGGGGGGGAGGGCACCGAGTGCTGGGGGGGAGGGGGACACGTTCTATATCGTACCTTAAAGCTTATTATTATTATTATTATTATTAGTTCTCTTTCAATTTCTTTTTCCGGACCGACTTAGTAGTAGACGATCTTTTTTTTCCTGGCGGGTCGGATGCTGAAATAGGCAAGCACGTGCGACATGTACCCGTCTCAATGAATAATAATAATACGTCCTCTATTCAATAGTAAGCATTGTACACTGGCTCCCTCTACTAACCTCTTCTTCCTCTTCCTCTTCCTCTTTCTCTCTCTACTTTGCTATTCACCAGTGATGTGGTCGTCAGTGCAGGAGCACAACCACCATGCCAGGCCACTGCTTGCTTCTTCCTACTCCTTAAGCTCTTCCTTGAGCTCGTCCTCCTCTTCCTCTTCCTCCGTGCTTCCGTGCCGCTCGAGGAGGAGGAACATGGAGGAGGTGTGGAGAGAGATCAGCATCCCTCCTTCTCTAGACCACACCACCTCCAACAATGCGACGACGGCCAGAGGAATGATACTCCAGGACTTCCTAGCCGGGCCCATGATGAAGGAGACCACGCCCCCTGCAGTCTCCTCTTCCTCCATGGCTCCACCATTTCAACAGCACTCCTTTCCGACAACTGCGCTCAGCTTGAGCACTGCGATCTGCTTCCCCAACAACGGCGGCTGCAGCAGCAGGAGGCACTCTTTTCTTCCCCTGCCCTTCATGATGGGCTCTTCTCCTCCGCCGCCGCCTCCAGCCGTCGGCCTCTTCTCTTTCGGCAGCCCCACCAAGTCTGCGCTGCTCGACAGTTCCGGCCGCAGCGACGGGGGAGGCTTCGGCGACCGACGGAACAAGCGGATGATGAAGAACCGGGAGTCGGCGGCCAGATCAAGAGCAAGGAAACAGGCATTAATTATATTCTCTTTCAATGGTCCCCCAACCACATTCTTAAAGTAGACCAAGAATGCCTGCAACTTTCCATTGACCAACTAAAAAATTTCAAACGTTAAAAGAGGAAAGAACAAAAAAGAGGGGGGCATTACGTACCACGAACAAAGCAAACAAAGCAGCATGCAATTTGCATTGATAATGAATTAACTCTTCTCTCCTTCAAGGCTTTCTTTTTCTCTTTGTTAATTCGATGCAGGCATACACAAATGAGCTGGAGCTGGAAGTAGCCCATCTGCTGGCAGAGAATGAGAAGCTCAGGAAACAGTATCAGGAGGTGAGATTGTTTAAATACATACATTCGTTTCTTTCCATATATGGAGAAGAATAATGTCCAATTATTTGTGTGTGTGTGTGCGTGTGTCTATATGTATGTATGATTGTTCAGCTAAGTTCGGTAATGGCGGCTCAGCACTCCGCAAAAAAGACTCTCCAGAGAACCTTAACTGCTCCATTTTGAGAATTACCAGAAGAAGATTTGGAGGGGTTGGTTTGGTGGTGCCGTTGTTTGTGCAGAAATAGAATGCTGCTGCTGCTTAGCTAGCCAGTTATTCCGTCGTGAAAGAAAGAAAGAAGTGGAAATGTTGTACTATATATAATTGTTTTCTTTCTTACCAAGACTCGTCAATTGAATTTAGCTGGTGGTTCAAACTTTTTATTTCCAAACCAAGGGTGAAAGAATCTCTTTTTCCCATTATTTATTAGGGTTCCTAGGAAATTTCTTTCTTGGACTCCCTCAGGCTCACACACAGTACTAGCTATAGCTAGCAACTATGGAATTGAGTTGTCACTGTTTTTCTCTTTCCTTTTTCTCTTTCCTTTTTCTTTCTATTTGTCATTGGAGTAGTGGTGGAAAGCTCTCCTTCTCTCTCTCCAGTCTCTTTTTTCTTGTGGGATGCTCGAGAGGATTTTGGACCATATTTCCACCTCAACCAATGGCATGTCTCCACCTCGACCAATGGCGATGCCAGTGGAGTTCGTGCCTATAGGTTTTGAGTCTTTTTGCTGATGCATATGTATGGAGATGACAGTGTCTGACAGTGTCTCTGAAGCCACTCAGTTTCGACTTGTCGAGATGGTGAGTGACCAGAAAGCTAGCTGGCTAATGGCTACAGGCTATCGATGTACTACGTAGATCACATTGCAAAAAATGAAAGAGAAAAAAATATATAAACCACAACTGTTAGGTCTGGTTTATAGAGAGAGGTCGTTGCCATTATTATGACAAGAGGGCGACTGGATAATGAGAATAATTAATGAGTTTGTATTCTCCCAATTGACCATGACTACTACATAAAATGAGAAAAGAAGAAGATAGACGTACCAAGCTTGCAAAAGCGGGAATCATGGTGCCATGGACCACTTTCGAATTGTGATGGAGAGAAACAAAGGGCCACAATGGGAATCTCCAACCAACCTGATCTTCGAAAAAAAAAAAAATGGCAATTCAAAAATATTTAGTTTCATTATATGTGAAAGTTACAAAAAATTTGATAGTGCGATCTAAAATTACCAAGCATCTCATAGGTATAGGTATGTAATTATACTTGGATTCTATTCTAACATGGCTCTAACATAAAGAGCGAGAGGTAGGAAAGGTTATTACTCGGTGTAGCATCCATAGCTCTAACAGATTAAAACATTTGAAACTGGTTATTTGGATAAAATGTGCGAAATGGTTGCTTAAAATGTGTGAAATGGAAATACCCGGATGACGTTTATTATACATTTTAATTTTATAACAAAATAAAATATAGCTGAAAAATATTAATTATACCTTATAACACTGTTAGATGACGTCCAATAACATCGTAGATTGCATAATTATAAAAAATATGATAAATAAATGTTATTTAAACGATATGACCTCTAAGTTGTAGAAAATGTTAGTTCCGAGATAGATCAAAGATGGTGAACAGAAGTCCGAAACAAAGATTTACGTAAATTTTTCACTCTAATCTCTGTTTGATCTTGAAGTTGTAGTCGAGACTCAGAGATTCACGCAAATAAATTTTCTCTATAAAGAACTCGAATCCAACGAAGGACTATTTATAACTTCCGATTACAACTAATATACTTTCAGATTATACAAAGTTACGAAAATAAACTTCGTTCTTCCTTGGAAACACAGTTGCAATTGAGATAAAGCGAACAACATCGAAAAAGAAGAAGAATAGGATGACAGAAACTGTCAGCTTATTGAGGTGACAACGATCACCGTTGTTCAATGTAAGATTCGTCCTCACATGATCTGCTCCCATGAACCAACAAGTTTATGAAGAAATTCTACAACGCTCGTCGTCACCTTTGTCTTGGCTCGAACGGACTTCTGTACTCCAATGGCAGCAACAGTTTTATACTATCTACGTCTCTCAATTTTGAAGTAAGTTCTCAATGCAGACATGAAAAGAGTATTTATAGTATAGGGGGTGAAATCTTAATCCTAATTCTCGCTGCCAACCATATTCGAAAAAAAAAATCAATTAAATTCAAATTTCACAAAAATCGGATCTAAATAATTGACTTAATCTTTTCATAATAATCCAAATCCCGCAATCAACGGTAATATGCACCTATAGCACTCTCTGTGCATATGCGTGCAACAGCTTAGTAGCAGCTGCTCATGCACGCATAGACGAAACAGCACAATCGCTCATGCGTGCAGACGTCAATTAGTGCACTAGCATGTAATTATACTTGGATTCTATTCTAACATGGCTATAACCTAGAGCGTGAGTTAGGAAATGTTATTACTCGGTGTAGCATCTATAGTTCTAAGGGGTAGCCGAAAATTTTATATTTTCGGAAATCAAATTCCAAGTAATTAAATTTTCTGGAAAACTATATTCCCATGTTTGGTGACTATACAAATATTTCCGGAAAAAAAAAAGAAAAAAAATAGAAAGCAAAAATAAAAAATTGAAAAAAACAAAAAAAAAGAAAAAGCCAAAAAAAAGAAAAAAAAAACCAACAAAACAAAACACAAATACATCAAAAATAAAAAACGAAAGGGAAAAAATTGAAAAAAAAACGACAAGAAAAAAAACAATAACGACAAAATGACCAAAAAACGATAAAAAACAAATAAAAATAAAATAAAAATAAAAATAAAAATAAAGACTAAAAATGATAAAAAAAAGAAAAAATAAAATTAAAGAAACAAGAAAAACGATCAAAATCGAAAAGAAACAAAAATGGAAAAAAAGACAATAACGACCAAAAAAACTAAAAAAAAAGGTAATAAAAAATCCGACTAAAATCGATAAAAAAAACCCAAAACGACAACTAAAAAGTCAAAAATCGATTAAAAAAATGATTAAAAACGATAAAAAAAATGACCAAAAATGATTATAAAATGACAAAAAACGATAAAAAAGACAAAAAATAACATAAAATGATAAAAAAAGGACCAAAAACGAAAAAAACGAGTACAAAGGGATCAAAAACGGAAAAAATTACTAAAAACGACAAAAAATGACTACAAAGATCAAAAACGGCTAAAATCGACTAAAAAGCAACAAAAATGATAAAAAATGTCATAAAATGACTAAAAATGATAAAAAGAAGATAACTAAAAAGACAAAAAATGATAAAAAAATGACTAAAAATGATCAAAAATGACAAAAAATGACTAAAAACGATAAATAAAAATACAAAAAACGACTAAAAAGCAACTAAAAACGATTAAAAACATGAACAAAATGACTAAAAAAAGACTAAAATCGACCAATAATGATAAGAACAAAAAAAAACGACTAAAAACGAAAAAATATCAAAAATGAAAAAAAGATCAAAAAAAAAATCGATCAAAAAAAGAAAAAAAAAACATAAACAAATAAAAATGAAAAAATAACCAAAAGCAAAAAACAAAATAAATAAATAAAAATGATAAAAAAAGAAAAAAAAACCAAAAACGAAAAAAAAGAAAAGAAAAGATCAAAACAGAAAAAAATCAAAAACAAAAACAAAAAAATTGGCCAAAACGACAAAAAACAACTAAAAACAACAAAAAAAAAAGACTAAAAAGACTAAAAACGATCCAAAACCATAAAAAGGACAAAAACATAACAACTAAAAAGACTAAAAATCAATCAAAAAATGATAAAAAATTAAAAACGATAAAAAATGACCAAAAATGACTAAAAATGACAAAAAGAGATTAAAAAAATGTTTAAATACGAAAAAAAATTAAAAATGACAAAAAACAACTTAAAATGATAAAAAAAAATGACTAAAAACGACAAAAACCGACTTTAAACGATCAAAAACGACTAAAAATTGACTAAAAAGCGAATAAAAACGACAAAAAATTACTAAAAAGCTACTAAAAATAACAAAAAACGACAAAAATTACTAAAAAACGACTAAAAGCGATCAGAAATGACAAAAAATGACTAAAAACGATAAAAATAAATATTAAAAACGTCAAAAAACCACTAAAAAGTGACTAAAAACTATTAAAATAACAAAAAAATGACTAAAAATGACAAAAAAAGACCAAAAAGAGAAAAAAAAGGAAAAAAGATTAAAAAAATCAATCAAAAAAAGAAAAAAATTCAACAATTTTTTTTTTTGCCCGGACAAAAAAATATATACCCACCTATTCTTATGGGATATGATTCCCATGTTTCGTGAGTAAATTATTTATCCGGGTATTCTTAATTTTCGATAATAATTTATTTATGGCCTAAACAAACATGGTAATAGATTTCCACCCTAAATTTTTTTAGGAATAAAAAAAAACTATCACGTACCAAACGCCCCCTAACAGATTAAAACATTTGAAACTAGTTATTTTGATAAAATGTGTGAAATGGTTGGTTAAAATGTGTGAAATGGAAATTCCTGGATGAAGTTTATATACATTTTAATTTTATAACAAAATAAAATATAGCTGAAAATATTAATTATACCTTATATCACTGTTAGGAAGTTTTAGTCTCGAGGTAGATCAAAGATAGTGAACAAAGGCCAGGAACAGATATTCACGTAAACTTTTTAGTCTACTCTATGTTTGATCCTAAAGTTGTAGTTGAGACTCAGAGATTCACGCAAATATATTTGCTCCCTGAAGAACTCGAATCCAACGAAGAACTATTTATAACTTCCGATTACAACTTACATAATTTTAGATTAAAAGTTACGAAAATAAACTCCACTCTTCCTTGGAAACACAGTTTTAATTGAGATAGAACGAACACCAATGAAGAAGAAGAAGAAGAAGGAGGAGGAGGAGGAGGAGAATAAGAGGATGAAAGAAACTGTCGGCTTGCTGGGGTAAAAAAATTTACCGTTGCTCAAAGCAAGATTCGTCCTCATACGTTATGCTCCTAGAAACCAGTAAGTTCATAAAATTCTGCAATGCTTGCCATCACATCTGTCCTGACTGGAACAGACTCCTGGACTCCAATGGTAGTAGTAGTAATATAATCTCTCCGTCTCTAAATTTTGAAGTAAGTCCTCAATGGAGGCACGAAGAGAGCATTTATAGGGTAGGGGGATGAAACCTTAATCCCGGTCGCCAACCATATGGGGAAAGATAGCAATTAATTAAATTCAAATCCTACAAAAACTGAATCTAAATAATTGACTAAATCTTTCCATAATCGTCCAAATCCCACAACTAACGGTAATATGCGCCTACAACGCTCGTTGTGGATATGTGCGTAGCAGCCTAGCAGCAACTGCTCATGCGCATATAGACACAGAAATGCAGTGGCTCATGCGCACATATCAGCATCAGTGCAACAGCGCATACGTTCATAAACGTAGACGTGCATGGCTGCGCATAGCCCGAGCATAGCTGAGCATAACCCGAGCATGGCTGCGCATAACCCGAGCATAGCTCACGCATAGCCAGCTCAGCGCTTGCGCCCGCGCTTGCAATCACTCTAGCAATCGCACATGCAACTCGCGCTTAAAATGAGCACAACATATGCGCACATGCGCCATGAGACTATGCCGATGTGCTAAGTGCAAAATGTGCCATCAAAGTGTCACTTTGCGTCCTTGAGCCCTAGTTCTAGTCGCTAAACCCCTTTGGGGCTTAGCTCATAAGAATTTTTTTCCAAGAGAGTAACAAAAAGCATAAATACTTTTTTGAGGAGTTTAACTTTAATCCTCTTAGGAAAACACCCCCACATGGCATCTATATGTGCCCCACCATAACCCATGTATTCATACCTCAATAACAAGCAAAGCCTTATATTGAGATACCAACTTGGATTTGTAGCCAATGTGAGACTATCTTTGCTAGTCCTAAGAGAAATACTCCAATAATTCTCCATATATCTCAATATATACGGGATGAGTGTTCCCCACAATGACTGTCCATCATGCATTATGATAGATGTCGCTTAAGACTTGAATCTTTCCGCATGGATAAAGTATGATACAAGAAAAAGCCTTGAATTCTGCATTATAGTTGATATTTTTCCTACTCACACAACCGGTCGTACGTTAAAGGTACTGTTTTTACCTGGTTTCGGTGTATGTATATTGGGTGTCCACAAGTTTACCCTCAAGAGAAGGCCTATATATCTTTCCATACAAATAGGTGAGTTCTTTCAAAGAGTTTAAAATTCTCCAGCATGCAGCATTGCGCTTCCTTGCGGTGTTACGTCGCTATGACATGGCCAGAAGCTGAGGTCTGCTTGTCACTACCACATTCCAAAAACAGGGGTATTTTCGACTTTTTATGTATTTAATATTTCGTGTATTTAAATTAAATAATTGCATGAGATGTGTATTAAATATATTATATTATATGCAGTGTTCATTAATGTCTGAGCTGGTAGAGTTGACCTAGAAGCCCACTAGACGAACACCTGTCTGAATTATAGGATTTTGTATTTAAATTGTATTAATTATTGGAGGTAGTAATTAATTACCGTAATTTATTTAATTGTTGCGCACTGCTGTTGCTTCGTTATCTGGAGCGCTACCCTAGCCACTGCCTTCCAACAAATTTCACAACCTTGCCCTAGACATGCCCGCCTTCCATTCTGACATTTTTGTAACTCATAATTATGCTCTCTTGTGCTTCATTTTAGCCGCACAATAATCGTCGTGAACGTTTATTTATTTTCTGAATAAATTCTGACTTTGTATCGTTGTGCGTTCCAATCGAAATTGGAGACAATCTTGGCCTATTTTTCGTGCGACCCAAATTAGGGTAATATTCTGTCCTGAGTCTTCTTCACTAATAATATTGATGACCCGACCTAATTTTGGCCCCATGTACTCCTAGTTAATTTTAGAACACAACTTACATTTATTTCTAATTAAATTGAGGATACCATTTTGCCTGATCCCGTTTAATCTCGACCTAATCTGAACACCCACTAATTAAGCCCATACCAAACACACAACACCCCCTCACCCTACAAAACGCCAAACACCGAATCGCCCACCAATTTTTATCATTTTATGCATCTGTGCAAATATCCAAATTTAAGGGGGCTAATTTGTAAATTTGTATTAGGTGTCAACACCCCATTGGTTCAACTAAATGGAGAGCCCTAAATCTTGACTAGTCAACACCCTCATCCTCACATAAAGGAATTTCCTTCATGTCAAATCCTAACCATCCATTTAAAATGGGTGCATCCTCACCCTTCATTCCCACACACCCTCTCCCTATTTAATGTCCTATCACCAAGCCCTAATCCCCAAAAACCTAGGGAAGCCCCCTCCTCACAAGCCCCAACCGTAGCCCCCTCCTTCATTCCAAATTTTTCCTTTCTTCTTCTATTTTCTTCTTCTTCTTCTCCTTTGTTTTTTCAAATTTATTAAAAAGGGGGGGGACAACCCATACATCTACTGTTCACCCGGAGATCACCCCGGCCCAACTCTGGCCGGCCACAGTTCAGCCTCCGCCGGCTTCCTTCTCTTCTCCTTCGACCACGTTACTCCACCACTGTAGCTCGGCCACTGCGGCACCTCCGTCACCACCACCATCGTTATCTACATACAGCCGCCACCACACAGCTTCGGTCAGTCGACCCGCTCCCCGCTGCTCTGCACTCAGATGCTGCGACTCCATTCTCCGGCCAAGCCCGGCCAAAACTGGCATCACTACCACCGCTCCACCCTTCTATTCACCCCCGCAGCCGGCCAAGTCCCGAGCTTCGGCCGCTGTTCTTCTTCCACATCTGTAGCAGCTCCCCTCGACTCCGGTCCTTCATCCCCGGCGACCCAAAGTTTCCTCCCCGGTCACCTTCTCCGGCGATCCTCTACTCCGACCACTCCCATTCTTCCCCGGCCTCCACCTGAACCCGCTCCACTCTTCACCGGCACCACCACGAACACAACCACCACTTTCCTCCCGCTGCATCCCCACTCCGGCGCAGCTTCGCTCGAGCCACTCGACTCCCACTCCCGGCCAAGCTTTCCAGCTCCGGCCAGGCCCTCCACGACCAGCCCCTCCACCATTAGAACCTCCCCACGCCACCACCACTGAGCCAACCTTCCCCGACGGCCAACCGAACCACCACCATCGTCGACATCCCTCTACTCAACTCCATCGAGCACCCCGGCTCTTCCCTGCACTCCGGCACACCCGCATCCCCTGGCGCTGTCCTCAGCTCCGGTCAGCCGACTCCCTGCTCTGGCGTCGAGCCCGCAGTCCGGCCATCCTCCCCCGGCCAGGCGGCTGTGCACCACCACCACTGTGAGAGTCCTCTCCCTTCCCTCCTTCATCATATATATATACGTATAAATACGTATTTTGGTGTGTATGTGTATGTGTATGTATGTATGTACGTTCGTGTATTTTTCCCTATATATATATATATATATATATATATATATATGTATTCAATATATATATTGTGTATACGTATTAAATAATACATATTAATATGTATTTTGGTGTATATATATATACGTAGTATATATATATATTTATTTTGGTATATATGTACATGTATACATATATATATAGTATAAGTTAATATGTATTTTGATATATGTACGTATTTTGGTGTATATATATACGTAGCTTATATATATTATATTGGTATATTTATACTTGTATATAATATAAGTACTAATTTGGTATGTATATATATATATATATTTGTTTTGGTATTTTGGTGTATATATATATATATATATATATATATATATATATATATATATATATATATATATATATATATATATATATATATATATATATTATTAGTGTATGTATATGTATAAATATATATATTCTTAAATAATGGGTGTTATGTATATTTTTTTTAACATATAAATATATATAATATATATTTCTATTTAATGTATATACACTAATACATATTTTGTATATACTTTGGTATAACCATATATATGTATTATATTTAATTATTGATATATGTATATATAGATACTAGGCGACCCAAGTGTAATTACGGATACCCCGTATTTACACGGACCCATGACCCTGTAAACTGTTAGTTGTCTGACACGCATACACTAACGTACTGGCAAGCCCCGTACCATTTTGATCGTCTATCTTGCCCAGCAATCACAGACGCGACGCCCGTGCAACTTGACGCACTTAACCCTAGCTGACTAGTGCCATACCTGGCATAGCCCTGAGGCCAGTATTTTGTGATTTTGTGTTAGTATAGTATCTGATACAAATGTTACCTTTATTATATGTCTATAGGACTGTTGGATCATCCAGACGATACTCTAGGACAGGACATTGGTTTTACCAGCTAAGGACCCAAGGCGAGTACATTCTCTGATTAGCTTCTTATTTATGATATCCTCTATGTTCATTGTATTTAGTGTAAATATCCATATTCTCGACACGCTGGTTACACGGATTGGTATATACGGATCTCGTCATGAGATATTATTCCTTGTTCATGGTGTAGCTTGTACAAGACTTGTTTCATTGTTATCTTGTGCATGTACAGACACTGATTTCCTGGGAGATTTGCTACCTCCCTAGGGAATCCCGTGCCATAGCGTACCATGGTTGGATCTACTATACCAGTCGGGGGTGGAGAGTATTTTAGTGTAGATATGTGATCATACCCAACTCTACATGCATCATAGCTCACCCCACATCTCACGTCGGGTGCGGCCTGACCATTTACATGCTTCATAGTTGTTACATGTGATTAGCCTGACCTCTACATGCATTATAGCTAACCAAATGGTTAGCCTGACCTTACATGAATCATAGCTAATCATATGTAACCAGCCTGATCAAGTTCTCAAGCCGATCATATGTTAAAGCTAGTACTCACACACTTAGTCATTGTATTCTTGCCCATTGAAATATTATTTCCCTTACTACATTTACTTACACTATTTCCAGTATATCCTTTATTGTATATTTCTCGTACATATACATGCATCTTGTATATTTCCATCTATATAGTGCTATATAGTTTATATCATTGATATAGAACTGCTATTAGAAATGTACTTTGCTCCTTCCTGACTGGAAAATATTTTCCAGACTATGCCTAGAGGACTGGTATCTGATACTTGTGGACCACAAGGTGAGTAGCTGCAGTCTTGGACTTAGTAGTGCAGTCGTGATTCCGGGAGGTCTAGCCGGAATCACTAGTTTTCTAGTTAGTTCTTTTAGTAGACTATTTGGTACCGGATTTGTCTCCGGCATACTTGTTGAGACATGGATATTTGTTGAGTTAGATTATTACATTTAGACTTGTGTTGTATTTAATTTTATTTGTTCGATATCTTATCGTGCTGTAGTCATGTGATTGAGTATGTGTTCATATTATTTTGTGTCATCCGTGCCTCCTTTTGGAGATTGGATGCTTGTGTGAAATTGTTTAGATAGTATCATGACATTGACAACGTTCTACCGCCGATGCTGCGGCGTAGGCTGGACGTACCCGCGTACTCGTGCCCCAATTCCGGGTGCGGGTCGTGACATATTTTTAGTGGTAGCCCATGCAGGTCAGACTTCGCAAGTTGTGCGATGTCATGGTAGTGCAACGTCATAGTTGTACTACTGCGTGCCTGCTATAGAATATAGGACATAGGATACTAGGATGAGGGAGGATACTCAATCACAAAATTCTTGAGAGATTCCTGGGACGACCCCTTGAGAATCTTATTACAATTTCCAATTTAAATCCTTCACCCTTGTTCCGTCCGTCCTCACTCGTTGATATTAAGTTTGATTCTTGTTGACCAGTTGTTAAATTTAATTCTTGGTTTCATTGTAGAGTTTGATTTCATATCGAGATAAATTTTATGGACTAAACTTTACGATATCATCTGATGACATATATTGATGAGAACAGTGAGAAAGGTAAAACGTCTACTTTGGTTATGGAACATAGAGTTTATCGCAGCCATACCTCTTGGCGTGGCGAAGATTCTAGATGACATGATTACAGGGTTGCGTACTTTAGTTACAAAACCTGTCGTTTATCGTACCTATGCTTACTGGCATGGCGAGGATTCTCAGCGTTATAATTTCTGACCGACGTGTATTATTATCAGGTTGTATTTAAAAATTGGTTCTTAAAGTATCATCTTAACACTTATCTATTTCTGTTATACAGGACTTTATTCCATCGTTCTTTTGTTGCTAGCAGTAGAAATACCTTTAGTCCTCAACCCAGTTTCTTTTGAGCTTCCATTCTTTGAGGATTCCTTGTTAAGTATGATAATTAGTTACTTGTAATTATGTCTGTGTCTTGAGTATTAGTATTGACTGAGTGTTGCTAGTGAGTTGTAAGTGTTTTCTAGTTGGACATGTGAGCAATAGACCTTAATCTAGAGTTAACCCATAGCATAGTACCTTGTAGCAATAGTTCTAGGATAGGTGTCATTATAGTACTGAGAGTAAAGGAGAGTATAGAGTATCAGTGATAGTTCCAAGAGTTAGTATCAGAGCCAACATGCCCATCCTGGATAATCATGATTATGTAATTGGATGATCTATGTAAACAATTAAGTATCCAGGAGTTGTGTTAAGGATTAATGGAGCATGATGTTCAATTTGATAATTGATATCGGGAGTGTTAAAGGTAAGGAACTGTATATGCATAAAGAGTTAATGAGGTGTCATGAGTAGAGAAATATCGAAATTGGTAATGAAAATGGTGAAGCATATCACAGATTAGTTTAACAGGCTGTAAAAGATTAAAGGGAAATACATAAACATCAATCGAGATGAAGAACCGTATACTTGCCCATGAGAGTAAAGAAACATGAGTGTTATAGAAGGTACAGGTAATCATGAGTTCTAATAAGTTTGATGAGATGATCCAATAATAAAGCTAGTGATATCATACCAAGAGTACTAATGATTCTATATCGAGAATTAGTTGAGAATGACGCTAATAACAGTAAGCACTCTGCGTGATGATAATTAGATGATATACCAGTTGATATAGATTGGAAATCATGGACGAAAGTACATGTGATGATAACTTTGATCATTTGGAGGTAATAGTGCAAGTAATTCGGGTAGTACAATTTTAGTACCCAGTTGAGAGTTGTAGACAATAGATGTATTGAGTGCACCTCGAGTATTAGAGACCGTGAGCACTTATATGTATATTTGTGGATTTATAAATTAAAGAGTAGAAATAAATTTTAATTTTGAGAATTATTGAGGAGTTGAGATTTATGTCATTAAATTTTTGAGGGTTCAAATTCAATTCAGTAAACATAGTCAAAGCTATAAGGATTTTTGGGAAGTGGAAAAAAAATTGATTTCAATATTGAATATTTGACCCTTGAGGAAGTATACATTTTTTTTTAAAGTTGTTCAAAGGTTATATTTTGATGATTTTATTATGAGGATAAAATTTTATGGTGGATGAGAAATATATATTAGTATATGAGTAGATGATATACATGTGTAAGGAACTGTTGACTTGAGCATGATTGAGATGGCACCGCAGACAGACTTGGGTGTCCATCTAGAGTTGTATTAGGGAGAACAGTACTTAGTATGGTGTGTTACACTTGGTGTGCACTTGAGTGATAAGAACAACTAATATGAGCAATTATAGTAGGAACGGGAACTGGCAGAGAGTATGGTACTAAAGAGATAGAGGTATCAAACTTGGATGCATTATCGAACCATGGTTATATTAGAGATTCTTGGTATCAGATTTAGGTATCAATAGACAGGTGTATGCAATGAGGATGTATTCATGAATGTCTTGTGGACTAATAATTAGTTGATATGGGTACCAGTGTACAAGGATAATAATTAGTTAGTGAATGTACCAGAGTTAAGTGTATATTAGAGGATGAAGATATCCAAGTAATGGGTTAGAAGACTATGTTCTGTCCTTCCTTCTGTTTCTTTCTATTTGATTGATTGACTGATTTCCCTAGTACTATAGTTCGTATGCATAATTTTCTTGTTAGAATGTAGTTAGTAGTACACCCTGACAGAGACTGCAATGCCATGACAGAAGACACATGACCGTACATATTTTTTTAGATTGATTGCTGTAGGTAGAGTTTTCTTAGACCATGATTATTGGGGGTTGCCCATAGTAGATTTATGAAGAGGTTATGACTTGACAAGAGAAACGAGATGCTAAAATTTTGGAAGATAAGCATAAAGAGTTAAGGATTTAATATGGCAGAGTTGATGAATCATTGATTTTATCAGGATTGAGATGTGATTAAATTATCATTAAAATTCGAGGATAAACATTAATTTAAATGAGAGGTAAAGAATTTAATATGGTAGGATTGATGATTATTGATTATGATATATTTATCATTAAAATTTTGAAGGAAATTAAGAAGATTATTATTGTATTTATTTACTGCAATATATAGATTTAATTAAAAATTTCAATTGAGGATTTTGAGAGTATTATATTATTTGAGTATTTTGAGGAAAAAGGAATCGAGGATTTAGATCACTAATGGATTAGTGTTGAATCCGATTTTTGGGACAAGATTTTAATTTTTATAAACGTGCAAGGACTGGATTTTCGATCAAAGGATTGGATAGAAATTTTTTTTGTATCTAGTGACTTGCTCAAAATTAAGGAGTAAGATGATAAATGGGTTAGTTTTTAAACACAAACTTTTTGGACGAGATTTTTTTAATTTTATTGGATTCATGGATTAGTGTTTTTAGATGGAAATTCTTAATTTATAAGATATGCATTATTTGGATTAAATTAGAGGAGTGGATATTAAATTCAGAGTACTGAATTATTAACTTAAAATTTTGGAGGAAATCATGGTAAAAATGGAATTTGATTTTATTTTGAGGATTTGCAGGAATACAAAATTTTTTAGAATTTTTGAAAATTGTGAAATGATAAGGTGGATTATTTCAGGATTATGTGGGTTGGTGAATTTAACTATTGATGAAAAATAATATAATAAATAAATACTACTATGAGGATTTTAAATTTTGAGGACAAAATTCTTTTAAGGAGGGTAGACTTGTCATACCACATTCCAAAAATAGGGGTATTTTCGACTTTTTATGTATTTAATATTTCGTGTATTTAAATTAAATAATTACATGAGATGTGTATTAAATATATTATATTATATGCAGTGTTCATTAATGTCTGAGCTGGTAGACATGACCTAGAAGCCCACTAGACGAACACCTATCTGAATTATAGGATTTTGTATTTAAATTGTATTAATTAGAATTTAATTATTGGAGGTCGTAATTAATTACCATAATTTATTTAATTATTGCGCACTGCTGTTGCTTCGTTATCTGGAGCGCTACCCTAGCCACTGCCTTCCAACAAATTTCACAACCTTGCCCTAGACATGTCCGCCTTCCATTCTGACATTTTTGTAACTCATAATTATGCTCTCTTGTGCTTCATTTTAGCCGCACAATAATCGTCGCGGACGTTTATTTATTTTCTGAATAAATTCCGACTTTGTATCGTTGTGCGTTCCAATCGAAATTGGAGACAATCTTGGCCTATTTTTCGTGCGACCCAAATTAGGGTAATATTCTGTCCTGAGTCTTCTTCACTAATGATATTGATGACCCGACCTAATTTTGGCCCCATGTACTCCTAATTAATTTTAGAACACAGCTTACATTTATTTCTAATTAAATTGAGGATACCATTTTGCCTGATCCCGTTTAATCCCGACCTAATCCGAACACCCTACTAATTAAGCCCATACCAAACACACAACACCCCCTCACCCTACAAAATTCCAAACACCGAATCGCCCACCAAATTTTTATCATTTTATGCATCTGTACAAATACCCAAATTTAAGGGGGCTAATTTGCAAATTTGTATTAGGTGTCAACACCCCATTGGTTCAACTAAATGGATAGCCCCAAATATTGACTAGTCAACACCCTCATCCTCACATGAAGGAATTTCCTTCATGTCAAATCTTAACCACCCATTTAAAATGGGTGCATCCTCACCCTTCATTCCCACACACCCTCTCCCTATTTAATGTCCTATCACCAAGCCCTAATCCCCAAAAACCTAGGGAAGCCCCCTCCTCACAAGCCCCAACCGTAGCCCCCTCCTTCATTCCAAAATTTTCCTTTCTTCTTCTATTTTCTTCTTCTTCTTCCTTTCTTCTCCTTTGTTTTTTCAAATTTATTAAAAAGGGGGGGGGGGGACAACCCATACATCTACTGTTCACCCGTAGATCACCCCGGCCCATCTCCGGCCGGCCACGGTTCAGCCTCCGCTGGCTTCCTTCTCTTCTCCTTCGACCACGTTACTCCACCACTGCAGCCCGGCCACTGCGGCACCTCCGTCGCCACCACCATCTTCATCTACATACAGCCGCCACCACACAGCTCCGGTCAGTCGACCCGCTCCCCGCTGCTCTGCACTCCGACGCTGCGACTCTATTCTCCGGCCAAAACTGGCATCATTACCACCGCTCCACCCTTCTGTTCTCCCCTGCAGCCGGCCAAGTCCCGAGCTCCGGCCGCTGTTCTTCTCCCACGTCTGTAGCAGCTCCCCTCAACTCCGGTCCTTCATCCCCGACGACCCGAAGTTTCCTCCCCGGTCACCTTCTCCGGCGGCCCTCTACTCCGACCACTCCCATTCTTCCCCGGCCTCCACCTGAACTCGCTCCACTCTTCACCGGCACCACCACGAACACAACCACCACTCTCCTCCCGCTGCATCCCCACTCCGGCGCAGCTCCGATCGAGCCACTCGACTCCCTCTCCCGGCCAAGCTTTCCAGCTCCGGCCAGGCCCTCCACGACCAGCCCCTCCACCATTAGAACCTCCCTACGCCACCACCACTGAGCCAACCTTCCCCGGCGGCCAACCGAACCACCACCATCGTCGACATCCCTCTACTCAACTCCATCGAGCACCCCAGCTCTTCCCTGCACTCTGGCACACCCGCATCCCCCGGCGCTGTCCTCAGCTCCGGTCAGCCGACTCCCTGCTTTGGCATCGAGCCCGCAGTCCAGCCATCCTCCCCCGGCCAGGCGGCTGTGCACCACCACCACTGTGAGAGTCCTCTCCCTTCCCTCCTTCATCATATATATACGTATAAATACGTATTTTGGTGTGTATATGTATGTGTATGTATGTATGTACGTTCGTGTAATTTTCCCTATATATATATGTATTCAATATATATATTGTGTATACGTATTAAATAATAAATATTAATATTTATTTTGGTGTATATATATATATACGTAGTATATATATATTTATTTTGGTATATATGTACATCTATACATATATATATAGTATAAGTTAATATGTATTTTGATATATGTACGTATTTTGGTGTATATATATACGTAGCTTATATATATATTATATTGGTATATTTATACTTGTATATAATATAAGTACTAATTTGGTATGTATATATATATATATTTGTTTTGGTATTTTGGTATATATATATATATTGTATACATATATTGTATAGTTATATTTTATTAGTGTATGTATATGTATAAATATATATATTCTTAAATAATGGGTGTTATGTATATTTTTTTTAACATATAAATATATATAATATATATTTCCATTTAATGTATATACACTAATACATATTTTGTATATACTTTGGTATAACCATATATATGTATTATATTTAATTATTGATATATGTATATATAGATACTAGGCGACCCAAGTGTAATTACGGATACCCCGTATTTACACGGACCTATGACCCTGTGAACTGTTAGTTGTCTGACACGCGTACACTAACGTACTGGCAAGCCCCGTACCGTTTTGATCGTCTGTCTTGCCCAGCAATCACAGACGCGACGCCCGTGCAATTTGACGCACTTAACCCTAGCTGACTAGTGCTATACCTGGCATAGCCCTGAGGCCAGTGTTTTGTGATTGTGTGTTAGTATAGCATCTGATATAAATGTTACCTTTATTATATGTCTATAGGACTGTTGGATCATCCAGACGATACTCTGGGACAGGACATTGGTTTTACCAGCTAAGGACCCAAGGCGAGTACATTCTCTGATTAGCTTCTTATTTATGATATCCCCTATGTTTATTGTATTTAGTGTAAATATCCATATTCTCGATACGCTGGTTACACGGATTGGTATATACGGATCTCGTCATGAGATGTTATTCCTTGTTCATGGTGTATCTTGTACAAGACTTATTTTATTGTTATCTTGTGCATGTACAGACACAGATTTTCGGGGAGATTTGCTACCTCCCTAGGGAATCCCGTGCCATAGCGTACCATGGTTGGATCTACTACACCAGTCGGGGGTGGGGAGTATTTTAGTGTAGATATGTGATCATACCCAACTCTACATGCATCATAGCTCACCCCACATCTCACGTCGGGTGCGGCCTGACCATTTACATGCTTCGTAGCTGTTACATGTGATTAGTCTGACCTCTACATGCATCATAGCTAACCAAATGGTTAGCCTGACCTTACATGAATCATAGCTAATCATATGTAACTAGCCTGATCAAGTTCCCAAGCCGATCACATGTTAAAGCTAGTACTCACACACTTAGTCATAGTATTCTTGCTCATTGACATATTATTTCCCTTCCTGTATTTACTTACAGTATTTCCAGTATATCCTTTATTGTATATTTCTAGTACATATAAATGCATCTTGTATATTTCTATCTATATACTGCTACATAGTTTATATCATTGATATAGAACTGCTATTAGAAATGTACTTTGCTCCTTCCTGACTGGAAAATATTTTCCAGACTATGCCTAGAGGAATAATATCTGACACTTGTGGACCACAGGATGAGTAGCTGCAGTCTTGGACTTAGTAGTGCAGTCGTGATTCCGGGAGGTCTAGCCGGAATCACTAGTTTTCTAGTTAGTTCTTTTAGTAGACTATTTGGTATCGGATTTGTCTCCGGCATACTTGTTGAGACATGGATATTTGTTGAGTTAGATTATTACATTTAGACTTGTGTTGTATTTAATTTTATTTGTTCGATATCTTATCGTGCTGTAGTCATGTGATTGAGTATGTGTTCATATTATTTTGTGTCATCCGTGCCTCCTTATGGAGATTGGATGCTTGTGTGAGATTGTTTAGATAGTATCATGACCTTGACAGTGTTCTACCGCCGATGCTGCGGCGTAGGCTGGACACACCCGCGTACTCGTGCCCCAATTCCTGGTGTGGGTCGTGACACATTTTTAGTGGTGGCCCATGCAGGTTAGACTTCGCAAGTTGTACGATATCGTGGTAGTACAACGTCATAGTTGTACTATTGCGTGCCTGCTATAGAATATAGGACATAGGATATTAGGATGAGAGAGGATACTCAATCACAAAATTCTTGAGAGATTCCTGGGACGACCCCTTGAGAATCTTATTACAATTTCCAATTTAAATCCTTCACCCTTGTTCCGTCCGTCCTCACTCGTTGATATTAAGTTTGATTCTTGTTGACCAGTTGTTAAATTTAATTCTTGGTTTCATTATAGAGTTTGATTTCATATCGAGATAAATTTTATGGACTAAACTTTACGATATCATCTGATGACATATATTGATGAGAACAGTAAGAAAGGTAAAACGTCTACTTTGGTTATGGAACATAGAGTTTATCGCAGCCATACCGGTTGGCGTGGCGAAGATTCTAGATGACATGATTACAGGGTTACGTACTTTAGTTACGCGTAAAACCCTCAATATACAGGAAGCCGCATAAACAGAGCTCCAGCACTGGGTGGCGTAAGACATGACTTCAGAGCCATTGGCGTACAGCAGAGCTTCAACGCTATTTCAGCAAAAAATATAGCTCCAGAATAACCCGCGTAGTGCAGTATTTCCAGACTGTTTTCGCGTAAAAAAGGTTACTACATCGCCACTTCGACGTAAAATCTGTCTACTTTTAATGCAGCGAAAAGTTGTACGAGGAACTCTTCGTATTTCTCGAATGAACCTGTCAGTTGAAGCAGTGAACCTGACTCCTGACAAAGAGTACTGCACGACGATCAAGAGAACGACTGTTATAATGACTCTACACAGAACTCCAGACTGTCGTCTAGTGACATAACCCTTGATATAAGACATTGTCTACGCATTCAAGGAATACGCTGCATATTCTATACAGGCAGACATGAGCTTTACGCTCAGGATGAGACGAAACCAACAGCCACATCAAAAGCTGTTCTTCGTACAGAACTCGAGGCACATCTCTGTAATTAATGCACGAAATGGGGATAGATCTCTGCATTTAATGCATGAGATTTGGTTCTACTTTTAATGACTGGGTGAGCTATAATTAGGGCTAATACGTCCACATCACCATCCCCGCATATTACACCAACCAGGCTATTTTTAGCTATAGGAGTACGCCGTATGCTATCTCCTTAAAATACGTCGGCCTGGCTATTTTCAAATATAGGAGTACGCCGTATGCTATCTCCTCGAAATACGTCAACTCAGGCTATATTTGCAAAGGTGCGTGATAAGACTATCTGGCTCAGGATACGCTCAAAATCTCAGTCAAAGAAGGATAAAGTGGCTATCTTTACGTTGGTCACCTATCCATGCAGCATCAAGCTCTATACAGAATTTGGCTTCTACGCCTACTTGGTTTATACGCCAACTTGACAGCTATTTGGCTTCTACGCCAATTTGACAGCTATTTGGCTTCTACGCCTACTTGACTTTTACACCATCAGAACAACTACTTGGCTTTTACGCCATCAGAACAGCTATTTAAT
The DNA here is from genome assembly GCA_036927795.1 of Iris macrosiphon. NCBI lineage: Eukaryota > Viridiplantae > Streptophyta > Magnoliopsida > Asparagales > Iridaceae > Iris > Iris macrosiphon. Next base: position 31,813,965 of record JAYESA010000014.1, on the reverse strand, counting down.
TTTTATGCTAACGAGACAGTTATTTGGCTTTTATGCCAACCATCTCTACGCGGGGGGCAGTTATCTACGTGGCTTGCATGCCGTGATCTTTGATGAGCGATTATACGTGTTACCTCATAATGGGACACGCGTCACACGCCAATTCAAGAGATCATTCATACGTGGGTAGCAGTTATTATAACCGCCGCATAAAAGGTGCAGCTCTCTCAGCTGTTCAGTTTTTACTCCGACTGTAGCTGAACTCTATAAATAGAGACCTCCGGCCACGGCGGTCAAGGGTCGAAGAGTCGAAGAAAAAAGGTGGAAAGTCAAGGATTTTCCTAGAAAAAAGAGTATATTCAGAGAGTATTTTGGCAACGAGAGTTCAATCCCTCCTGCAGTCTTTGAAGCTTCTTTTTTGTCTTCTACAATACTTCTTTGTCATTGTGTGGTCAAAGAGACAAAGTGATCGACCGTAGATCAGACTCCTATAGCAATATTTCCCCAGAATCAAATATTTGTACTTAACATCCTCGTATAGGATTAATTATACTTCTTTTTCTTGTTTATAAACCAAAGAAAGGGTTTTGTGTAAACCTAGTTTCAATTTCTTTCATTTATTATCAAACACAAGATGGCGACTCTGTTGGGGACTACTTTCTCATCTGACGAGAAAGCCATTGCTCAATATGATGCTGTATCCGTAGGATCATCGAAGAAGACTCTGGTCGTCTAATTCGACTAATCGGCTTACGAAGACATGCTTCGAGTAGGGGGTAGCTCTCATTCCCTATCTGTCCAGGACAATAGGAAATTACGTAAAATATGGATGCCCCGGACATCCTCTACCATTCCTGCGGACTCTCTCTCTCCGATCAACAAGGTTGTGACATCGCGAGCTCTATGCCTTGGGCGTAAAAATCCGTCTCCCATATGTGACGTGGCAGACGAAGCTTCTGGCAATGCCTTAGTGCCAATCCAGAAGTCTACTCTGCGCCCTACGCGTAAAACTTTGTCTTCCGTCTGTGACGTGGCAGATGAAGCTTCTGGCAATGCCTCAGTGCCAATCCAGAAGTCTACTTCGCGCCCTGCGCGTAAAACTTTATCTCCCGTCTGTGACGTGGCAGACGAAGCTTCTGGCGATGCCTCAGTGCCAATCCAGAAGTCTACTCCACGCCCTGCGAGTAAAACTTTGTCTCCCGTCTGTGACGTGGCAGACGAAGCTTCTGGCAATGCCTTAGGGTCAATCTAGAAGTCTATACCGCGCCCCGTGTGTAAAATTCAGTCTCCCATCTGTGACGTGGCAGACAAAATTTCTGATAATATCTCAGCGCCAATTCAGAAATTCCAAACGCGCTCCGCGTGTAAAAATACATCTCCCCTTTGCGAAGAGGCAAATGGTCCTTGCAATCACCACAAGGGAAAATAAGTGATGAATTTCCCAAACTCTCGGCTTTTACGCCATCAAGAGAAGAATCTGCCCGCTCTTCAGATTACGCGGAAGGCTGATGGCCGATTGAGGACTTCTTCAGTTTTACGCCAAGCTGTGCAAAGTTCCAGATTACGCCAGGACAAGCCCTCCAGTGTAAAGAAGGCCCAGTTCATGGATAGATACGCTCCTCATGAATCATGCGCTACTCACATGGCTGAACTGTTGTATTCTTATGGCAGGAAGAGAGTTATGATTCCCAATATCCGCACTCCCACTGATGTAAAAAGGCAGAATAAGCCTTCTTCTTCTTCTTCTTCTTCTTCTTCTTCTTCTTCTTCTTCTTCTCCTGTTAATCCTCCTTACTTGCGTAATTTTCTAATCCAGAAGCGTAAAGACAAGGGATATTCTAACATGTCTATTACACCCCCCAGGGAGCACTGTTGTAATAGTCACAAAGTTGTAGTTAATTACTACTGTTCTAAGGCAAAACAGTCAGTTTTTGACCGGTTGAACTACTCTTTGTCTTTACAGGAAACAGAGCCAACATTCGCATCAGTGAACATGGCATCACACATCCCTAGAGGAAGGTCAAATTCAAGATGTCATCCCTCTAGAACTCCAAGCCAAAGGAGATTCGACTGACTCCTTGAGAATATTGAAGCTGGTATGTTTCGAAACACCCGTTCGAGGTCACGGCAACCGACTTCATATTCTTCTGATTTAGACACTAAGGGTCGCCAGTTTCCCGAATCGGATGTTAAAAGTATAAACTCAATCTCTACAGAGATCTATACCAATCCTTTAATAGCATCCAGAGAAATGGGACTCTATGCCATTGGAGATGAACACGAAGAGGCTTCCCCATCAGGAAGTACGGAGCAACGCATCACTGTATTGGAGACATCACTGAAAGAGATGCATTCCATGATGGAGAATATGCACCAGATGATATTGACTCAACATACAGCTGCTATAGCTCCAGCATCAGTTCCTCCGACTCATATACGTGTGGGGGTGGACCTACCATCGTCCAATGCAAACCAGGAGCCTGTTCTAAATCAAGAGTCAGCGGCTCCTCAACTTCTTAACTCGGAGAATGTATTGCCTCCTATTGGAGTTACAATACAACCAATCTCTCACCACTCAGCGGTTCCCTTACCAGCTGAAGACCCGATGCAGGAAGTACGGGAATTGAAAGCCCAATTTGATGTCTTGAAGTATAAGGATCAGCTCAAGAAGTTGGGAATCAACCAACCATACCCAGCTATCTGGGACGAGATCCCTTTCCTACCTAAATACAAACCACAGGCTATGGTTTTGTTTGAGGGAAAGACGTCACTGAGCCAGTACATGAACTACTTTAGCATGATGACGGTGTTATTGCAAGGGAATGATGCCCTTCTCACTCGAGTATTTAAAGGCTGTCTGTTTGGAGTGGCCTATCAGTGGTACCGAAGTCTTGCGGACAACTGCATTACTTCTTTTGAAGATTTTAAGACTCTGTTCTTCGCTAGATTCTACGAAGGAGGGATGAACATTTCTATGTCCTCGCTCATCGAAGTAAGGCAGAAGGAGAAAGAGAACGTTCATACTTTCATCGAACGTTTTTGTCAAGCCACCCTGCAGATGCCTCCCGGAGTTCCGGATTCAGCCTTGTTGGATATTTACAGGAAGAACCTTCTTCCACTGATCTCGGTATTTACAGGACCATATCAGATCCATGATTGGCCTTCGTTTATCATCTCAGTGGTAGACGCTGAAGATAATAGTTGAAAGGCGCGTGACAATGGAATCATGATCTCTACCTCTGATAGAGGGAAGAGGTCATCCTCCAATAGCGACCATCCTCGTAGTTCCAAAGGGAAAGAAGCTCTAGCGATTAATACATCCAGGCAACATACTCCAGGGACTACGCAGACGAAAACTGGGACTTCCAGGCCTAAAGAAGAATTCTCTTTTGAAGACGACGATATTCCAAGCATATTCGATTGTCTAGTCAAAAGCGGCAAGCTCACCCTCCCCGAGGTAAAACGGCCTAATGAAGTCGGCAGTACCAATAACCCTAAGTACTGAATTTTCCATAGGTACATACATCATCCCATAAATGCGTGTTATGTACTAAAGAGGAAAATCCAGTAGTTGATCGACGCCAAGGCCATCACTCTGAGTAATAGCGAGAAGACGGTCACTGCCAACATGATCTCTCTCCAATTCGGCAATCTGCCCCCTCAAGAAGTCCCGGATGGGGTTGTACCTATTTTCTGGACGATGATGAACATTGTTAATCTCCCTCCGGCCAGGGGTCAAAGTCATGACTTAGTACCCCTAACTACCCAGCGTAGTGAGATTATGTGGGTTTATCCTGATCTGGTGTCAGAGATTGAGGAAGAGACTCAAGCTGCTAAGGCTAAGTCTATAAAGAACTCAAGACGTAAACCATGCCATATGATTGCAATATCCCCGACATCAGAAAAAGAGGCTTTGGCTACCGGAACCCGTTCAGGGAAAGCCTACCTCAAGGACTATAGAGGAAATCAGGAAGATGCAACGGCAGACACTTCAGCTGCCAAACTTCCAGAGCCTGAACCTGTCATACCAGAGGCAGGTCCTTCTCGACCAACTTCGACGGACAAGGGCAAGTAGAAAGAAGTGCGTTTTGACAAACCTTTGAAGAATATTCAAAACAAAGGTTTGGAGAAACCATATAACTTTGACATCCTGGCCCAGTTGGCTAATACACCAGCCAGACTGTCCATTTTCGAGCTCCTAAGGCTATCCAAAGACACTCGTCAAGCCTTAAGTGAAGCGTTAATGCAGGCGAATGTATGCTTGACTTAGCTCAAGTCCCCCGATAAAGAGCCTGTGGCATGTCCTCAATGCCATAGCGTGATGGAAGTGGTCCCTAACATCACTTTCACTCAAGAAGACATGCTGTTAAAACATAAAAGGCATGACAGACCCCTCTATTACACCGGATACATCGGTTCCATGGAGGTAGACCGGATTCACATAGATCTGGGATCATCGATCAGCATTATCCCTCATAGTTTTCTTAGACCTCTGAGGATTCCTACCAGCGAACTGGCTTACACCACCACAACAATCGTGGGCTTCAACGCTAGGAAAAGTAAGCCGTTGGGGAAGATTCGGCTGAGGATCCAGATTGGGGACCTTAGATCAGTGGCTACATGCTACGTCATTGATTTAGAGGTGTCTTACAACATTCTGCTGGGCAGACCATGGATCCACGATCACAATATTGTTCCTTCGACTCTACATCAATGCTTTAAATATGTAGATGCCTAAGGAACAGTAAAAACGGAGTTTGCTGACCTTAACCCGTTCAAAGGAGTAGAGTCCTACTATTTCGATGCCATATTGTACACCCAAGACTACATAAAAGAGGTGTCAGGCAAGACAAAGGAGGAATCCCACAGGGAACCAGGAGAACCGTCTGCGGAACAACCTCTGTCGATCCAGGTGAAAGGGTGGACTACCCGTCCGAAAGTCATGGAACCCATGGCTATCCACCTGAACAAAACCAAATCAGGAGGAGGAAGTAATCCCCTAGTGATCACTTTGAGCCAGAAGCCTCCACCTTTGGTCATCAACCTCAGGCGCAACAAGCAGCCGACTGATGTAAATACAACCGGGAACGTAGTTTTTGACGATAATAAAGATTCTCTTTTCCAGTATACTGACGCCCAATTTCCAAAACAGGAATCCTACCACCATAACGATATAGAGCCTATAGCACAAAAATTCTTGGAAGCTATAGACTCCTATCATCCGTATGTGTGGGAGGTAGCATCAACATCTAATGTCATCACAACATATGGGCCACATGAAGATTCTATCTTTATTATCCTACCTACTCGCAGCAATCAACATCCAATAGTCTTCGATCGCATGCGCAATAGACCGATTGTACAAGAAGATTCTCATGAGTCCGATGCTGGGAAAATATAGGTTCACAGATATAGCTCCCAAGCTTTAAAAATTATACAAAGTATGGGTTATAATCTGAAGTCAGAGCCAGGCTTCAACTATGGGAAAGGCAGGCGAACCGTTGTATGGTGATCCCTACTGTCAACGAACTCATTTTGGGTTAGGGTATACCACGTCTCTTGCAACTTCTGAGTCAAATAAGGATATCTTCTCCTCTCCTCAAGATGCCTTGTCGTCCTTCGACTCATATGCTGATATCGAACAGGTATTATCAGTAAATATGGTATTGACAGATTCTCTCGGAATAGAGGAACACGAATCTGAACTATTCGAAGATGAATCCTGGGCTCAACAAATGGATACACAATGGGAACTCTGGTTCGAATAGAGAGAACCGCCCACTAAAGATAAAGTTATCCAGACCGATGTTGGGGATGAACTTTCACCAAAGTCAATATTTATCAGTAACAATCTTTCCGAAGAAGAAAGGGAAAAGATAATCCAGCTGATAAAAGAATATATCGACGTCTTTGCATGGAATTATGAGGATATGCCAGGTCTTGATCCTAAATTGGCTACCCACAAGCTCAACATATTGCCCAATTCGAAGCCGGTGAAGCAATACCAACGCTGGTTCTGTCCGGATATGATGGATGCCATCGAAGCAGAAATCAAGAAGTTGATAGCCTATGGGTTCATCCAGAAATAACAATATCCTGACTGGGTCGCCAATGTTGTCCCAGTTATGAAGAAAAGCAGGAAAGTGCGTGTTTGCATCAATTTTCGAGATCTGAATGCGGCATGCCCTAAAGATGAGTTCTCTCTTCCCATTACAGACGTCATGATCGACAATACATGCAGTTTTGAATGCATGTCTTTCATGGATGGATTTTCAGGGTACAATCAGATCAAGATACATCCTGAAGATGAGAAGCATACTGCCTTCCATACACCACTGGGGGTATATTACTACACTGTCATGCCCTTTGGATTGAAGAATGCCGGGGCTACATATCAGCGAGCTATGAGTAACATATTCCATGAGCACTTACACAAAATAGTAGAATGTTACGTAGACGATATTGCTGTTAAAAGCCGCTTCAAGGGTACTCACATCCAAGACTTGAAGGCAGTATTCGAGTTGATGTGCCAACATCAACTCAAAATGAATCCTATAAAGTCTTTTCTTGGTGTATCTAGTGGCAAATTCCTGGGATTTGTCATTACCGCTAAAGGTATTCAAGTGGACCCTGATAAAATGAAGGGTATCTTAGAAATGCGACCACCCCGTAATCTGAGGAAACTCAGGAGATTTCAAGATCGTCTGGCTTATATCAGGAGATTCATATCCAACCTCTCTGGGAGATGTCAACCTTTTTCTCTCCTGATGAAGAAAACTGTGTCCTTTGTGTGGGACGAAGCCTGTCAGCAAACGTTTAATGATATCAACGCTACCTCACTAATCCTCCAGTTCTGGTGCCTCCCGTCATAGGAAGACCATTTTTGCTATATGTTCGAGCAATGGATCATTCTTTGGGAGCTCTCCTCACACAGAAGAATAATGAGGGTCATGAACAGGCTATCTACTATTTAAGCAGGATGATGGTCGGAGCTGAACACCGATACTGTCCAGTAGAAAAAGAATGCCTGGCCCTAATATTCGTCATTCAGAAGACGCGACATTATGTCATAGGCCAAACTATTCATATCATCTCCAGGATTAATCCTCTTCGGGTATTGATGAACAAGCCGAGTGTTCTCAATTCCCGACTCGCGACTTGGGCAATGTTATTAACACCATATGATATGGTGTATGTCCCTCAGAAGTCCATAAAAGGTCAGGCCTTGACTGATTTCTTAGCTGCTCATCCAATTCCGAAAACCTCTAAGCTATACGAGGATATTCCCGACGAAGTCACAGAATATAATTCCGCAATGGAAAGTGACACAAGGCAGCTATTCTTCGATGGTGCCTCCAGGACTGGTCCCAGGGGAAACATAGTTTCAGGAGTAGGAATTATCTTGGTCACTCCTGATAAACTCGTCATCTATCGAGCATATTCTCTTAGCGAACCCTGCTCTAATAATGTGGTAGAATATAACGCTCTACTAATCGGGCTCTAAGTCGCTAAAGAATTGGATGTGGAATACCTGAAAGCTTTTGGTGATTCTCTGCTGATCGTCAATCAGGTTAGAGGAATATATGAAGTCCGCAATCCAGACCTCATTCCTTATCACCAAGCAATGATCGAGTTTGTAATGTCTTTCAAAGGATTCTTCCTAGAGCACGTGCCTCGATCTAAAAATTTGGAAGCCGATGCTCTGGCCAGTCTAGCTGCAGATCTAGCTGTTCCTATAAGAAGGTAGAATTCGGTAATTCTTCTCAACAGAGATCTATTCTGTGTGAAAAATAACTTTCACATAGAACGCAGCTATGCCTCAAATACGGTTCCTCCTAAGATAGACTGGAGAAGGCCCTTTATAGATTTTTTGGCATACAAAATCTTACCAGAGGATCCTAAAGAAGTAGTGTCTATCAAAAGACGATCATTATGCTTCTATTTTGATGCCTCTTCACAAAGTCTATATCGTCGAACATACGATGGACTACTGTTACGATGTCTCTCCGATGATGATGCAAGGCGGGTCATCCGTGAAGCTCACGACGGTATATATGGAGCACATCAACCCGGTCCTAAATTACAGGATCGTATCATAAGGATGGGCTACTACTGGCCTACTATGATTGCAGATGCAGTGAAATATGCAAGACAATGCAAAGCCTATCAAGTTCATGCAGATTTTATACATCAGCCTTCTGAGTATCTACATCCTACCATTGCATCATGGTCCTTTGAAGCATGGGGAATGGACATCATTGGTTCTATTCAACCATTATCTTCTAGAGGACATCGGTTCATATTGGTTATCACGGACTACTTCTCTAAATGGGCGGAGGCGATCCCCCTTGCTGAAGTAAAGACATCCAACGTGATCAGCTTTATCAAGCACCATGTCATTTATCGCTTTGGGATACCTCGAAGGATAATTCATGATAATGGGCCCCAATTCATCAGCGAAGCATTTCACCAATTTTGCGATAAGAATCGGATATAAAATATGGCCTCTACGGCATACAATTCGGCTGCTAATGGTTTGGCGGAAGCCTTCAACAAAACCATCATCAAACTCTTGAAAAATTTATTTCTTCGAACAAAAGAGATTGGAATGAGAAGCTGGAAGAATGCCTCTGGGCATACTGCACAACGGTACGAGCACTGATGGGTTGTACCCTATTCTCATTAGTCTACGGGTGTGAAGCAGTTCTCCCCATTGAAATCCAAATTCTATCACTCAGAATAGCAGTGGCTAATGAGTTGACTCAGGAAAATAATAATCAACTACGGCTTCAAGAGCTAGAAGGATTAGACGAGAAACACCTTTAAGCTCAACAGTGCATTGCGTTCTACTAGGCACACATTTCCAAAGCTTTTAATCAAAAAGTGAAGGAGAGAGTGTTCAAAGTTGGCGATCTAGTTCTAGCTGTAAGGAGGCCAATAATCATTACGCACAAGAGTAAGGGTAGATTCTAGCCCAAATGGGAGGGCCCTTATGTGATTAAAACAACGTTTTCAAACGGCGCTTACATATTAAACAAGCCTAACGGAGATCTATTAATGGCTCCTATCAACGGCAAATTCCTGAAGAGGTACTACGCTTAACCTCCCTTGCTTAAACAGAGTATGGTGAAGATCTTATTCTGATAATACTACGTACAAAGAGTGGTTGTAGCATATTCTATCATGTCCATATAACCTCTGAATAGATATGTTTAACTAATTTGGAACTTCAAAACCTATCACGTCCATATTATATCTGATAGTGTTTTGTACACAAATTTAGTTGGATCATATTCTATCATGTCCATATAACCTCTGAATAGATATATCTAGCTGAAGCTTACCGAAAGTATATCACGTCCATATTACCTCTGATATCACTTTCACCCTAGCCTATCATTTATATTCAAAAATGATGGGTCCACAAAGTCAGATAAAGTCTCTTTATTACCTCCGGAAAGAGCAAATTACATAGAAAAGCAAAAAGTACATCATTGGGGAGGAGCAGTCAAATCACGAACCTGCTGCGCCAAGGCGGCCATCCTCTCATTCCTGGAGTCCAGGACGTTAGCGCGAGCCCGCTCCAGTCGTGCCTCGTCATCACTCAGAAGGGATAGTTCGGACCGAGCATGTATATAATCGGCACGAATGACTCCCGCACGTGCCAAGTTTCGCTGAGCTGTATCTATTTGGCCCTTCACCACATCCAGAGCTGCCGATGACTCGAGAGCCCACCCCTTTGCCTGAACGAGTTTGGCTTCCAATTTGTGGACCCTCGCTTTATTTCCCTCATGTTCAGCCTCACACTTCGTTAGAAGAGGAATAACCTCCTCCAAGATGACCTGTTCTTCATCCATCTCCTGCTGCTGTGTCTGGATGGATTTGTTTAAGCATTCCATCTGTTCATCAAGCTTCACAGTCAAGGAGTCATACTCGGCCTAGATCATATTATCGACGTTGCCTCGAGATAGTTGTAAATATTCGTTAATGGGTTATTCTAAACCATTAACTATTTGCTCCAGTGCATCAGCTCGTCCAGCGTCGTTGAAATTTCTGAGCGACGCTATCGCAAGCTGGGAGAACGCCAGCAGATTATCAAAGCTCATGTTCTTCTCCAGTACCATAGAAATCAACTCCTTCAAACTGCGGTAGAATAGGCTGGTATATTATTCGATCAACATATCGAAGACCGGATGCGCACTAGGAGTGGCTGCGATACCAGGAAATCTCCTTCCAGAATGACCACGGAGGATGTTGCCACGGTCGTTGCCTCTACAGATGGTGCTACAAAAGAATGAACACCAGCAACGGTTGAAGCTGCTGGCCTACTCAGCGAAGGAGGCACAGTCGCAACGATGGGCTCATCCTCCTCTCAAGATATCTGGACTGCCGTTGGAGAGATGACACCCAAAAATGTTGCAGACGAAGGATCAACAGCGTCAAAGCATGCCTCTTCGATATTAAATGCCGCCGTTTCATCGGCAGTATCTACAACAAAGTCAAAGGTTGCATCAACTCCGCCCTTCCCTGAGACATCTTCACCTAAAGAAGACAAAAGAAAGTTAATATCAATTTGATGTTAATTTTCCTAAAAAAGGGCGTAAGGACAACATTTACCCATGGCCGATGGTATATATGTCGCGTCCGCAGCCTGAATAGCTAAATCATCTCTTAATGATGCTAGACAAGCTATCATACCTGGAGAAGAGGGTGCACCAACTGACACTGGAGGGTAGTCTTCCCAGTCTTCACCAAGATCCACTCGAGGCTCATCGAGTGGAATCTCGCTGGATATACTTACAGACGAAGTAGGGGTTACTCCCACTATTGGTCTGGGTAAAGGTATATGGAATCTTATTATGCTCGGCCTCAGAGGCGATCTCATAGCACTACCAGAAGCAGTAGTAGCAGCGATCTCGAGCAAAGAATCTCCTGCACTACCAGCCGGAACTATGGAGGTCTCCTCTCTAAAAGGCGAATGACCTCTAATCAAAGAATCATCCCCAATAGGGGAAACGACATGCTCGCTCCTAGGAAGCCCCCCTGGTGGAAGCCCTTTTTGGACCTCTGGCAATCTTCTTCTTGCGAGGGGAAGGCTCTTTCTGAGTAGAAGCCTTCCGTTTCTGGGGGATAACGAGAGGCTCAGCTGGCGGAGCTATTATGCCTCTCGGTATTGTCGTCAAGATCTCGTCTGCCCCGGCGGTGTCTTCATTCTCATCCGAGGAAATAGACGAAATCTCCTCCCTTCCACCAGGTCTATGGGAGGGCATCCTAAAACTTTCACGCACATCAAAATTGCGATGGAAGCTATTGATGGATGCATAAAACTGTACATATGAGTGCAGGATGCGTAACTCCATAGAGAGATAAGTTGTGGGCACAGCAAAAGTTGTACCAGTATAGCCCGTAATGAAGCATCGCCATCCTCTAGCTCCATCAATAAGTCCACCTTTGGACTTGAAGCTGGTAATGGCATTCCCCACATGCAACTGGTCGTACCCGAACTGCCTGGCCAACTGACTGGGCAAATAAGGCTCCAGATAGCAGTGGTCATCGCTTCTGTACAGCAAATGGGAAGGTCTAATGCAGACCAACCAATAGAAGGCTTCAGGAGAAAGAATGGTCCTCCCTTGACCCCCATCCTTAAGCTTCTTCCCCTATTGATTGATATGTACGTGGGGGACGATACAGAAGAGCTTCCAGCTGTGGGCAACATTTAACGCCCGCCGACAATCTATGACGGTCGTCACGTTCCAAGAGGAATTCTTGTAATTCAAAAAGAAGTTATTTCCCGAACCGCTGGCAGGACCGGAAGACATCACCCTGGTGTTGTAAAGAACTAACCATCCCATCAAGTATAGGAATGATAATTCCACTCGGGGAAAGCTTTTGCGCTGCGTATCATCAGCAAGCAGCCCATCAGTAAGGGACCTCAGACCTGCTTGTATTCTACATACCATAGCAGGAAGCAAGCCCAGTCTTGCCCCGAACACCAAATGCACTGCAGGCCATAACGTGTTACGATGGATGCGATCTGCAGACGTGATGCTAGGCACTACCCAACGGCGAAGCCAGATGGAGAGGAAGCCAGCCAATTGAACTTCCCTTGACAGAGGCTTATGACAATGCCTCATATAACTGAAGGCTTTTAGGCCGGCAGGGTAACCCTCTATCTCCTCGTCAAAAATATAATCTGGAGCCCCTGCGTCTTCAATAAGGTCATCGACCATGTCAACATTGAGCATGCTCAGGAGGTTCAAATGCCTATCTCGACTATCTACCACCTTGTCCAACTTAATATTTCTGGCTTGGTGGAAGAAGAGATAGGTTGCCCACTTGTTGATGTAAGCCAAGTCAGAGGGCTCCTTATAAAAAGTGGTACAGGCAAGATAGTGGCACATCAGCTCCTGATATACTGCCACTGCCCGAGGGTTTGCATCCCTCAACTCCCTATATGTAGGGACGTACTCTTTATAAGGAGCGTCCCCCATCGGCAGCTTTGAAATCTCTGCCATCTCATGAAGGGCTAAGCCCAACTCACCTAGCGGAGTGGTAAAAGTCCCAGTGAGCGAGTTGTATCGCTCCATCAAGGCTAAGAACAAGTTAGGGTTGAGAGGCAGCCCAACACTTGTGGCACTCACGGCCGCGAATAAGCCAATACTTTCCAGCTCCGTATGGAAGTGTTTCAGAGCCCAGGCAGTCAAACTGGCCCACCGAAGATTCCCCGGGCTTAGCCATCCACTGGACCGAGGGTTGACCCTGGGGTACATTCCTTCCTGCCCCATAAAGTCATTACAGAAGGTCAATATCTGAACCGGCTGGATCAGCGAAGTATCCTCACTCGGGATACTACCCGACAGCAATCCCCTAAAGGGCATAACAGGGCCCGAAGGACGGCTCATATAGGCCCCCTGATCGTATTCCTTGTTGTATAAGATCTTCCCCGGTCGGTCATAAAGATCAGGGGTCAGGGTCCATGCGATCTTCCTAGGATGCGTGGCATGGAAGAACGCAGAGATAGGGTAATCCCTGAGTGTCCGGGGTAGATACATGACCGTGCCCTCAGTAGTAAACACCCAATCCTCCTTCTTGGGTTTAGTCTGGGACTGTTTGTCGATCGCATCCCCGAACGAGAAGCCTGGCTTCTTATACTCTATCCCGTCTATGTATGTCAGAGGCTCCCCACTGATCATACTCAGCAGCATGCGTTCTCCTTGGGACGAGATTAAGGTTCCCCTTTCTTCAGGATAATTGGCTCCAGAAATAGGGAATGTCACGTGGGACAAGTCCTCCAAATAGTTTGAGCTCAACATCCCGATAGTAGAGCCTATAACTTCAGCCAAAGGAGAAATCTGCAAGTCCACTACAAAATACAAGAAAATCAGTCAGTCTCTACACTAGACGATACACCCTTGCAGTTTACGCCAAAGATTATTAGTCTGAGCTTTTACGCCAAGATTGCAAAAACTTGAGTCTTACGCTGGAACTTATTTTCGATGCGTAAAATTCAAGGTTGGTAGTAAACACCAAAACCTAACAGTCTGAGCTTTTATACCAGATTGACAAAATTTGAATTTTTACGCCGGAAGTCATACCCAGCACATAAAATTCAAAGTTTGCAGTTCTACTCCAAATTTCGACAGTCTGAGTTTTTACGCTAGACTGTAAAAATATAGAGTTCTTACGCCGACACATTAGGAATGTGCGCGTAACAATAAAATATCTCAGTACATCGTCCTCGAAGAGGTTCTCAGTACAAAAGATGACCTTGTGCGTGCACGTACAACGTGTGCGAAGTATTTTTTCTCCCGAAGTCTTTACCTGTAATGTCCGGAGCACAGCTCGACGGCGGAGCGCTGCATTCCGATCGAGGTTCGGTCAGCCTAATGGGAGTTGCTCGTGCTTGAGCAGTGGAACGAGAAGAGGAAGCGACCTTCTTTCCCTCAGCAGTGGAAGTCTGTTTAGGTGCCATGGAGATTCTGAGTTCTCAAGAAAAGAGACGAAGAAGAAGGGTCTTAAAAAGCAAGGGTTTTGGGAAGACAGATAAAAGTTTTCTCTCTCAGGACTTCGGACTATTTATAGAGTTTGGATAACTCTTCGAATCCCTAACCAAATCCGATATTTAATATTTGGTTATGATTTGGGACCACGTCAGCCTATCATTTAGGGAAGACGGAAAGTCAGTGGATCCAGATTTTATGTGCAGAGCAGATCTATGATTTTATGCTAAGGAGCTTTTACGCTCGAGAGGCTACAAATCTACGGTTTTACGCTCAGAGGCTATAAATCTACGATTTTACGCCCAGATGCTTTTACGCTCACGAGCTTTTACGCTCAAGAGGCTACAAACCTACGATTTCACGCTCAGAGGCTACAAATCTATGATTTCACGCTCGGAAACTTTTTACGCTCAGAGGCTACAAATCTACGATTTTACGCTCGAAAGCTACAGACGGCCAATTACAAGGGTTTACGCAGAAGATGCTCCTTCTAGGCTACAAAATATTCCAAGTGCCTGAAACACGCAGAGTTTAGCATTGAAGACGACTCTTCTTCTTGGGTCGATTGGAAGTTCATCCAAAGTCCAGTCAGAATCTTTTCCAAAAAAAAAGTTCAAGTATGGCTTAGTCGACAGACATTTCTTGCCCTTTCTCAAGGGATTTTCGGAAAAACCATTCTTGAAGATGATGGTCTGAACAAAAATTCTTCGTATCATAGAAGTGACAGTTCAGAATTCTACGCGACTCCTCGTTCAAAATAGCATGACAATTTGGATCTTCAAAGACGACTTAATGCTAAAAAGTTTTCTACGCGTCTTCAGTTATGCGTAAAAGATGGGACGGGATCAGATACTCTTTTTATCAGAGTTGGCATAAAAATTATTCAGACATGCCGAAGCTGCACACATTCAGACTTTCTCACAGCAAATATGGCAAATCATCAGATGCGTAAAAGAAGACAATTTTATTAAATTATGATTACATATGATGGAAATCCAATCTACAAAGGGTTTTTCATCTTCATGATTACATATGATGAAAATCCTTTTTCTACAAAGGGTTTCTCATTTTTATTTAAGATCATACCAAGAATCTGTTTTGCCAGGTTCTCATATTGGTGTAGATATTTTTTGTCTTCTACGACACTTCATCGGCTTCTGCGGCCGATGAACAAGAAAATGGTGAATGGAGGGAGGATACAAAACTAGGCCTGTATAAATTATTTAAGCCCACCCTCCATACGCCATGGCCGGCATGCCCTAAAAATTATATTGGGTGTTCAGACCCAACTCAATACTGGAAGACAGGGCCAAGCTGTCTGCCCTCGTCCAGTGCCATAATGGAAAAAAATACATCTTGCAAGCTGTGTGGCCAAACGAGACCATTCCTCTCTCTTGGACGAATTGCCATATAAAATTGCTGATCATCCCGAGCAAAGGAAGCTATGATATCCTTCCATGATCCATCGTTGCATAGGACATTTGCTCGAAGATGCCTCTTTTTACGGCTTCTTACATGTTGGAAGAACATGATCTTCTTCTTCCTCAAGTCAACCCGACGAAGCTCGGCAACCATCTTTTTGTAGTAAAGAAAGTGTGGGAAAAATAGGTTAACTCAGTCGCCTTTATATAGGCAGAGGAGAACACACCGAATCCCAACAAACTCCTAAAAAATTGTCGAGAAATCAGTCTCGCGAAACGAGTCAACCTTGACCGTTTCATGCTTCATTCAAAGTGTTTCAAATTACGAGGAATTTAAAAACTTTGAAGGGGGTCTTGTAGAAGCATAAAAAATACGCTGAAGAATTATACGCGTAAAATCCTCAACATGCAGGAAGCCACGTAAACAGAGCTCCAGCACTGGGTGGCGTAAGACATGACTTCAGAGCCATTGGCGTACAGCAGAGCTTCAACGCTATTTCAGCAGAAAATATAGCTCCAGAACAACCCGCGTAGTACAGTATTTCCAGACTGTTTTCACGTAAAAAATGTTGCTACATCGCCACTTCGGCATAAAATCTGTCTGCTTTTAATACAGCAGAAAGTTGTACGAGGAACACTTCGTATTCTTCGAATGAACCTGTCAGTTAAAGCAGTGAACCTGACTCCTGACAAAGAGTATTGCACGACGATCGAGAGGACGGCTGTTATGATGACCCTGCACAGAACTCCAGACTGTCGTCTAGTGACATAACCCTTGATATAAGACGTCGTCTACGCATTCACGGAATACACTGCCTATTCTATACAGGCAGACATGAGCTTTACGCTCAGGATGAGACGAAACCAACAGCCACGTCAAAAGTTGTTCTTCGTACAGAACTCGAGGCACGTCTCTGCAATTAATACGCGAGATGGGGGCAGATCTCTACATTTAATGTATGAGATTTGGTTCTACTTTTAATGACTGGGTGAGCTATAATTAGGGCTAATACGTCTACATCACCATCCCCGCACATTACGCCAACCAGGCTATTTTCAGCTATAGAAGTACGCCGTATGCTATCTCCTTGAAATATGCCGACCTGGCTATTTTCAAATATAGGAGTACGCCGTATGCTATCTCCTCGAATACGCCAACTCAGGCTATATTTACAAAGGTGCGTGATAAGGCTATCTGGCTCAGGATACGCTCAAAACCTCAGTTAAAGAAGGATAAACTGGCTATCTTTATGCTGGTCACCTATCCATGCAGCATCAAGCTCTATGCAGAATTTGGCTTCTATGCCTACTTAGTTTTTATGCCAACTTGACAGCTATTTGGCTTCTACGCCAACTTGACAGCTATTTGACTTCTACGCCAACTTGACAGCTATTTGGCATCTACGCCAACTTGACAGCTATTCGGCTTCTACGCCTACTTGGATTTTACGCCATCAGAACAGCTACTTGGCTTTTACGCCATCAGAACAGCTATTTGGTTTTTACGCCAACGAGACAGTTATTTGGCTTTTATGCCAATCATCTCAACGAGAGGGGCAATTATCTATATGGCTTGCATGCCATAATCTTCGATGAGCGATTATACGTGTTACCTCATAATGGGATACGCATCACACGCCAATTCAAGAGATCATTCATACGTGGGTAGCAGTTATTATAACCGCCGCGTAAAAAGTGCAGCTCTCTCCGCTGTTCGGTTTCTATGCCGACTGTAGCTGAACTATATAAATAGAGACCTCCGGCCACGGAGGTCAAGGGTCAAAGAAAAAAGGTGGAAAGTCAAGGATTTTCCTAGAAAAGAGAGTATATTCAGAGAGTGTTTTGGCAACAAGAGTTCAATCCCTCCTGTAGTCTTTGAAGCTTCTTTTTGGTCTTATACAACACTTCTTCGTTATTGTGTGGTCAAAGGGACAAAGTGATCGACCGTAGATCAGACTCCTATAGCAATATTTCCCCAGAATCAAATTTTTGTACTTAACATCCTCGTATAGGATTAATTGTACTTCTTTTTCTTGTTTGTAAACCAAAGAAAGGGTTTTGTGTAAACCTAGTTTCAATTTCTTTCGTTTATTATCAAACAACAAGTAATCTGAATATAACACACCTTTACAGACTGAGTATTTTAATTGAACAACCTGAGTAAAAAATTAACTTGGGATCACAAATCTGAGTATATCGTTCACCTGAGTTATAGAACACGCCTGTGGCACTTATGTTTCCCTATGCAAGTCTTTGACTCATTACGAATATTATGCTTGGTTAACTTGGTTTTACATTAGACAGGGAAGGATGTATGGTAAGTTGGGAAGTCTCATCGTGTTACTTTTATATCGCACGGCGCACTCTGAGCCTCAGCCTGAATACGCTGAGCCTCCGCTGACATCCTCTGGACATCTTCCATGCCCTGGATCAAAGCAAACATATGTGCCCCGTCAGCATGCACCCCTCCAGGAAAAGAAAATTTTGGCGATGGAGGAAGGTCATCCGCAACAACTAGGGCAACCCTCTGGAAATATGGGGGAGGAGGACCCCCGAAAACTGCCGAAACTCCTATGTGAACGGGTGAACCAGAAGGAGCAACTCCAGCTATCCAAGTGGCAGGTCGAGAGGTGGCAGACCTCTCTAAATCTGCGGGTCCTGATCTCTGGGATCTGGTCTTCGGCGGCATCCTGAAGATAGAACGAACAAGAAGAAGTCAAATAAGGCACAAGATACGATATCATCCAAGAAGGACAATAATATTCAACGAAAGCAAATAATCAGAATGATAAGGATAGCAAAATTAATAAATTAGAAAATTTCTAGTTATGATTGAGTACACTCTCATCCTATATCCTATTATCTATATCCTATAGCAGGCTCATAATAGTACTCTAAGTATGAGCACTACTATGATATTGCACTGGTTGCGACTTCGACATCGAGCTGCATGGGTCACAATAAAAATGTGTCATAATTTGCATCCGTATAATTAGACATGAGTATGTGGCAACGCCCAGCCTACGCTATATCAACGACGTAGAATGCTGTCTAGGTCCACAATACTATCTAACAATATCTCACAATAATATAAGATAACCTGTCAATGATAATCTCAACTCCTTGAAGAGGATAAAATGATAATAGTGGCAATATCAATACTCAATCACAATAAAACTATAAGGAAGACAAAATGCACGATATAATATAAAATAATCCAAAAGAAGTCTAGAAATATATATCTCAAATCACCATTAATAAGTCTAGCCATCTCAACACCAAGATAAGTCTCAAAATAATAGCACCGCATAAGTCTCAAAGTTGAAAACAAATCCAATACAATATAATAATAAGGATTAGCTATGTTACTACTAGTGGTATCTCCTCTACGGGGACTGGCTCCTCCCGAGGCTCATGGAGATATCCATCATCTACTCTCGGTCCATAGAATGTAGGACAAAAATCGTCTAAGTTCTCTGAAAAATATTGTCACACCCAAATCCTAAAATATACG
This sequence comes from Iris macrosiphon, assembly GCA_036927795.1. NCBI lineage: Eukaryota > Viridiplantae > Streptophyta > Magnoliopsida > Asparagales > Iridaceae > Iris > Iris macrosiphon. The sequence goes on along the minus strand of JAYESA010000014.1, from coordinate 31,795,051 downwards.
GGACTAGGCCACGTGGCAATGGCCAGCTAATACGACTCCGAAGGATTTTCTAATTTAATGGACCCGATGAAGTGTACTACGCTGTCATAAAATACTATCAAGTCCAATATGCTATCATACGGTAGGTAAATATCTAATCTCATCCACAGAATACAATATAATAAGACTGAAGCAAGTGCTTGTAAATAAAATACAAAGAGTCTGAATATCCATAGTACATCTGTAATAGTCTGATAGGGACAAACCCACTGAAATACAACAATGAAATAAAAGTACGAAAAGTAGGAAGATAACTCGACTAGAGCATCAACTAGCTTGATAAAGACGCTCTAGCCCAAGTTAGCAATGTACCCCAAATCATAGGAACTCCTCTGGAGATGCCTCAAAGTCCTCAGTCAGGAATTCGGTCTCTACTCCTACTCCGTAGATGGTCGGGTACAAGTGCTCGTCCGGTTCTGAAAAGGAACCAGGTCCTCAGAGGGACGTAACAAGATACAAAAATACATGCCATAAACTAAATACTGTGTAAACTCGAGGGTGATCTAACCAGCTAAGTAAAATATACTTGAAGACAACCTTGGTACATATGGGTAGGTAAAAGGTATAAAGCGTAGCGTCAAGCCAAAGGCTAAGTACCTGGCATTAGCTGTAAACTGGATGCCAGGAGTATATGTTGACTACATCACCGATCATGATAGCGCGCAACTAGTAACCTCTGCCGGATGTATCGACAAGCATATACGTCCATAACCGGGTAGCACATAACTCATAACCGGGTAACACATAGCCCATAACCGGGTAACACTGAGGCTCACGACCCCGTAGTGTACTCTGAAACTACTGTAGCCAAATGTCTATTCTATACGCCTACTAATTATCTTTCCCGCCCAATGCCAATGTACAAGTCGCGAATACGACATGGATATCTCGTACTATAATGCAAGTCACTAAAGAAATATACAACTAAGCTAAATACCGAAACACGTGCTGCTCACACCGATGGCCATTCAAGTATGAAGCACGTGTCCCTACATGAACTCACTCTGTGACGAACAATAATACGTGTCAAGGCCTGGGGAGTCATATTGATAACTCCACAACTTTAGGTGCGTCCACTAGACACTAGGTCAAACATAAGTCCTAATGTTAACGCCTTCGTTGACTGCACCCGAGTCGTTCTTAGACGCGTACAGTTATATAATATTAAAATAATAAAATATATAAACTAATAATAACTGAATTTAAATAGTACAACAAGGCAAGGTATACTTGTCTGGAACTCCGATGCGCATAATTAAGGATCCGGAACCCGCAGCCAAGGTAGAATCGTCTTGGGTGCCTATGAATATATAACAATAAATATCAATCACTACCTTACACTATGCTAATCATGCACAAGAGTACAACTTACGCAACGTCATGAGTTACGCAGAGTCTAAACCAAATAAACATTCTAACTAAATAGCTTGACTAAGGTTGACTAGTCAAGGATCAAGGAAGTAGGGGTATACTTAGTCTACTTGTTCCACAATATTTACAAGTCATCAAAAGGTATAATTTCTTATATGTTACAATCGCGGTCACAACTAGGATTCGTGTAGGTGCTAAGTTGCACCTCTAACACATGGGTACTAGGCATTCTACTTACTAAGATTTCCATGATAAGTTTGATATGGGTAACCATCTAGGTCTCCATGTATGAGTATATCATATGTCCTTAAATACCGTGCACAACAAGACAGTTAGCTACCAATACGTTACATCTCCAATAAAGTATAACACTAGACACGTGTCCTAGCTAATAGGTTAGGGTGCACAAATGATACTTTAGTCTAAGCACCTAGGGACTACACAAATACGTGTCATACTTAACAACATAATTCCATGAAGTATGCTAACTACTATTCCAACACATGCATATATATACACTAGGTAATAGGGTTCACAAATCAATATTGGTCCATGCAACAACAACAACATGAAAGATGAGTGAACATGCAAACCTAGGGGTGCTCTTAAACCGGGGGGGAGGGGGTGCTCGGCCCACTGCTCGAGGGTGGCCGGTCTCCGGCGGGTGGAGGAGGAAGGAGGTGACCAGGGAGAGGCGGTGGTGGTTGCTGTCGTGGAGGAGGAGGAAGGTGGTGATGATGGTGGTTGGTCGGAGGAAGAGAAGCGGTGGTGGTTATTGTCGTAGAGGAGGAAGAAGGGTGGCGGGTGTTGGCTGTGGTTGGAGGAGGAAGTGGTGGTGCTGTCGTGGTTGGTCGACGGTGAGAGAGAAAGAAGGTGGCAGGAATGGTGACTGGTGGAGGTGGTGGTCGGAGAAGGAAGGTCGGCAAGAGAAAAGAGAAGATGGGGAGGGATGATGGCAGGAGGAAGAAGAAGGAGGAGGAGTTTTAGGGTTCGGTTGGGTTATGGTGGTGATGATGTGCTAAAATTAGAGAGAGGAAGGAGGTGTTTTATGTAGGAGAGAGGAAGAAGGATGGCATGGGGATTAGGGCCGGCCACAAGGCTTTTCTAGGGATGGGGGAAGATTCTTCATGAAGAATTGGAGGGCTAGGATGGGCTAGATTTTGAATGGAGGGTATGGATGAGGTAGGTGAAAAGGTGGTATATTGTACACACAAAATAGGAGAAAAAACTTAGGGTACCGGTCAAACAATGGAGGGGGGTTTCATCATGACTTTGCTCCAATGGGAGGTGGACACCTAATGGCCTATTTGCACAAAAGTCCCTAACAATTTGGAAATTGCACAAACAATGGAGTTTTGGATTGGATGAGAAAAAATACCATGTTTGGTGTGATGTAGTGGGTTAAAATGGTGTGTAGTGTTTAGTATGAACCTTGAGGGTGTGAGTGAGGGTTTGGGTTGGTATTGGGTCTAGTTTTGGGTTAGATTGGGTCATTGCACCAATTTAATTAAAATTAGTGTCAATCATGTTCTTTAATTAATTGGAAGTACATAGAATTAAAATTTGGTGGGACACAAGTGTTGTCACGCCCCAGTCCCAAAATACGTAGGACTAGGAATATGTAAGCATGCCAGCCGTATGTATATAAAAACTCTAATATATGGAAACCATAACACATACGTACGCTGTATTATGAAAAATAATTCACAAATTGTATATATTTGTCATAAGTCACAGGGCATAACTAAATCTCATCCACAGAAATCATAAGGAAATAAATAACTAGTCAAATATATAACTAAATCAAGTATAAGATGCTTGATAGAATAAGTAGTTGGGTGGAGACAAATCCACTACCAAACTAGAATATAAGAGAAACAAATAAGTACATCTAATGAACAATAAGGCTCGAAAGGAAGACCTCCTCGAAAGATAAGTAGCAAGTCCTGATCCGTACTCCTGTGAATAATCGTGATCATCTACACCTGGAAAGGGACCAGGTCCTCAGAGGGACGTAACAAGATACATAGAAGCATGCCAATAAAATACTGAAGATAAACATCTAAAGGATCGTCTAACCGTCTATGTGAATGCATTTTGAGAACAACTTTCCAACAAGTGGGCTATCTGGCCAAAATGGGATTGGTATGATTCTCTAGGAGAATCAGGGGCCTACAAAGCATGTCGTCTTTTGAACGCCAGAGGCTGCCTGATAATAATATATATAGTGGTTATCATAACCGCGCATCTCCGACGGAGCGTACGGATTACACAAGGAAAGTAAAAAGGAGCCCAAACGCCTTAATTGTTGTTCTCCCCACCCCATGCTTTAAGCATGTCATATCCATGACAGGATGATACCTCTAATAACTGCCAAGTCTTCTAGCATGCAAATTCTATCAGCAGCTATTCCCTATCGCACGTCCCACACGTACTGATGATCAGTCAATACGTAAGTCCATGATCTATATGAGACTCACAACTCGTATAAGAAATGTGTCATGGCCAAATAAAACATAAGAATACCTCATGATCATGTGGTGGTCTCATAAAACTAGGTCAACATGCATAATATATAATAAAGACAAAATACGACGCAACCGTCGTTGCACCCAAGTTATTCTTGGACGCGCAGTTTATATAGAAGTTAAAATATATAAACTAAATGACAGAAATAAAATGCATGCATCATAGGGATTGTAGATCACAGTATAATGGCAAGGTATACTTGCCTGGCAAGAAAGCTGCATAGTATAATCGTCCAGGTGTCAAGTATAGAGGATCAGAAACTATGGCCTCCAAATAAATATCTTCGGATGCTGAAATAAATATCACCAACATTCTCGGAATAAGCGAGATAGTCAGAAAAGCCTACCCTTTCGTCCAATTTGGACACAGAAGCAAAACGATAATTTTGGGTCAAAGCGAGTCTACATGTGGGCTACTTTGCACCGAAAAGTATGCCAGAGGTAAAGATTTCTAAATGGGACAAATATAGGTCAAATAAATTCTAAACGTCGATACGAACTCAATGGTATGTCCAATTTTGATTCCGGTGAGCGGATCACATATTCGCCCTTAAAGTCAAACCGTGGGGCCCGTGAATAGGCAACTTGGTCAACAGTCTCAGAATTGCGTAAAACTTGGGTCATAGGACCAGCGCGATACCACGAATCCAATGGCGTAAGTTTTGTCGCATTCTGACGAGAGTACACAAAATGGGGTGATATTTTACAAAAGTCGCGATATAATTTTTTTTTACGGATACAAGTTGATTCCGACGCGCACACACGTCCGAATCAGCTTCTGCGAAAGCCCATACATCAGAATATACCATATGCGCCTTTTGGTGCAATTGGTATGCGAGAGGTGGTTCCGTTTGGCAGGACGCACTCCGTATCACAAAATTGTAGTTTTAAAAAAATCAAGTTTTTGGTCGTTTTGGAGGTTGAATAATTTAACACATATAACGAATTAATAGAAACTAAAAGAACAGAAAAATTCTCGGTTATATTGAGAAGAAAAACCCTTCAATTAGTTTTTAAAAATATTAAACAGGTTGATGGCAAATTGGATGTGAACATGGGGGTTCAGGTTAAAGTTTCTGGACTGTTTTGGTCAGTTTTCCTGCCATTTTTCGGTCAATTTTTTGACCAATCCGGAACATGAAAACTCATCTCACTTGAATAAAAATCCTAGAGGGTTAGGTTATGAACGTACATGGACAAACCGCTTGAGAAAATGATGAGAGATGAAGGAGATACATCACCTTGAAGATAGGGTCGGAGTGGTGCTATTGCATGCGTACGTTCGCGCGCGGGGACGGACGGCGGCGGTCGGCCGGGCTGCGGCGGCGGTCGGCGCGGGGGTGGCAGCGCCGGCGCCGGCTTCGTGGTCGACGTTGGGTGGCTAGGGTTAGGGTTAGGGTTTGGATTTTGTATATAAGTAGTATATATATATATAGAGAGAGAGAGAGAGAGGGGGAGAAAGAAAGAATTCGAGAGGGGGGGGTAGTCTGCTGCTGTGGTTTAAGGGGGGGTAGTTTAGTTAGGAATTAGTTTATTAAGTAGTTAGTTAGGGTTTAGGTGATTATGTTTTCTTTTTCTTTTTTGTTCTTTTTTTTCTTTTTTTTGGTTTTTTTTACTTTCCTTTTTAATTATTATTATTGCTATTATTATTATTATTATTATTATTATTACTATTACCATTATTATTATTATTATTACTATTATTATTATTATTATTAATAACTATATATTTATTTATATATTCACGTATATAAATGAGGAAAAATCCAAAAGAATATTTGCACACAAAATAAATTCTAGAAAATTTACTTTATAAAGTTTTAATAAAATACTACATCAAAATATTTTATAATTAATAATTAGATATTTATCTAGTTATAATAAATCAAATAATTATATTATCTAATTAACTAAGTAATTAATTAAATGATTATCCATAAAATATGTTACTAGTAAATAATATGAACATCTATAAAAAGAAAAAAAATGCCTAACTTGGCACGGGAAATTATGGGATGCTAATTGTAAAAAAATTGGAATTAAAAAATAACTACAATTAAATTATATATATAATATCTAAATATTTAACAATTAATCTATGGTCGTTACACTAATGTCATACTAACACCAAGTGATCGAATTTCTGTGCCACGAAAAGATCCTACAGGTAGTATCTCCTGTGTAGGCTACTTCCTATGATGGGCGATACATATTTTGGGGCCATCCTATATTATTAATGTCCAAACCATGGTGAAGTATCCTAATATAATCATTAGATTTTAATTATTTTGAAAAATAATCTAAAACAAATACAAGAAATACAAAATAAAAATACCTATTTTTGGGTGATGGGGTTTACAATCTAGCCAACTTAAAAGAATTTCGTTCTCAAAATTAAAAATAAGGCATAATTTGTTAAATCCTTCACATTCGTATATAAGGCAAGTCTATCGCAATCTCTTCCAAATTTTTTTAAATAACAAAATCTTTTCAAATCTATCGTAATTACTTCAAATTTAAAATAACCACTGTTTAATAAAAATTTAACCAATCATAATCTATTCTCAATTTTTAAATAATCAATATCCCAATCTAATTCAATCTATATGACATCTTCAAGATTTAAATAACCTACATCAAGATTTATATCACAATTTTTAACTATCATAATCTCCTATAGGAAACAATTCTAATCAAATATTATTCCTATTTTCAACTTATGAATTTCGTACTCCTCAAATTTTAAATTCAATTTTTATCCTCAACATTTCAGATAGGTGATCCAACAATCAAAATTCAACTTTTAATTCAAATCATCAAATTATAAAATTTTAAATCTAATTCACCAATTGTTCAAGTCTAAAATTCTATATTTATCCTCAAAATTTAAATCGACGATTCAACCTTCAATATTCAAAATTTAAATCATGTGCTCAAATTATAAATATTTGGTTCACAATATCGAGATATCAAAATTCATTAAATCCTCATCGTCTTAATCATTCTTCTAAAAATTTCCAAAATTAAAATGACTTAAATCTCTTAATCTAATCTTACTTGACACAATCTAAAAGAAATTCACCTCAAGTTGATAATGCAATTTCTATCCAACTTAGAATTTACCCATCTATCACATAAGGCTATACATTTAAGAAAATATTTCTCAAATTATTTAATCGTGTTATTTAATCCTCAAAATTTTTTAACACAAAATATATCACATGTGATATACCCTTAATTACAAAAGATAGTCACAAAGCAATATGATTGGCCTATGGGGTATGTCTAGTACTCTCCGTGTATCAAACTTATACCAAGCACGAGTGTTTATCTTTCCAAAATAGGGGAAGACGAAAAACAATAATAAAGAATTCAAGGAGGAGGTGATAGAATACAAGTACGGGATTAAAGGCGATTAAAGAATTCAAAAGGGAGTGGTCAAGGCAGTTGTGGATTGAATCTTATTTTGGTAAATTCCTATTCACATGCTCATATCAGTACTGTTATGTAATCGATAAGATATGCTCGAAGATGTCTAAGGACAAGTATATTCGTCTACTAGTCAACTATATATCTCAATCCACGTAAAGTAGTTATGCGAAGAGCGAACCAAGCGCACTAAGGTTGATTAGACCATAATACATCGATTCTAAATAGACAATTGTATTAGTGTGTTGACCCAATAATACATATGTCATGAACAAGCTCGATAAAAGAATAAGCTTTCAAAATTAGGCTATAATAGCAGCATAAGTCGAGGTAGTATAGAAAATATAAGTACGCTGGATTATGAAGAAAGAAAGTACAAAATAATTCAAGTTCACCAAGACGATAAGACTCGTCCGATGTTGTGCCTCTACAGTTGCCATACTAACTCCTTGTCTAAGTCTCTAGTCGACCCAATGGGGTTATGTGCCTCTAAGTTCTACAGTCTGGATAAACACTATCTTCTTATGGAAACCTATAGTTAATGTCATTCAATTATACTTCATTAATGGGTCAAAAGGACTATGTGATACTAGGTTGTGAGTCACACTACCCAACTTAAAAGAATAAACTAATACTATAACTGCCTTGTGGGGATAAAGTAGAAACTCTTGTTAGGGGATACGAGATAAAGATCTTGGTACTTATTAGGATATCCTATTGCATTATAAAACTCCATAGGTAATGGTCATCTTAAGTCTTAATCATAGTGCTTATAGAACAAAGAGTTAATATTAAGAATAGAAAAGTTACTGGCTCTCAAGTGAAAAAGGAAATAACCTATATGGAGATATGGGTACGAATTACGTGATTTGAAACTAAAGGATAATTATCAAATCATATTCTAAATAAATAACTCAACTATCAAGTTCTAACTACTAAGCACATAATTACAAAATTCAAGATTTACAACTATAATCCTAGCAAACTATATATCCTAACATAAAAGAAATCACTTAGCCTACTGTCATGACCCACACTCGAAAAATCGGGCATGAGTCGTGGGTACGTCCAGCCTACGCCACAGAATCGGCGGTAGAACGCTGTCTAGGTCCGTTCTAGGTCACAACTATATATATCTCACAATAACCTGTCAAGATAATCTCTCCAAAAGGAGGGCACCAACACAATATATATAAACTCAATCACAATAACTAGGGGAAGAGTAAAGCACGATAAGATATCAACAAAGAACCAAAGAACCAAAGAGAGCAAGTACAATATCTAAATATATAGTCCAAGTCTAAGAGTCTACAATATCTCACAACAGCAAAATAATAAATAGTACAGTCATTCCAAACACCAACTGAGAATAAACCCAGTGAAACCCACCTAGCTACACTAGGGCGCTAGCGGTGTCTCCTCAGCTGGGACGGGCTCCTCCTCAATCTCAGGGTCGCAATACTCGTCGACACCTGGCCCGTAGTAGGTCAGGCAAAAATTCTCAGGATCCTTTGGAAAAAATATATCCAGTCAGGATTGGAGCGAAGTACATAACTCTGAAAGAAACTCCAAATATATGGTAAGGTATATATGACTAGCAATAGAAAAGTATACAAGATGCACAGAAAAGTAAATATATGGTAGAACTGATAAAGTAACTGCAATATGAAACTGGAGAATAATACAAGTAGTAGAGAAGTAACTGCATGTAAGAAAATAGAAATACTAGCTAAGTGCCTTGAGCACAAGTTCGTTAAGTGATTGGCTTAGGTTGCACATGATTTAATCTATGATAACTCTGTTATGCGTGAGTTGCATAACCGACATACACATGAATACTGTTTGGATTTGAACACATAACCAACTTCTACTCCCCTCCCCCACTAATACTCTTGGATCCAACCACGACACGCTACGTACATGATAAATAACTCACGCACATGAAGGCGAGAGTACACGAAGCACATGATAGCACATGAGAATCAATACCCGAAGCATATGAAATACACGTGATAGAGTACCCGCTAAACACGGTAAGGGAATAATATCTCATGACGGGATCCAACTAATACCAGCTCGTGAAACAATGTGTCAGAATCAAGTATTACTGTTCTAGAATAGGTGATATATACGCTATCATGAAATGGAAACAATCAAAGGTAAGTACTCGCCTGACGTCCTGAGCAACTGGTGAGGATCGAGATCCGGACTGGCGTCGCAAGGACCTATTATAAAAAGCAAGGTTAAACGGGGTTCTAAAGAGTTAAACAGATATAAAACAACTAAAAATAAGCTTCTAGGGTTGTTCTAGGTCGAACGGGTCAAACCGATAAAATCTGGGTCAAAAAGTCAACCCGGTCCAAAAAGTCAACTTTGGGTTAAAATTAGGTCAAACGTTGACTTTAGCGGTCAACGGGGGCAATTACAGCCAACTCTAGGTCAAACTAGGGTGCCCCTAAAATTTTAGGTCAAAACTAGCTCATTAAGCTACTAAACCCTCAAAATTGTCTCTTTGAGATACCGGGATACCCTCGGTATCCGATACCTCAACCTAAGCTATACACTCCGCATATACCCACTAACACATACCCTAACACGCATAAATATATACACCTAGACATATAAACCCAACTCTAATCCCAATCCTAGGCAAACGCCCAATACCTCGCCCCGATACCTAATACCTTGAGTATCTCAAGGTATTGAGATACCTTGTTATCTCAAGGTATTGAGATAACTATCTAACCCCCTCTCTAATACTAACTAACTAGCTAACTATATATATATATATATATATATATATATATATATATATATATATATATATATATATATATATATATATATATATATATATATATATATATGTATATCTAGCTGTATATATCTAGGCAAAAATATATATCTAAATACATATACATTTCTACCTATATATATATATATATATATATATATAATCTCTCTACCTCTCTCTCACTGCTGCTGCTACTACCTACTGCTGATGCCTGAAGCTGCTGCTGCTGCTGTTGGCCTTGCTGCCAATGCTGCCAATGCTGCTGCTGCAGCCTTGCTGCCAATGCTACTGCTGCTGCAGCTCCCTCAGCTCCCTCACATCGACACACATATTTATATGCACACACTTAAATACATATACATATATATATATACACACACACACACACACACACACATACACACACACACACACACACACACACACACACACATATATATATATATACACACACAAACATATATATATATATATATATACTCATACATATATAGGTACACACACACACATATATATATAAACACAAATATGTATATATATATACACACTCACACACATATATATATAAGCACACACTCATATATATATACATACACACACACACATATATATATACACACACACTCATACATATATACATATACCTATATATATATGTATCTATATAACCACACACTCACACACTCACACACAACTACATACTAACACTCAAACACACACAACTACACCAACACCCCACCAACACACGCACAACCACACCAAGACATATATATACCTATATATATATATATATAATTTAACTCGAAAACCCTAGTACACACTTCCCGAAGCTAAACCAACTCGCGCACAAGCCCGAAACCTAGAAACCAAGTCGAAATGGCTATTTGATCATTTCGACGAACACTTGGTGTGCGGCTCGCGATACCTTGTGAAACGCACACCAAACCTACTCGAAATCGACCCAAAATTTACCCACGAGTTCTAATCGATGTCTAGAACCTAAAAAAAATGCTAACTCTCCGATTCTAGGTCCATGGCAAAATCCCACATGCATGTGGAACCCACGGCGACAAAAAACCCCCAAATCGCCCAAAATATCCAAATTTCTGTGACACGATCTCACGTGTCCGAATGGGGACACGTACTTACCTTCAAGACACCCAAGCACGTCTATCTAGGTCCGTCTAACCTAGTGCAACACCCAAAATTGGGCCAATCTCAGATTTCACCCAAAATTGACATAAAACCTAATGTCAAAGTCTCCAAACACAACAAAACAAGTTCTAACTTCCTCCCACGGGTAGCTCTAAGGTCTAGGAAGGTTCTAAACTACTAATTACACTATATAAGAGCAACCACTAAGAGAAAAGTTAGGGTTTACCTCTTGGGAGTTGAAATCCCAAGGCCAAAGTCTCGAAAACCTAGAAATCACCACTCTCAAGCCTTCAAGCCTCCAAGCCTCCAAGCCAAGCCTCTACACCAAGTCTAGACTCTACACACCTAGGTTAGGAGAAAGTGAAGGGTTAGGGTTTGTATTAAAGAGGGAAAAAAATGAAGGAAGAGAAAGAAGGTGAGAACTTACTTGGAATTTGGAGAAAATTGGAAGAAGGAAAGAAGAAAGAGAATGGAGAGTGAAAATGGAGAAAAAGAGTGAAAAGAAAGGGAGTGGGGTGTTCGGCCATGTGAAGGAATGCAGGGGTTAGGGTTTGTTAACATAACACAATATCCAAAATACCCTCCAAATAAGTCATCCAAACTAGGGTTTAGGTTTGGGGTTTCCTTAAACCATTCTAACTAATCCAAAACACTCCAATTAACTAATAAAAAAATTAATAACTATTCTAACCCAATAAATAAGTCTGGCAAGGGTGTTGGTTGGGTTTGACATGGGTCCACTAGGGTCTGACATGGGTCCAGACTAGCCAAAACCCTAAAACAACCAATAGAAATAAATACAACCACTAATTAAATATAAATATAATTATTTATGATCAATACACAATTTACCAAATTAAAATAAAAAGAAAATCCTATTTTCTAGAATTGGGTAGTGACAAGCCTACCCTCCTTAAAATAATTTCGTCCTCGAAATTAAAAGATAAAACTAGGACATGAATACAAGAAAAAGAAAGAACCATACCTCAGGGCTCGAAAAGATAAGGGTATCGCTCGCGCATTTCATCCTCCCTCACCGAGGTTGACTCACCTGGAGAGTGATGCGTCCACATGACGTGAACCAAGGGAATAGTCTGGTTCCTCAACACCTTCTTCTGCCGATCTAGAATCTCCAATGGCTGCTCTGTATAGCTAAGAGTAAGGCCCACCACGATCTCTGAGTGATCCAATACGTGACTGGGATCCGCCACGTACCGTCTCAACTGCGATACGTGGAACACATCATGAACTCCCTCTAGCGTAGGCGACAAATCTAGCCTATACGCCACAACTTCGACCCTCTCAAGGATGCTGAAGGGTCCGATGAAACGTGGGCTAAGATTTTCGCCTCCACCGAAGCGCATAGTGCCCCGCGTCAGAGAAATCCTCAGGAATACCAGATCACCAACCTAGCACAAACAAGGTCTCAGCACTTAATCTAAAACAAGCAATCACAAGCAAATACAAGAACAAAATCTAAATTCTAAGCTATACCTCAAACTCCAAAGGTCTTTGGTGGCTATCGGCCCAATGCCGCTGCCTGTCCTGCACCAACCGAAGTCTATCTCTAATGAGCTCGACCTTCTCCGCCGCATCCACCACCATCTCCGGGCCAAGCAAAGCTCTCTTGCCTACATTATCCCATGATAACGAAGTACGACACCTCCGTCCATATAATGCCTCGAATGGTGACATCTTGATACTGGCTTGGTAGCTGTTGTTGTAAGCAAACTCTACCAAGTGTAAGTGATCCTCCCAAGAGCCTCTGAAATCCAGAACACAAGTGCGAAGCATGTCCTCGAGTGTCTGAATGGTCCTCTCTGACTGACCGTCTGTCTGTGGATGATATGCAGTACTAAACTTGAGCTGGGTGCCCAAGCTAGGCTGTAGACTCCTCCAAAAATACGAAGTAAAGCGACTATCCCTGTCTGATACTATGCTCACAAGAACTCCATGCAGTCTGACTATCTGGTGCACATATATATCTGCTAGTCTCTCCGTAGACGTACCCACTTTGAATGGTAGAAAGTGGGCTGATTTGGTAAACCTGTCTATGATAACCCAAATCGCATCCTTCCCTCCTGGAGAACAGGGAAGCCCAGAAACAAAATTCATGGTCACATGCTCCCATTTCCACTCCGGAATGGGTAATGGCTGGAGCAACCCTCCTGGCCCCTGCCTCTCCGCCTTCACCTGCTGGCACACTAAGCATCGGGATACGAAGCGCGCTACCTCCCGCTTTATCCTGTACTACCATACATGCTCTCTCAGATCTCTATATATCTTGTTGGCACCTAGATGCATAGAGTACTGGGATCGATGCGCCTCCTGAAGAACCTCCTCGCACAATGACCCACTCGATACACACAACCTGGTACTGTGCCGCAATGAACCATCATCAGCAATGGTGAAGTTATCTGATAATCCAATCTGAACCTGCGCCCTGATGCTCCTCAGGGACTCATCCTCAAACTGTGTAGCCCTAATCCGGTCTATAAACTCTGACTGAATCTGCAGTCCCCACATCTGCATCTCAACTCCAGGCACTATCACCTCAATGCCCAAGCTCTCTAGATCTGCCAGAAGATAATGATCTGTAGTCAGGCATATAGCTACCGAATACCTGCTCAGCGCATCCGAAACTATGTTCGTCTTCCCTGGATGGTACTACAATAATATGTCGAAGTCTTTCATCAACTCCAACCATCTCCTCTGCCTCATGTTTGGCTTTTTTTGGGTAAACACATACTTCAAGCTCTTGTGGTCAGTAAAGATCTCCATACGCTCTCTGTATAAATAGTGTTTCCACAACTTCAGAGCAAAGATGACCGCTGCCAACTCCAAATTGTGGGTAGGATAGTTTTTCTCATGAGGATATAATTGCCTGGAAGCATAGGCAATCACCCTCCCATTCTGCTGCAACACACAACCTAGTCCCTTCTCCGATGTATCACTATAGATAGTGAATCCTCCAGATCCCGATGGCAACGTCAATACTGGAGCTGTCGTCAACCTCCTCTTCAGCTCATCAAAGGCGACCTGGCAGTCCTCTGACCAAACAAACTCTATGTCTTTTTGGGTCAGCCTAGACAACGGCTCTGCAATCCGGAAAAAATCCTGAATAAATCTTCTGTAGTAACCTGCTAGCCCCAGGAAACTCCTGACCTCTGCTACTGAAATCGGAGCACTCCATGCCTCAACTGCCTTGATCTTCCTCGGATCCACTGAGATCCCCTCTTCTGTCACCACATGACCAAGGAATTCAATATTTTCAAGGAAGAACTCACACTTTGAAAGCTTTCCATAAAGCTTCTCCTTCCTGAGAGCCTCCAGCACTATCCTCAGATGCTCCTCATGCTCCTCTGGGGTCTTCGAATACACCAAGATGTCATCTATAAATACCACCACAAACCTTTCCAGATGCTGATGGAATACCTTGTTCATCAGATTCATGAACACTGCCGGGGCATTAGTCAACCCAAACGGCATCACCATGAACTCATATTGTCCATACCTGGGGTCCGAAAAGCTATTTTTGGAATATCCTTGTTTGGATAAACAAATATTAGGTTTGTTTGAAACCTTTTGTTTACAAACGAGAAAAGAGAAAAGTATAATTAATCCTATACGAGAATATTAAGTACAATAAAATGATTCTGGGGAAGTATTGCTATAGAAGTCTGATCTGTGGTCGATCACTTTGTTCCTTGGACTACACGATGATGAAAAAGTGCTATAGAAGAATCTTTAAACTTTCTTTGAACTGAAGGCAAAATCCGGTCAAAGGAAAGTTGCAAGTAGGATTGAATTTCTGTTGCCAAAGTTGTCAGCCAAAACTCTCTCTCCGTTCTGTGCTGTTCTCTCTTTCTCTGATCTGCGATTGTCTCCCCTTGCCTCCTCTTTCACCCTGTGACCAGGGGTCTCTATTTATAGAGATCAATCAAATAACTGCCAGGTTGGCGTAAAAGCCAAGTAACTGTCTTGTTGGCGTAAAAGGCCAAACTGTGAAGAAGATTGCATCTTTTACGCTGCGGTTATGACAACTGCTACCCACGTTCCAATTGTCTTCTGAATATGCGTATGACATGTGTCCCTTTATAAGGTAACGTATATAACTGCTTCTCGAAGATCATGGCAAGCAAGCCACGTAGGTAACTGTCCCTGCGTAAAGATGGTTGGCGTAAAAAGCCAAGTAACTGTCTTGTTGGCGTAAAATCCAAACTGTGAAGAAGAAGACTTCCTTTACGCTGCGGTTATGATAACTGCTATCCACGTTCAAATAATCTTCTGAATCTACGTATGACACGTGTCCCTTTATAAGGTAACACATATAACTGCTTCTCGAAGATCATGGCATGCAAGCCACGTAGGTAACTGCCCCTGCGTAAAGATGGTTGGCATAAAAAGCCAAATAACTGTCTTGTTGGCGTAAAAGTCAAACTGTGAAGAAGAAGACTTCCTTTACGCTGCGGTTATGATAACTGCTACCCACGTTCAAATAATCTTCTGAATCTGCGTATGACACATGTCCCTTTATAAGGTAACGTATATAACTGCTTCTCGAAGATCATGACATGCAAGCCACGTAAGTAACTGCCCCTGCGTAAAGATGGTTGGCGCAAAAAGCCAAATAACCATCTTGTTGGCGTAAAAGCCAAACTGTGAAGAAGAAGACTTCCTTTACGCTGCGGTTATGATAACTGCTACCCACGTTCAAATAATCTTCTGAATCTGCGTATGACACGTGTCCCTTTATAAGATAACGTATATAACTGCTTCTCGAAGATCATGGCATGCGAACCACGTATGTAACTGCCCCTGCGTAAAGCTTCATGAATAATAGATAACCAGCGTAAAATAGCCAATTATCCTTCACGACTGAGGTTTTGAGCGTATTCTGGGCTAAATAGCCTTATCACATACCTTTGCAAATATAGCCGAGTTAGCGTATTTCGAGTAGATAGCATACAACATACTCCTATAGTTGAAAATAGCCTGGTTGGTGTAAAAATACAAGGATGGTGATGTGAGCGTATTGGTCATAGTTTTAGCTTTCCCAGTCATGACAAAGTTTAAAAAATAAAATAAAATCTCGTGCATTAAATGCAGAGATATGCCTCCATCTCATGCATTAAATGCAGAGATATGCCTCGAGCTCTATACAAAAAACAGCTTTTGACGTGGTGTCTGATTTTGTCTTATCATGAGCGTAAAAACTCATTTCGATCAATGTAGAATAGGCAGCGTATTCTTTGAATGCGTAAAAATAACTTGTATCAAGAATATGTCACTAAATGACAACCTGGGTCTCTGTGCAAAATTATCATCACAGCCGTCCTCTCGATCATCGTGCAGTACTTTTGTTAGATGTCAGGTTCACTGATTTGTCTGACAAATTCATCCAGGAATACGAAGAGTTTCTCGTACAACTTTATGCTGCATTAAAAATAACGTAGTTTAAACTTTACGCAGGAAGGTATAGCAACCTTTTACGTCGAACAGCCTTGAAGCTCTGCTTTACGCGTACAGCTTTCAAGCCCTGCTTTACGCGGACAGCTTTGAAGCTCTATTTTATGCCAAATAGCCTTGGAGCTCTATTTTACGCGGACAGCTCTGAAGCCATATTTTACGCCACACAGCTTTGAATCTCTGCTTTATACGGACAGCTCTGAAGCTCTGTTTTACGTGGACAGCTCTGAAGCCATATTTTATGCCAAACAGCCTTAAAGCTCTGTTTTACGCGTACAGCTCTGAAGCCATATTTTACACAAAACAGCCTTGAAGCTCTGTTTTACGCGGAGAGGGACTTCATATATTTGGGGGTTTTGACTGTATAATACGCGTATAATTCCCCAGCGTATTTCATGCTTCTACAAGACTCCTTTCAAAGTTTTCAAATTTCTTGTAATTTGAAATACTTTGAATGAAGCATGAAATGGTCAACTTTGACCCGTTCTTCGAGGCTAATTTTTCGGCGATATTTAAGAAGTTGTTGGGATTTGTATGTTCTCTTCTGCCTATATAAGGAAAAGCAAATAAACTTGGCTTTCCATACTTCCTTCACCACAAAGATGACTGCTGAGATTCATTGGGATAAACTGAGAAAGAAGAAGATTTTGCTCTTCCAGCATGTAAGGAGCCGTAAAAAGAGACGTCTTCGAGCAAATATTCTCTGCAATGATGGACCATGGAAGGATATCATAGCTTCCTTTGCTCGAGGTAATCAGCGATTTTATATGGCAATTCACCAAAGATAGAGGAAGGGGAGCATTAGACCACATAGCTTGCTAGCTGTATTTTTCCCTATTATGAAGCTGGATCCTGGGGTGCAGCTTGGCCGTGTCTTCCAGTATTGTGTTGGGTCTGAATCCCAATCACAATCCTAAGCATGGCTGCCGATGACGTATGGGGGGTGGGCTTGAATAAAACATGCCCTGTTCTGTATCCTCCCACCATTAATCATTTTCTTGGCACCAAGACGTCTCTTCTGCCTATATAAGGAAAAGCAAATAAACTTGGCTTTCCATACTTCCTTCACCACAAAGATGACTGCTGAGATTCATTGGGCTGAACTGAGAAAGAAGAAGATTATGCTCTTTCAGCATGTAAGGAGCCATAAAAAGAGACATCTTATGCAATGATAGACCATGGAAGGATATAATAGCTTCCTTTACTCGAGATAATCAGCAATTTTATATGGCAATTCGCCAAAGAGAGAGGAAGGGTCGCATTAGACCACACAGCTTGCTAGTTGTATTTTCCCCTATTATGAAGCTGGATTATAAACTCCCTCGACCAGATTTCAGTAATTAAGGATTAGTTTTGACTAATTAATTATTATGACAACTTTTTTTTCTAATTTATTTATATAAGTATTCTATTAATTATGCACCTGTTCATTACACAATAAATTAGGGCAGTACACTAGCTGTTAAACCTAAACAAAATCCACATACCTGCTCTAGACAAGTTAGACTACTTTTTTTGTATTTTGAACAACTCCCAGAAACCTCGTTTGGTGCTTCATTTTAGTCGCACAAATATCGTTACAGACATACGTATTTATTTCCTATTTAAATTTCTGCTCTTTACCCATCTCTGTACCCTAGGAATTTGAGGACCAGTAGGCACCTGTTTTTGCCAAACAAAAATACGATAATATTCTACTCTAATTATACTACAATTAGTGTTTAGACACCATAGAGAAATTATGACCCTAACTGCCTCTAATTAATTAGTCAACATCGTGCGCAGTATTTATTAATTAATAAATACGAGGATCTATATCACTCAGAAATCAGACCCTGCCTCTGCCTAGACTCACCCCCACACTTCCCAGGACTTTTCCCCAGCTGTTTCCCTCATTTCTGTACAAACCAGAATTTCGGGGAATCGGTATTTTAAATTAGGTAAATTACGAAATTACGCAAAATACCAAATTTAGGCTTTTGTGCAAATTATGAAAAGTTAGGGGTTTTTTATGCAAATACATGTGAAGTGGCATAACCTTATTGGTTAATGAATAGGTGACATGGGCCCACCCAAAACATCCAGAAAAAATCAGTGCAAAATATCCCAAAAATCAAAATTACCCAAATGCCCCTGAATTTTCCCATAATTACGAAACTGCCACTCACCCCAAGCCCTATATAAACCCTAACCCTCTCCCTTACAAAACCCCACAGCCCTCACCTCCGACCACCACCGGCCGCCCAACTCCGGCAAGACCTCCGCCCTGACCCCCTCTCCCCTCCGGCCAAGCCCCACCGTCGCCGGCACCCTGCTCCGCCGTGAGCAGCCCCCGCAACCCCATCTCCCCAACACCACCACCCAAAGCCACCACCACCCGAACCACCCCCTGCGCCGCCTTCGGCCACCGAGCACCGCCACCAACCCCACCACCCGACTCGCCCCGACCTCCTCTCTCCGACCATCACCCCCTCACCGCCCCACGACGCCTCCCCCGCCGGCTAGAGCCCCCGCAGCAACCCTCGGCTACCCCTAACCCTAACCGCCACTCCACCTCCGGTCGCCTCCAGCCACCGCCACCGCCGTCGTGGAACTCCGCCACCACCACCAATCTGACCACCACCCTCCCCTCCGTCGAACCCTCCGCCTGCACCGCTGCCTCCGCCAGCCCCCGCAAGCTGCTGTTGCTGCTGCTGCTGCTGCTACTAGCAGCCACTGCTGCTGTTGCTGCTCCTCCGGCCACCTTCGGCCGTCTCCGCCGCCGTCCTTCCACCGTCTACAACCTGTGGGACCCCCCTGTCAGTAGGTATACCCCCTCTTGATTATACATATATATACCTAAATTTATATATGTATGTATATATGTATATATATATGTATACATATACTTATATATATATGTTATATATATATATATATTAATATATATAATGTTATATTAATTATATACTGTATAAATATAGTATATGTATATTATATAAATATATTATTATTATATATAATAGTTATATATATAACATATTATTCATATGTTATATATTTATATATAATAATATTTAATATGTATATATGCATTTTTAATTCTGTTTTACTTATATAAATATATATATGTAATATATAAATATATGTATACATATAATTATATGTATGATATATATATATTATATAATTACTATTATATTTATAGTATATATGTATGTATATATATACTATGCATTTTTTGTTTATTTATTTATATGCACTTATTGATATATATATGATATTATATATAAATTATCATAGTACTGGATATACAGTACATATATTATATATATATATTTATATTACCTGTGCTGGATAATACAGCATACCTATATATGTAGATTTACATTTCTCGTAATGTCAATTCATTTTTATTATATTATATATCAGTGGATACACCCTGATAATATTATATTATTATATGTCAGTGGATATACCCTGCTAATATATATATATTTCTACAATTTCTTTGCTTTATATATATACTAAATATATACTACTACTATATATTATATATATATATATATACTATATATATATATATATGTGTGTATCCTATATATATATTATACATAAGTATGTATATACTTTTATACCCTAATAATCATAAACCTGTATGTTTTAACAGAACCCAACTCCAGCACAACCAGTGACCCCCTGTCACAAGCACCTTCAAACCTGACTGTGAGATCAGGTTATCAACACTATCAGGGAGTAGGCAAGTATACCTTGCCAAGTTTACTGTTTAAATTCACAATATTGTTATATGCTCTTGTTTCTGAATTTCATAAACTATGAGTACCTGAGACTGCCTCAGGTACAGTCAACTGATATGTTGACATTTAGCATATTAACTTAGTCATACAGACTCACCAACTACTGTGAGAGTATCCTGATATTCTCCTAGACCCTATCACGGGAACACACAACAAGGTTGCAATGCATATCGGAATACGAGCTACGTATTTGATTTGCTACCAGTACGTGTGACCGCATCACGACTTAGTATAAAATCAGGAAATTATGACTTGACATTTAGTTTCATTGGGTGGGAAAGATAACTAGTAGACGTATGGGACACCCCCTCCTTGTGTGTTTTTATACCTTCGTACCATGATGGTCGATTGCAGAGTGCCCTTGAGTCAGGGGACATATGACACATATAATAGCTAGTCACCACGAAAGGTCTTTATTTGTATTTCACATAGATGGTTAGTACCCTGTGTTTATTTATTTATTCAGTATTTACATGGCATATCATTTTTCTGTATCTTGTTACGTCCCACTGAGGACCTGGTTTCCTGCCAGATTTAGACGAGGCTTTCTACCCACGGTATACGGGCCTGATTAGGAGGCTAGATGTGCTACCGAGGAGGAGCTAGAGGAGACACCCTCAGAGTTTGTCTGAACCTAGAAGCCTGGTCACCTGGAGATGGATCTGTTTCCCCAGATAGATGCTACTTAGTCTATCTTATTTTTCTGCGCTATTATTAGTTTTTGTTATGGGCTTGTACCCATCAGTTGTACTATGTCTTTATCAGACTCAGCGTTTATATATATTTCAACACTTATTTTCCTGACATTTTGTGTGGATGAGATAGATTTACCTGTTTTATACTTGTAGTATTTTAGGACAGCGTAGCACGTTCCTTTGGGTCCATTAAAATGGATTAAGCCCTTAGTGACGTGTCAGTTGGCCAATGCCACGTGGCCTAGTTCCTGACATTTTGGGACTGGGGCGTGACATGGTTTTATTGGTGGCCCATACAGGTCTAATTTATTGCTAGTAGTATGATGACATGCCTAGCAAGCCTGCAATAGAATAGAAATACTAGGTCTCATCCACACTGACACTATCCTTAAAATATTTTTATCACATCCTGCTTGATTATCTTTTCCTTCATGCTTTTCTAATTATTCTATTTTCTTCAGAAATATGGACATACCCGGGAAACATATGATAGATGGGGCTGACCAAGCAACAGACCCCTCGCCAAATGTCCAAGGAAACCCGACTACCCCACGAGACCAATCCCCGAGAAGGATGCTGGTCTACCCGACGACTCCACACCTTCCCCAGGATCCTGTCCAGACAGGAACACCAGCTCAACATGAAGGGCAAACATCAACACCGTAGGCGGAGACACCTTTGCCACCACCTCCAGCCCTTCCTGCTATGATGCCACAGCTTGAGGGCCAGCCTCAAATATTCTAGTTCCTCCAAGCTATGTTGCAGACTCAATGGCAACAGACTGAAGCCCTGAGACAGTCTCAGTGGCAACAGACTGAAGCCTTGAGATAGACCTTGATGACGGCTTTGGAGAAAACTACTGCCCCGGCACCGGTACCTGTCCAACCAGTAGGCACAGTCCGAGGTTTCCGCCAGATGAGTCTGAAAACCTTTAAAGGCAGCGAAACCCCAGAGAAGATCTCCGACTGGATCTCCAACACAGAGATGCTACTGGAAGGTTCGTAACTTACCCCCGACCTATGGATGACCGCTGTGAGGGCCCAACTCCTCGGCAACGCCCATCACTGGTGGGAATCCATAGAGCGTAGCATCGACAAAGACCAGACTTGGGAACAATTCTTGGAGCACTTTAATGCCAAGTACTTCCCCGCAACAGTCCAAGATGTACTATATTCCCAGTTCCTACACCTGGAACAAGGGAACATGTCCGTCGATGCCTACGATGCCGAGTTCTGCCGACTGAGTCGATTCGGTGCCAATCTGATACCAAACGAGCTGGAGAAGGCCAAAAGATTCCACCGTGGCCTCACCCTAGAGCTCCAGAGATATACGACGACGCAGTCAAGGATCTCCTACGAGGAGGTTCTTACAGAAGCAAGGTTGCAAAAAGCAATTGGCCGAGGAACAAGACGCCCGAATCCAACCTTCCCGGCCAAAAACTAGCAAGGAGCAGGAGGACCTAATCGTCGTCCATAAAATCAGATGCATCAGACGACAGGACCCTACCAGAAGAAGGAGCTCTCGACTTGTCACTATTGTGGCAAGAAGGGACATTTTGCTAATGACTGCAGAAAGAGGCTAGGATTATGCCTAGTATGTGGAGCGAGCCAGCATATGGCTAGAGACTGCCCACAACGCAAAGATACAGCACCTCAGTACGGACAGAAGCCAGGAGCACAAGCCCAGAAGATGCTACCCTCCACATCTGGAGGATATCAGAGAGGAGCACCTCTGGCCACTTAGGAGGCCCAATTCAACAAGGCTAGACAACAATCTGGAGGACAAAGGCACGGACAGGCCTTTGCTTTAGCTGCAGTTGCCGGAGAACCCGAAGGTGAAACCATCACAGGTACCATTTTAGTTGCATCATTATCTGCAACTGCATTATTTGATTCTGGCGCAACCCTGTCATTCATATCTAGTAATTTTGTAACCATGCACAAACTAGCCACTTCCCCACTACCTAAGTGTTGGAAAATTCTTACTGGAGGAGGTATTGTTCCAGTTACCAACATTATTGAAACATGTTCTATAGTTGTTTGTAGTAGAGAACTAAGAGCGCGATTTTTAGTACTCCCTATGCCAAATTTTGACATCGTCTTAGGCATGGATTGGTTAATCCAGAACAATGCTATCCTAGACTGCCGAAAAGGTAGTATCATCTTTAGACCCCCAGGACACCCGGAGTTTGAATACGTACGAGGTACCATCGAGCAAGGAGTAGGCCAGACTCCTAGAGCTTACATGGCGATGGAGAAGGAACCCCCAGCAATCATTGCAGAATTTGAAGATGTATTCCCGGAGGAATTGCCAGGCCTACCGCCTGACAGAGAAGTAGAATTCACTATTGAGCTGATACCCGGAGCTGCACCGGTATCCTCAAATGTGTACCGACTAGCGAAGAAAGAACTTGACGAGCTGAAGCTGCAACTGGAAGAACTACAAATCAAGGAATTTGTTCGTCCTAGTGCATCACCCTGGGGAGCACCAGTGCTATTTGTACCAAAGAAGGACGGAACATATCGCATGTGTATTGATTATAGAGCTCTTAATGCTCTGACAATCAAAAACAAATATCCCTTGCCGCGAATTGACGATCTATTTGACCAACTGATAGGAGCTGTGGTATTCTCAAAAATAGACTTGAGATCAGGCTATCATCAGGTCAAAGTACGGAGAGAAGATATTCCAAAGACAGCATTCAGGACTCGTTATGGTCATTACGAGTTCCTGGTGATGCGTTTTGGACTAACTAATGCACCTGCCGTATTCATGAACCTGATGAACAGAGTCTTTACCAATATTTGGACCAGTTTGTAGTAGTCTTCATCGACGACATTCTGGTATATTCAAAGAGCCACGAGGAGCATGAAGAGCACTTAAGACTGGTGCTAGAGATGCTAAGACGAGAGAGCCTTTATGCTAAGATGAGCAAGTGCGAGTTCTTCCTTGATCGTGTCACTTTTCTTGGACACGTTATCACATGAGAAGGCATCTCGGTGGACCCAGCAAAGATCTCATCTGTCGAGACGTGGCCAACCCCGACCAACGTCTCAGAGGTGAGAAGCTTTCTAGGACTTGCCGAATATTACCGGAGGTTCGTAGAAAACTTTGCACGAATCACGAAACCAATTACCTGTCTTACCCACAAGGATCCGGAGTTCATCTGGTCTGAGGAATGCCAGACAGCTTTTGATGAGTTGAAGAAGCGTCTGACTACTGCCCCCGTCTTGACTATACCATCTGGATCCGGAGGTTTCGTAATCTATAGCGATGCATCCAAAAAAGGATTGGGTTGTGTCTTAATGCAACATGGGAAGGTTGTAGCTTATGCCTCAAGACAACTGAGGACTCATGAGAAGAATTACCCCACTCACGACCTGGAGCTTGCTGCAGTCATCTTCATCCTGAAACTATGGAGACATTATCTATACGGCGAACGAGTGAAGATATTCACCGATCACAAGAGCCTGAAATACGTCTACACCCAGAAGGACCTAAATCTGAGACAAAGACGATGGCTCAAAGTGATGACGGATTTCGATATCGATTTACAGTACCATCCATGGAAGGCAAATATAGTAGCTGATGCACTAAGCAGAAGACCCTCGGTATTCTTTATGATCACCCAACCAGGTCTACTGAAAGATCTAGAAAAGTTGGGAATAAAGGTCATTATGCCAGGAATTGACGGCCAATTATCAAACTACCAGCTACAATCAATATTGGTCGAAAGAATCAAAGCTGCTCTACCAACAGATGCAAGATTTCAGAGGCTTTGCCAAAGAACAGAGGCTGGAATCCAGACAGGATATCGCATACACGAAGATGGGACTCTAAGATGCGGTGATCATCTTTATGTTCCAAATGGAGAACTTCGTGAAGAGCTGATGTCAGAAGCTCATAGCTCAACATACTCTATACATCCAGGAGGCACAAAGATGTACAGAG
Organism: Iris macrosiphon; assembly: GCA_036927795.1. Lineage (NCBI taxonomy): Eukaryota > Viridiplantae > Streptophyta > Magnoliopsida > Asparagales > Iridaceae > Iris > Iris macrosiphon. The sequence goes on along the minus strand of JAYESA010000014.1, from coordinate 31,769,823 downwards.
ATCTGCGACAATATTACTGGTGGCATGGAATAAAGCGAGAGATAGCACGCTTTGTGGCTAAATGCTTGGTGTGTCAGCAAGTCAAGGCTGAACATCAGAGATCTGCCGGTCTACTTCAACCCCTTCCAATACCCGAGTGGAAATGGGAGCACATTACGATGGACTTTGTTACGGGCTTCCCAAGAAGTCCCAGTAGTCGTAATGCTGTATGGGTAATCATAGATAGACTCACCAAAGCTGCACATTTCCTACCTTTTAGAGTCGGATAATCTACAGAAATCTTGGCGGACATGTACATGAAGGAGATAGTGCGTCTGCATGGAGTACCAGTCAGCATAGTATCTGACAGGGATACGAGGTTTATATCTTACTTCTGGCGAAGTATGCAAGAAAGTCTCGGTACCCGCCTCAAGTTCAGCACCTCGTATCATCTGCAGACAGATGGCCAATCAGAACGCACCATCCAGACACTTAAAGATATGCTGAGAGCCTGTATGCTTGATTTCAGCGGATTATGGGAAGATCATCTACACCTGGTGGAATTTTCCTACAATAATAGCTATCAAGCGAGCATTCAAATGGCTCCCTTTGAAGCTTTGTATGGCAGGAAATGTCGTTCCCCAGTATGCTGGAGCGATGTAGGCGAGAGACAGATCTTGGGATCAGAATTGATTATTCGTACGGTGGAGAAAGTAAAGAAGATCCAGGGACACCTACGAGCTGCACAAGATAGACAGAAGCACTGGGCCAACGTACATCGATGACCTCTAGAGTTTCAAGTGGGAGAGCATGTGTTCTTAAAGATCTCACCCACCCGAGGTACTATCAGATTTGGAGGAAGAGGAAAACTGAGTCCAAGGTACATTGGACCCTTCGATGTGCTGGATCGCGTCGGAGAAGTTGCTTACAGACTAGCTATACCTCAGACCTTAGAAGGAGTGTATGACGTCTTCTACGTATCTCAGCTGAGGAGGTACATTCCAGACCCAAGCCATATACTGGACCATTCAGAGATCACCGTCGGCCCAAGCCTATCGTATCAGGAGGAACCTGTAGAGATCTTAGACCATAGCGAGAAGGTATTGCGAGGCCAGACTATCCCTCTAGTTCATGTTGCATGGAGGCATCATGCACTAGGTGAATCAACCTGAGAACGAGAGGAGGATATTCGATAGCGTTTCCCCCATCTATTTCCAAACCAGGGTATGTCCTAATATTTTAAATCAATCTTTCATTTTTTAATATATGTCTGTTTTTATTTCGAGGATGAAATATTCTAAGGAGGGTAGATTGTAAACTCCCTCGACCAGATTTCAGTAATTAAGGATTAGTTTTGACTAATTAATTATTATGACAACTTTTTTTCTAATCTATTTATATAAGTATTCTATTAATTATGCACATGTTCATTTCACAATAAATTAGGGCAGTACACTAGCTGTTAAACCTAAACAAAATCCACATACCTGCTCTAGACATGTTAGACTACTTTTTCTGTATTTTGAACAACTCCCAGAAACCTCGTTTGGTGCTTCGTTTTAGTCGCACAAATATCGTTACAGACATACGTATTTATTTCCTATTTAAATTTCTACTCTTTACCCATCTCTGTACCCTAGGGATTTGAGGACCACTAGGCACCTGTTTTTGCCAAACAAAAATACAATAATATTCTACTCTAATTATACTACAATTAGTGTTTAGACACCATAGAGAAATTATGAACCTAACTGCCTCTAATTAATTAGTCAATATCGTGCGCAGTATTTATTAATTAATAAATACGAGGATCTATATCACTCAGAAATCAGACCCTGCCTCTGCCTAGACTCACCCCCACACTTCCCAGGACTTTTCCCCAGCTGTTTCCCTCATTTCTGTACAAACCAGAATTTTGGGGAATCGGTATTTTAAATTAGGTAAATTACAAAATTACGCAAAATACCAAATTTAGACTTTTGTGCAAATTATGAAAAGTTAGGGGTTTTTTATGCAAATACATGTGAAGTGGCATAACCTCATTGGTTAATGAATAGGTGACATGGGCCCACCCAAAACATCCAGAAAAAATCAGTACAAAATATCCCAAAAATTGAAATTACCCAAATGCCCCTGAATTTCTCCATAATTACGAAACTGCCACTCACCTCAACCCCTATATAAACCCTAACCCTCTCCCTTACAAACCCCCACAGCCCTCACCTCCGACTACTACCGGCCGTCCAACTCCGGCAAGACCTCCGCCCTGACCCCCTCTCCCCTCCGGCCAAGCCCCACCGTCTCCGGCACCCTGCTCCGCCGTGAGCAGCCCCCGCAACCCCATCTCCCCAACACCACCACCCACAGCCACCACCACCCGAACCACCCCCTGCGCCGCCTCCGGCCACCGAGCACCGCCACCAACCCCACCACCCGACTCGCCCCGACCCCCTCTCTCCGACCATCACCCCTCACCGCCCCACGACGCCTCCTCCGCCGGCTAGAGCCCCCGCAGCAACCCTCGGCTACCCCTAACCCTAACCGCCACTCCACCTCCGGTCGCCTCCAGCCACCGCCACAGCCGTCGTGGACCTCCGCCACCACCACCAACCTGACCACCACCCTCCCCTCCGTCGAACCCTCCGCCTGCACCGCCGCCTCCGCCACTGCTCCGCCGCCGGCAGCCCCCGCAAGCTGCTGCTGCTGCTGCTACTAGCAGCCACTGCTGCTGTTGCTGCTCCTCCGGCCACCTCCGGCCGTCTCCGCCGCCGTCCTTCCACCGTCGACAACCTGTGGGACCCCCCTGTCAGTAGGTATACCCCCCCTCTTGATTATACATATATATACCTAAATTTATATATGTATGTATATATGTATATATATATGTATACATATACTTATATATATATGTTATATATATATATTAATATATATAATGTTATATTAATTATATACTGTATAAATACAGTATATGTATATTATATAAATATATTATTATTATATATAATAGTTATATATATAACATATTACTCATATGTTATATATTTATATATAATAATATTTAATATGTATATATGCATTTTTAATTCTGTTTTACTTATATAAATATATATATGTAATATATAAATATATGCATACATATAATTATATGTATGATATATATATATATTATATAATTACTATTATATTTATAGTATATATGTATGTATATATATACTATGTATTTTTCTTTTATTTATTTATATGCACTTATTGATATATATATGATATTATATATAAATTATCATAGTACTGGATATACAGTACATATATTATATATATATTTATATTACCTGTGCTGGATAATACAGCCTACCTATATATGTACATTTATATTTCTCGCAATGTCAATTCATTTTTATTATATTATATATCAGTAGATACACCCTGATAATATTATATTATTATATGTCAGTGGATATACCCTGCTAATATATATATATTCCTGCAATTTTTTTCTTTATATATATACTAAATATATACTACTACTATATATTATATCAATATATATATATATATATATATATATATACTATATATATATGTGTGTATCCTATATATATATTATACATAAGTATGTATATACTTTTATACCCTGATAATCACAAACCTGTATATTTTAACAGAACCCAACTCCAGCACAACCAGTGACCCCCTGTCATAAGCACCTTCAAACCTGACTGTGAGATCAGGTTATCAACACTATCAGGGAGTAGGCAAGTATACCTTGCCAAGTTTACTGTTTAAATTCACAATATTGTTATATGCTCTTGTTTCTGAATTTTATAAACTATGAGTACCTGAGACTGCCTCAGGTACAGTCAACTGATATATTGACATTTAGCATATTAACTTAGTCATACAGACTCACCAACTACTGTGAGAGTATCCTGATATTCTCCTAGACCCTATCACGGGAACACGCAACAAGGTTGCAATGCATATCGGGATGCAAGCTACGTATTTGATTTGCTACCCGTACGTGTGACCGCATCACGGCTTAGTATAAAATCAGAAAATTACGACTTGACATTTAGTTTCATTGGGTGGAAAAGATAACTAGTAGACGTATGGGACACCCCCTCCTTGTGTATTTTTATACCTTTGTACCATGATGGTCGATTGTAGAGTGCCCTTGAGTCAGGGGGCATATGACACATATACTAGCTAGTCACCACGACTGGTGAATTAAGTCAGCATATGTCTAGCCGACACATTCCCATGCGTACTACAAGGTCTTTATTTGTATTTCACATAGATGGTTAGTACCCTGTGTTTATTTATTTATTCAGTATTTATATGGCATGTCATTTTTCTGTATCTTGTTATGTCCCACTGAGGACCTGGTTTCCTGCCAGATTTAGACGAGACTTTCTACCCCACGGTATACGGGCCTGATCAGGAGGCTAGATGTGCTACCGAGGAGGAGCTAGAGGAGACACCCTCAGAGTTTGCCTGAACCTAGAAGCCTGGTCACCTGGAGATGGAGCTGTTTCCCCAGATAGACGCTACTTAGTCTATCTTATTTTTTTGTACTATTATTAGTTTTTGTTATGGGCTTGTACCCATCAGTTGTACTATGTCTTTATCAGACTCAGCGTTTATATATATTTCAGCACTTATTTTCCTAACATTTTGTGTGGATGAGATAGATTTACCTGTTTTATACTTATAGTATTTTAGGACAGCGTAGGACGTTCCTTTGTGTCCATTAAAATGGATTAAGCCATTAGTGACGTGTCAGCTGGCCAATTCCATGTGGCCTAGTTCCTGACATTTTGGGACTGGGGCGTGACATGGATCCTGGGGTGCAGCTTGGCCGTGTCTTCCAGTATTGTGTTGGGTCTGAATCCCAATCACAATCCTAAGCATGGCCGACGATGACGTATGGGGGATGAGCTTGAATAAAATAGGCCCAGTTCTGTATCCTCCCGCCATTAATCATTTTTTTGGCACCCGGCGTATAGGGGCTGAAGAAGTATTGTAGAAGAAGAAATGAAGATCTCCATCAGACGAGAACCTAGCGTAATAGATTTCCGTCATATGTAATCGTGATCTTGAATATTAATGAAAAATCCTTTGTAAAAAATGGATTTTCATTATATGTAATCATGATTAATAAACTTGTCTTCTTTTACGCACTATTGATTTATCATGTTGCTGTGAGGAAGTCTGGTAATACGCAGCTTTAATACGCTTGAGTAATTTTTACGTAGACTATGATAAATACGCATCCAGTCACGTTCCAACTTTTACGCATAAAGGAAGATGCGTAAAAACTCTTTAGCATTAAATTGTCTTGAAAATGCTATTTTTGACGAGGAGTCACATAGAATTCTGAACCGTCATTTCTCCTTTATAAATGTGAAGAATATCTGTTCAGAACATCATCTTCAAAAAATGGCGTCTCGAAAGATTCTCGAGACGGGGCAAGAAATGTCGACCGAACAGGCCATCCCTGAACTAGATGTAAAAGATTATGGCTAAACTTCGAATGAACTATCAATGGCCAAGGAAGAAAAGTCATCTCTAGTGAATACAGACATTTTCAGGGAACTCCTAGGCCTTTCTTCTGATGAAGTCCTCTCGACTGAAGAAGAAGAGAAGTTACTGAATACTCCTCGTCTGTTTTGCAAACGCTGATAAAAAAGAGCATTTTTTGCGTAAACTCTTATAACTGGCTTTTTCGAGCGTAAAACTCAAATTATTAAGATATACGCGTATTGTGCTAACTGATCTGTCCCGCGTAATTTAAGATACGCGTAAAATCATAGATCCGTAGCATCTGAGCATAAAATCGTAGATCCTTGCTCTGCGCGTAAAATCATAGATCCGTAGCATCTGAGCGTAAAATCATAGATCTGTAGCTTCTGAGCGTAAAATCATAGATCCTTAGCTTCTGAGCGTAAAATCATAGATCCGTAGCATCTGAGCGTAAAATCATAGATCCGTGCTCTGCGCATAAAATTATAGATCTGTAGCATCTGAGCGTAAAATCATAGATCCGTAGCTTCTGATGGATCCTTTACGCAGCACGACTATCTGTCTTCCTTTTCAAATGATCGGTTGACGTGGTCCCAAATCCTAATCGACTATGATAAAATAGGATTGGGTTAAGGATTCGGAGAGTCATTTGAACTCTATAAATAGGCCTAGGTCATGAGAGAGAAAAACCCTTCATATCTTTCTGAAAAACCCTTCGTCTTTTTCTAAAAAACCTAAGATTCGCCATGGCACCAAAACAGACCTCCGTCGCTAAAGGAAAGAAAGCCCATTCATCATCTCGCTCCTCTGCTCAAGCATGAGCGACTCCTACTAGGCCAAGTGAGCCTCGTTCTGAACGAAGTGCTCCACCGTCTAGCTGTACACCGGGCATCACATGTAAAACTTTGAGAGAAATAAAATCCCTTCGCACACGTTATACGTGTATGCACAAATACACCCACATTTTAATGTGTCAGCATAAAACTCCATATTTTGTAATCTGGCGTAAAAACTCAGACTGTTAAAATTTTGGCGTATGCTGCAAATCTTGCGTTTTACGCACTAAAAGCAAATTCCAGCATAAAACTCCATATTTTTTAATCTGGCGTAAAAACTCAGACTGTTAAATTTGTCGTATACTGCAAGAATGTAGCACCTTATATTTTACGCACTGAAAGTAAATTCCATCATAAAATTATATTTTGTAATCTGGCGTAAAAACTCAGACTGTCAAATTTGGCGTATACTCCAAACTTTGCGTTTTACGTACTGAAAGTAAATTCTAGCGTAAAGCTGACTTATTCTCTTGCTTTTTTGCAGTGGACCTATAGATCCCCCCTCTGGCTGAAGTAATGGATTCTGCTGCTGGAATGTTAAATTCCAACTACTTGGAGGACTTGTCCCATGTAACTTTCCCTATCTCTGGAAACGAGTATCCTCAAGAAAGGAGAATTCTGATCTCGGCCCAAGGAGAAAGAATGTTGCTGAGTATGATCAGCGGGGAACCCTTGACATACATAGATGGAATCGAGTATAAAAAACCAGCTTTCTTATTTGGGGATATTATTGATAAGCAATCCCAAACAAAGCCGAAGAAGGAACACTGGGTATTTTCTGTTGAGGGCACTATTATGTATCTGCCAAAGATGTCCAGAGATTACCCCATTTCTGTATTCTTCCATGCCACACATCCCAGAAGGATGGCATGGACTCTGACTCCTGATCTTCATGGCCAGCCTGGGAAGATCTTCTATAAGAAAGGATTAAACCGAGGATCCTTTGTAAGTAGTCCCTCAGGCCCTATTATGCCCTTCAGAGGTTTACTACCAGACAACGTCCCTAGTGAAGAATCTTCTTTGATCCAGCTATTCCAAATAGCAACTTTCTGCAATAAATTTATGAAGGAGGGAGGAGTATATCCCAGGGTTAACCCTCACACCAGTGGATGGCTTAACCCCTACAATCTTCGATAGGACAGTTTAACTGCATGGGCCCTGAAGCACTTTCAAATGGAGCTAGAAATTATTAACTTATTTGAAGCTGTCAGTGCTACTAGTGTTGGACTGCCTATCAACACAAATTTGTTCTTAGCTTTGATGGAGCGATATAACTCATTCACTGGGACTTTTGCCACTCCAATAGGTGAGTTGGGCCTAGCACTTTCATGAGATAGAAGATATCTCAAAGCTCCCAATGAGAGACATTCCTTATAAAGAATATGTCCCCACCAACAGAGAGTTGAAGGATACCAACCCTCGGGTAGTGGCTGTATACCAAGAACTGATGAGCCACTATCTTGCATGTACCACTTTCTACAGAGAGCCTTCTGATTTAGCCCATATTAACAAATGGGTATTTTACCTTTTCTTCCATCAGGCTAGAAATGCCAAGCAGGACAAGGTTATAGATAGCAAAGACAAACCTTTGAACCCTCTGAGCATTCTTAATGCCAACATAATCGATGACCTTATTGAAGATACCGAGGCTCTAGATTGTGTTCTTAATGAAGAGATAGGTAGTTATCCTGCAGGGACCAAAGCCTACAGTTATATGAGACATTGCCGAAAGCCTCTGTCAAAAGAAGCTCAACTGGCTGGTTTTCTTTCTGTTTGGCTACGCCGATAGGTGGTGCCTGGCATTGCGTCTACGGATCATGTTCATCGCAAAACCCTATGGCTCGTAGTGCGTTTGGTATTTGGATCAAGATTAGGCCTACTCCCTGCCATGGTATGCAGGATACAAGCTGGCCTGAGGGCTATTACCGATGGACTGCTGGCCGATACCACTCAGCGTGAAGGATATCCCAGAGTAGAATTACCATTCTTATATCTGATGGGATGGTTAATCCTTCACAACAACAGAGTGATGTCTCCCAGATCTGCCAGTGGTTCGGGCAATAAATTTCTGTTGAATTATAGGAATTCTTCTTGGAATGTGACTAGCGTCATAGATTGTCGACTAGCACTAAATTTTGCCTATAGTTGGAAATTCTTCTGCACCGTTCCCCCCGTACATATCAATCATCAGGGGACTAAACTTCATGATATAGGTTAGGGGAAGTCTATTCTTTCTCCTGAAGCCTTTTACTGGTTGGTCTGTATTAGACCATCACACCTGCTGTATAGAAGTGAGGATCACTGCTACCTGGAACCATATCTGCCTAGCCGTTTTGCCCGACAATTTGGATATGATCAGTTGCACGTAGGAAATTGCATCACCAGCTTTAAATTCAAAGGTGGGCTTATTGATGGAGCTAGAGGATGGCGTTATTTCATCATGGGTTGTAATAGAGCAACCTTTGCTGTGCCCGTGACTTCTCTCTCCATGGAATTGCGCATTCTTTATTCATACGCACAGTTTTATGTGTCCATCAATACCTTCTATCATGATTTTGATGTATATGGAAGTTTCAGAATGCCCTTTCATAAGTCCACTAGAAGAGAGGAGATACCATCTGTCTTCTCTGATGAAGGTGATGAAACTACTGGTGCAGATGATTATTTGTTGATATTACCGAGAGGCAAAATAGCTCCGCCAGCAGAGCCTCTCATAATTTCTAATAAACGAAAGACTTCTACTCAGAAAGAGCCTTCCCCTCGTAAGAAGAAGCAGACTACAAAAGGTCCTAAAAGGACTTCCACCAAGGGGGCCTCTTCCAGTAGTGAACATATTATTTTCCCTGTTAGGGATGATTCTTTGATTAGGGATCCTTCGCCTTTTAAAGAAGGAGCCTCCAAAGTTCCAGCTGAAAGTGCTAGAGATTCTTTGCCAGCGACTGCTGTCGCGATTACATCTACCACCGTTACTGGTGATGCTTCTATATCGCCTTCGAGGCTGAGCTCAATAATAATCACTATACCTTTACCAAGATAAATAATGGGACTAGCCCCTCCTTCATCTGTAAATATTTCAAGCGAGATTCCACCCGATGAACCTCAAGTAGATTTAGGTGACGACTGGGATGACGAACCTCAAGCATAAGTTGGTGTACCCTCATCTCCAGGTATGACAGCTTGTTTAGCATCATTAAAAAATAATTTAGCTATACAGGCTGCGACACAATATAGATACCATCGGCCATGGGTAAATATTGTCTTTATGCTTTTTCAGGAAAATTTAACATCAAATTGATATTAACTTTCTCTTATCTTATTTTCAGGCGAAGACATTTCTGGGGAAGGCAGAGCTGAAACAGCCTCTGATTTCGTTGCGGATCCAGCTAATGAAACGGCGATGACCACTGTCAAAGAAGTGTGCCTTGAAACCATAACATTCTCAGATATGATCCCACCAGCAGTGGTTCAAATAGAATCAGAGGTGGATGAACCCACCATCTCGACTGTGCCTACTTCGTCGAGCATGCCAACAACTTCAACTGTTGTTGGTGTCTCTTCTTTTGTCGCACCATATGCTGAAGCAACGACTGTGGCAACATCCTCTGCAGTCATTCCAAAAAGGAGATTTATCGATATTGCGGCCACTCCCAGCGTCCATTCGAGCTTTGCTATGCTAGTTAAACAATACACTAGCATATTCTACCTCACTTTGAAAGAATTAATATCCATGGTGCTGGAGAAGAATTTAGGCTTTGATGCTCTGAAGACGTCCTCCAAGCTCACTATAGCACAAATTAGAAATTTTAATGACTCTGAAAGAGTTAATGCGCTAGAGTAAATGGTTAATGGTTTAGAACAACCCATTAACGAATATTTGCAACTATCCTGAAGCAGCATCAATGACTTGGTTTAGGCTGAGTACGACTCCCTAACTTTGAAATTTGCTCAGAAGGCCAAAAATTTGAATAAATTCATCCAAGAGCAGCAACAAGAGATGGAAAAAGAGCAAACGATATTGGTGGAGAGTATTCCTCAGCTAGCTCAGTGCCGTGCCAGATGTGAGGGATATTAAGTGAGGGTTCAAGAACTGGAAGCTGAACTTGCTCAAACCAGGGAGAGGATTCTCAAAGCATCGCTAGTTCGTGATGTAATGGAAGGCCAAGTGAATACAGCTCAACAAAACTTGACACATGTGGGTGTCATCCATGCAAGTTTTGTTGATTCTCTGTCGGAACTATCTCTTTTGAGCAATGATGAAGCAAGACTGGAACTAGCTCACACCTACATTTTAAACTCCAGGAATAAGAGGATGGCTGCTTTAGCACAATAAATCTGGGATTTAACTGCTCCTCCCCAATGATGTACTTTTTACTTTTTTGCTCCTTATTTTCTCAGAGATAATAAAGATACATTTTCTGACTTTGTGAACCCATCACTTTAAAATATAAATGATAGGCTAAGATAAAAGTGATATCAGAGGTAATATGGACATGATATACTTTCGGTAAGGTTTAGCTGAATATATCTATTCAGAGGTAATATGAACATGATAGAAATTCAACTAAATTTGTATACAAAATACTATCAGAGGTAATATAAACATGATATGTTTTGAAGTTTCAAATTAGTTAAACATATCTATTCAGAGGTCATAGGAACCTGATAGAATATGACTCAGCTAACCTTTGTACGTAGTATCATCAGAATAAAATCTTTATCATACTCCATTAAGCAAAGGAGATCAAGTATAATACTTCTTCAGGAATTTGCCGTTGATAGGAGCCATGGACGTAGTACAATACCGTATTTGTTGAGGACATCCCACTGGGGGATCCTTGGTGGTTCTATTATTCGTTGTGCATGTTGAGTCCAAATAATAAGTTCGAAACAAGCCCTAATGGATGCGGTAAGATATGACTCTGTGGGGATAGTGGAGAGACATATTCCAGAGGTAATATGAACATGAACTGACTTTTTCTCTGTTGAGAGGTAATGTGGACTTGAATTATTCGTTTTCATTGCGGGCATCCCCCCAGGGGTTTTTTGGTGGACCTATTACTTCTTGTGCACGAGAGTACAAGTAATAAGTTTAAGACAAGTCCTGCCAGAGGTAATATGGACGTGGCAGTTTTTGTGGAACTAACACCACTGGCGTACTTAGAGTTAAGTACGGGTGCTAAGTTGAGATGACAACCGATATCAGAGGTAATATGGACATGATAATCGATAGCCGAACCCGGAAGGTTTGCTCAGGGGTAATATGGATATGACAAACTCAGCCTGAGAGAAATATTATGACAGTAGTTCAAAGGTAATATGGACGAAAACTAATGTCCGAAAAATTTATTGAGGAGTTATTTGTTGAGTGTGGTCTATCCGAACATGAAGATAGACCAAAGGATCGCTCCGCTGGGGAGATTGATGGGACGATAGCTCAGAGGCAATAAGAGCATGGCTAGCGTCTAACAAAATTGGTTTGAATAGTCACTGTAGGAATGTACAAGTAGACCTAAGGATTGCTCCGCTGGGGAGATTTTGAGGATCCATCATCCATTGCGTATCCGGGACTCTTGGATACGGATGATGGATTTTTACAAGAATTCGTAATGAAGGAGAAAATATTGCACATAGGCACTTGCTGGGAATGAAGAACCAAGAGTTGATTTGTACATCTGGGTTGTGGACTTATTACCCATGGCGTACCTTAAGTACAGATAATAAGCTGAAATGATTAGAACTACCAGGGGTTATGCGAACGTGATAGTAGAAAGTCAAAGAGCAGAACTTTACTCGTAGGTGATATGGACATGAATTTTTTTTGAAAATATCTTACTCAGAGGTAATATGGAAGTGGTAAGATATGACTTTGTGGGGATAAAGAAAAACAGGACAAAGGTAATATAGAAGTGACCATTTTTGTGGTGATAGATTTACTCTGCTGGAGAAAGTGGAGAGACGTAGTTCAGAGGTAATATAGATGTGAAGCAGTGTTCGGTAAACTCACTGAAGAGTGGTCTGGTAAGTGAGGATAGACCTGAAGGTTGCTCCGCTGGGGAGACTTTAGGGACTCATCATCCGGTACTTCTTGAGGGAGAAAATTGCCAAATTAGAGTGAGATCAATTTGCAGTGACCTTCTTCTCGTTATAAATGCAAAGTGATGACTTTGGCATCGATCAACTCCTTGATTTTCCTTTTCAGTACATAGCATGCCTTTATGGGATGATAAATGTACCGATAAAAGAGATAATATTTTGGGTCATCGACCTTGCCAGCCTTTTCAGGGCATCTGATGTTGGGTAGCCGAAGTTTATTTTCCTTCATCAATATATTAAAGATTTTAATGATGTCATCATCGTTGAAGGAAAATGTTCCCTTTGGATTTTGAGCTTCCGATACCTGAGTCGTACGGTCCTCAAGGAAGATGGTCATAGTTGCATCATCTTCGGACTTAGAGGGAATTCTACCCCCAACTTTGGATGCTGCTCTGTTTTGTCGAGGAAGACTACCCCTAGACGTGTCGTTGTCTGGTTCTTCTTCCTGTAATAACAAAGTTTAATCGGTCAAAAACTGACTATTTTGCTTTAGAATAGCAACAGTTAATTATAACCTTATGACTATTACAACAATGTTCTCTAGGGGTGTAATAGACATATTAGGAGATCCCCTGTCTTTGCGTTTATGGATCAAGAAATCACGCAAATCAGGGGGATTACCAGAAGAAGAAGAAGGCTTATTCTGCCTTTTTACATCAGTAGGAATGTGGAGATTAGGAACCATAACCCTTTCTCTGCCATAGGAATACAACAGTTCACCCATATGAGTAGTATATGATCCATCATCTGTCTGAGGAGCGTATCTTCCCGTGAAATGAGTCTTCTTTATGCGGACAGACCTATCCTGGCATAATTTGGAGATTTGCGTAGGTTCACGTAAAACAGGGAAAGTCCGCGTAATCTGTAAAGTGGGATCTTTCTTCTCTTGTGGGCGTAAAAGCTTAGAGGTTGAAGGATTCGCCACTTATTTTTCTTTGATGTGATCAAAGGGTACATCTGCCTCATCATAGATGGGAGATATAATTTTATGCGCAGGGCATGTTTGAAAATTTTGAATTGGCACTGAGGCATTGTCAGAAATTTTGTCTACCACGTCACAGACGGGAGACGAGGGTTTACGCGCAGGGCGCGTCTGAGACTTCTGGATTGGCACTGGGGCATTACCAGAAGTCTTGTCTACCACATTACAAATGGAAGACAAAGTTTTACGCACAGGGCGTGTTTGGGACTTCTGGATTGGTACTGAGGCATTGCCAGAAGTCTTGTCTACCATGTTACAAACGAAAGACAAAGTTTTACGCACAGGGCATATTTGGGACTTCTGGATTGGCACTGAGGCATTGCCAGAAGTCTTGTCTACCATGTTACAAACGGGAGACAAGCTTTTACGCACAGGGCATATTGGCTGTGTTGTCACAACTTTGTTGATCAGTGAGTGAGAGCTTGCAGGAAGGGTAGAGGATGTCTTAGGCATCCACACTTTATGCAGCTTCCTGTTGTTATGGACAGAGGAGGAATGAGAGCTACCCCCTGTATGAAGCATGTCTTCATAGGCAAATTGGTCGAACTGGACGACCAAAGTCTTCTTCGTCGATCCGATGGATACAACATCGTGTTGAGCAATTGCTTTCTCATCAGAGGAGAAAGTCCCCTAAGCAGAGTCGCCATTTTGTTTGGAAAAACAAATGTTAGGTTTGTATGAAAACTTTTTTTTACAAACGAGAAAAGAGAAAAGTATAATTAATCCTATACGAGGATGTTAAGTACAATAAAATGATTCTGGGAAAGTATTGCTATAGAAGTCTGATCTGCGGTCGATCACTTTGTTCCTTGGACTACACTATGATAAAGAAGTGCTGTAGAAGAAGCTTCAAACTTTCTTTGAACTGAAGGCAAACGTCGGTCAAAGGAAAGTTGCAAGTAGTATCGAATTCCTGTTGCCAAAGTTGTTAGCCAAAACTCTCTCTCCGTTCTGTGTTGTTCTCTCTTTCTCTGATCTGCGATTGTCTCCCCTTGCCTCCTCTTTCACCCTGTGACCAGGGGTCTCTATTTATAGAGATCAATCAAATAACTGCCAGGTTGGCGTAAAAGCCAAGTAACTATCTTGTTGGCGTAAAAGGCCAAACTGTGAAGAAGATTGCATCCTTTACACTGCGGTTATGACAACTGCTACCCACGTTCCAATTATCTTCTGAATATGAGTATGACACATGTCCCTTTATAAGGTAACGCGTATAACTGCTTCTCGAAGATCATGGCATGCAAGCCACGTAGGTAACTGTCCCTGCGTAAATATGGTTGACGTAAAAAGCCAAATAACTGTCTTGTTGGCGTAAAAGCCAAACTGTGAAAAAGAAGACTTCCTTTACGCCGCGGTTATGATAACTGCTACCCACGTTCAAATAATCTTCTGAATCTGCATATGAGACGTGTCCCTTTATAAGGTAAAGCCTATAACTGCTTCTCGAAGATCATGGCAAGCAAGCCACGTAGGTAACTGTCCCTACGTAATGATGGTTGGCGTAAAAAGCCAAATAACTGTCTTGTTGGCGTAAAAGCCAAACTGTGAAGAAGAAGACTTCCTTTACGCTGCGGTTATGATAACTGCTACCCACGTTCAAATAATCTTCTGAATCTGCGTATGACACGTGTCCCTTTATAAGGTAACGTGTATAACTGATTCTCGAAGATCATGGTATGAGAGCCACGTAGATAACTTCCCCTGCGTAAAGCTTCATGAATAATAGATAACCAGCGTAAAATAGGCAATTATCCTTCACGACTGAGGTTTTGAGCGTATTCTGGGCTAAATAGCCTTATTACATACCTTTGCAAATATAGCCGAGTTGGCGTATTTCGAGGAGATAGCATACGGCGTACTCCTATAGTTGAAAATAGCCTGGTTGGCGTAAAATGCAAGGATGGTTATATGAGCGTATTGGTCATAGTTTTAGTTTTCCTAGTCATGACAAAGTTTAAAAAACAGAACAAAATCTCGTGCATTAAATACATAGATATGCCTCCATCTCGTGCATTAAATACAGAGATATGCCTCGAGCTCTGTACAGGAAATAACTTTTGATGTGGCGTCTGATTTTGTCTTATCTTGAGCGTAAAAACTCATTTCGATCAATGTAGAATAGGCAGCATATTCTTTGAATGTGTAATAACGACTTGTATCAAGAATATATCACTAAATGACAACCTGGGTCTCTATGCAAAATTATTATCACAGTCGTCCTCTCGATCATCGTGCAGTACTTTTGTCAGATGTCAGGTTCATTGATTTGTTTGACAAATTCATCCGAGGAATACGAAGAGTTCCTCATACAACTTTATGCTGCATTAAAAATAATATAGTTTAAACTTTACGTAGAAGGTATAGCAACCTTTTACGCCGAACAGCCTTAAAGCTCTGCTTTACGCGTACAGCTTTCAAGCCCTGCTTTACGTGTACAACTTTGAAGCTCTATTTTACGCCAAACAGCCTTGGAGCTCTGTTTTACGCGGATAGCTCTGAAGCTATATTTTATGCCACACAGCTTTAAAGTTCTGTTTTACGCGGACAACTCTGAAGCTCTATTTTACGCGGACAGCTCTGAAGCCATATTTTATGCCAAACAGCCTTAAAGCTCTGTTTTAAGCGTACAACTCTGAAGCCATATTTTACGCAAAATAGCCTTGAAGCTCTGTTTTACGCGGAGAGGAACTTCAGGTATTTGGGGGTTTTGACTGTATAATATGCGTATAATTCCCCAGCATATTTTATGCTTCTACAATCCTCCCTCCTGACCTTCACCTGGTGGTAGCCTGTCCTCAGATCAATCCTGGAAAACACCCTCGCTCCACTCAATTGGTCAAAGAGATCATCAATACACGACAGTGGATACTTGTCCTTGATTGTGAGGTTGTTCAGAGCCCTGTAGTCGATACATATCCGTATCGGCCCATCCTTCTTCGGCACAAAAAGTATCGGAGCACCCCACGGAGAAGAACTAGATCTGATAAATACCTTGTCCTAAAGCTCATCCACCTGCTTCTTTAACTCTACCATCTCACTATTGCTGACTCTATAGACGTGCTGGGATATCGGCTCCGCGTCTGGCACCAAGTCTATAGAGAACTCCACATCTCTGTCCGGAGGTAACCCTGGAAACTCTCCGGAAAGACATCCATAAATTCCACTATCAATGGATGTGGCAACCTCTGCTCTACCACCAGGGCTCCACAGAAGACTCCCTCGCTCTGCTTTGCTGCTTCTCTGGCAAACTCAAATTCTGGCTCTCCCGGCGGACTAAACAACACTCTACCTCCATGGCAATCTATACTAGCAGAGTGCATACTCAACCAATTCATCCCGAGTACAATGTCATAGCTCAGAAGTGGCATTACGAGTAGGCATACACTCAACTCCCGGCCTCCCAAGGTAACTCTCTGGTCTTTGCAGACATCACTGACTAGGATGATACCACCCCCGGTCGTGATCTTGCAGAGTCTAGCTAAAGGTTCTACAACAAGATGGTGTCTAACAACAAAAGATACAGACACAAAACTATGGAAGGCACCAGAATCAAATAAAGCAAGTACTGGAATAGAATCAAGGAGAACAGAACCTGAGATCACATCACCAACGGGCTCGGTCTCCTCTACAGTCAGGGCAAAAGCTTGCCCCTGCTATCCTCCTCGGTGCTGCTGTGGGTGCTGGGCAAACCTCTGCTACTGAGTCTGTAAAGGCTGTCCTCTCTGCTGTACTGTAGGTGCTCTGGCTGGACCCCTCTGAGCGGCTCCTCCGTCCTGGGTTGTACGTGCGAGTGCTGAAGGGCAATCTCTCAACTGGTGATCTGCTGCACCATATAACAAGCATCTTCCCAACCTCTTCCTGTAAATGTCCCATCCGTGCCCTAGCTTCCTACAGAAAGGGCAAGTGATTGGCTGTCTCGGACCTGCTGTTGTCCCTGCCTCTGCTACTGGGGCGCCTGCCCTAAAGGCGTACGACCCTGACCCTAGTGCTGCTGAGTCTACTGGAACGTCCTCTTGGCTGGGCCCATACTGCTGCCTGCTCAGGAAGCATCTCTACTCCTGTTGGTTTTCAGCTCCAAGTCATCCTCAGCCCTCTGAGCGTCACTCACAATCTGCTTGAAGGTTAACTCGCGGTCACTCATAGTCAAGGACTTGACCGCCATAACCAAACCCTTGCGTAACTTACGCTCCTTTGCTGCCTCGCTCAAGCCCTCTACAAACCTACCCAGACGGCAAAACTCTGCTGCATACTCGTCCACCATCATGCTCCTCTGGATGAGTGCCTCAAACTGGCTCTCCAAAGCACTGAGAGCCACATCCGCAGAGAACTTCTCCTTGAAAAGCTTCTTAAAAGCCTTCTAAGTCAGTCCCGGTACTGCTATCCTTGTGTCAGTACGGTACCAAGTAAGGGCAAGATCGAACATCTGGCTGCCCGCTGCCTCTATCTGCATGCTGGCTGGGATCAGTGCTAGCCTGAGGATCCCCTCAATGTGCTCGATCCAGTCATCCGTATACAGGATCCCCTCTGTACTCCGAAACTCCTTGGGCCGCATCCTCTGGAAGTCAATGATGCTGCCCGGCCTCGGATGCTGAGCTTGCTCTGCCTGTGACTGGGTCTGAGATACTCTATCTACTATCGTCATGGCCATCTGGTGAGCATTCTTAATGCCCAACCTCATCACGTCCACCTGGTGGTGCTGCGCGTCCATCATCTCCCTAAAGAACGCAAACAACTGGGCAGCGTCTACCGGTACAGGAGATGGTGGAGGAGGTACCACCGAAACAACTGGGGTAGATCTCGGATCGATAGGTGGAAGAGGATCGCAAAGAGAAGCAGATTCTCCCTCAACCGCATGAGTGGCGAGTGGAGCGGTAGCAGCTGCCTGAAGTCGAGCAGGATGAGAGGTAGCAGACCTCTCAGTGGCAGCTGCTAGAACGGTACGGTGAGACCGTATCTTCGGAGGCATCCTGAACAAGTCAATACGGTGCAAGATACGATATTATCAAGGAAGAACAGTAATATTTCAAAGGAAAACAATTTCAGAAAAATTAAAGATAGCAAAAGATCAGGAAGGGTCCTAGTTGTGATTTAGCACACACTCTCTCAGCCTATATCCTATATCCTATTGCAGGTAGACCTAGAAACTCGACCTGCATGGGCCGCCACCAAAAACGTGTTACGACCCGCACCAAAAAATTGGGCATGAGTCGTGGGTACGTCCAGCCTACGTCGCAAAATCGGTGGTAGAACGCTGTCAAGGTCCGTTCTAGGCCACAACTATATATATCTCACAATAATCTGTCAAGATAATCTCTCCAAAATGAGGGCAACAACACAATATATATAAACTCAATCACAATAACTAGGGGAAGAGTAAAGCACGATAAGATATAAACAAAGAACCAAAGAGAGCAAGTACAATATCTAAATATACAGTCCAAGTCTAAGAGTCTACAACATCTCACAACAGCAAAATAAAAAATAGTACAGTCATCCCAAACACCAACTGGGAACAAATCCAGTGAAACCCACCTAGCTATACTAGGGCGCTAGCAGCGTCTCCTCAGCTGGGACGTGCCCCTCCTCAATCTCAGGGTCGCAACACTCGCCGACACCTGGCCCGTAGTAGGTCGGGCAAAAATTTTCAGGATCCTCTGGAAAAAATATATCCAGTCAGGATTGGAGCAAAGTACATAACTCTGAAAGCAACTCCAAATACATGGTAAGGTGTATATGACTAGCAATAGAAAAGTATACAAGATGCAAAGGAAAATAAATATATGATAGAACTGATAAAGTAACTGCAATATAAAACTGGAGAATAATACAAGTAGTAGAGAAGTAACTGCATGTGAGAAAATAGGAATACTAGCTAAGTACCTTGAGCACAAGTTCGTTATATGATCGGCTTAGGTTGTACATAATTTAATCTATGATAACTCCGTTATGCGTGAGTTGCATAACCGATATACACATGAATACTGTTTGGATTTGATCACATAACCAACTTTTACTCCCCTCCCCCACTAATACTCTTAGATCCAACCATGACACGCTACGTACATGATAAATAACTCGCGCACATGAAGGCGAGAGCACACGAAGCACATGATAGCACATGAGAATCAATACCCGAAGCACATGATGAAATACATGTGATAGAGTACCCATTGACCACAGTAAGGGGGATAACATCTCATGATGGGATCCAACTAGTACCAGCTCATGAAACAATATGTCAGAATCAAGTATTACAGTTCTAGAACATGTGATATATACGCTATCATAAAATGGAAATAATTAGAGGTAAGTACTCGCCTAACGTCCTGAGAACCTGGTGAGGATCGAGATCCGGACTGGCGTCGCAATGACCTATTATGAAAAGCAAGATTAAACGGGGTTCTAAAGAGTTAAATAGATATAAAATAACTAAAACAAGCTTCTAGGGTTGTTCTAGGTCGAATGGGTCAAACCGGTGAAATCTGGGTCTAAAAGTGAACCCGGGGTCCAAAAAGTCAACTCTGGGTCAAAACTAGGTCAAACATTGACTTTGGCGGTCAATGTGGCAATTACGGTCAACTCTAGGTCAAACTAGGGTGCCCCTAAAACTCGCCTCTTTGAGATACCGGGATACCCTCGGTATCCGATACCTCAACCTAAGCTATACACCCGCATATATCCACTAACACATACCCTAACACGCATAAATATATACAACTAAACATATAAATCCAACTCTAATCCCAATCCTAGGCAAACGCCCAATTCTTTGCCCCGATACCCAATACCTTGAGTATCTCAAGGTATTAAGATACCTTGTTATCTCAAGGTATTGAGATAACTATCTAACCCCCCTCTATACACTAACTAACTAGCTAACTATCTATATATATGTATATCTAGCTATATATATCTAGGCAAAAATATATATCTAAACACATATACATATCTACCTACATATCTATATATATATCCACACACACACACACACACACACACACACACACACACACACACACACACACATATATATATATATATATATATATATATATATTACCCATCTCACATATCTCTCTCTCTCTCTCTCTCTCTCTCTCTCTCTATATATATATATATATATATATATATATATATATATATATATATATATATATACCTATGTGTATATATATCCTATGTGCATATATATATCTAATCTCTCTACCTCTCTCTTACTGCTGGTGCTACTACCTACTGCTACTACTGCTGATGCTTGAAGCTGCTGCTGCTGTTGCTGCAGCCATGCTGTTGCTGGCCTTGCTGCCAATGCTGCTGCTGCTGCAGCCTTGCTTCCAATGCTGCTGCTGATGCCTGCAGCTGCTCCTGTAGCTCCCTCATCTCCCCCTATCTCACTCTCTTTAATACACACTACACCTCGACACACATATTTATATGCACACACTTAAATACATATATATCCGCAAGTCTCTCCGTAGATATACCCACTTTAAATGGCAAAAAGTGGGCTGATTTGGTCAACCTATCCACGATGACCCAAATTGCATCTTTGCCTCCTGGAGAACGCGGAAGTCCCGATACAAAATCTATGGTCACATTCTCCCATTTCCACTCCGGAATGGGTAAAGGCTGAAGCAATCCACCTGGCTTTGTCTCTCCGCCTTGACCTGCTGGCAAACTAAGCATCTGGACACGAAGCTTGCTACCTCCCGCTTCATGCCATACCACCAGACATGCTATCTCATGTCTCTATACATATTGATGGAACCAGGATGCATAGAGTATTGAGAACGATGCGGCACCTGCAGAATCTTCTCTCGTAATGCTCCTCTCGGTACACATAACCTGTTACTATGTCACAATGATCCATCATCTGCGACGATAAAGTCCTCTGCCAATCCGATCTAAACCTGTGATCTGATGCTCCTCAGAGACTCGTCCTCATACTGTCCGGCTCTGACCCAGTCTATCAGCTCTGACTGAAACTCAAGTCCCCACATCTGTGCTGCGACTCCCGGAACTAGTACCTCAATACCCAAATTGTCAAGATCTGCCAATAAATATCTGTCTCTTGTCAAGCACATAGCTACGGGATACCTGCGCAAGGCATCCGCGACTATGTTAGCCTTCCCTGGATGGTACTGCAAAGATATGTCAAAGTCTTTCATCAGCTCCAACCATTGCCGCTGCCTCATGTTGAGCTCTTTCTGTGTAAACACATACTTTAAGCTCTTATGTCTGTGAAGATCTCTACTCTCTCTCCATATAAATAGTATTTCTATAATTTAAGAGCAAAGATAACCGCTGCCAACTCCAAATCATGGGTTGGGTAGTTCTTCTCATACGGGCGTAATTGCCTGAAAGCATAGGCAATCACCTTCCCGTACTGCTGTAACACACAACACAAACCCTTTCCTGATGCATCACTATAAATATAAAATCCTCCTGCTCCTGATGGTAGTGTCAAGATGGGAGCTGTAGTCAATCTCCTCTTCAGCTCCTCAAATGCTGACTGACAATCCTCAATCCAGATGAATTCTAAGTCCTTCCTGGTCAGCCTAGTCATCGGCTCTGCAAGTCTGGAAAAGTCTTGAATAAACCTCCGGTAGAAGCCTTCTAATCCAAGAAAGCTCCTGATCTCTGCTATTGAACTCGGGGTAGACCACGATTCAACTGCTGAGATCTTCTTCGGGTTCACCGAGATTCTATCTCCTGTAATAACATGCCCAAGGAATTCAACCTTATCAAGAAAGAATTCATACTTTGATAACTTGCCATACAGCTTCTCCTTCCTGAGGGTCTCCAGAACAATCCTCAAGTACTACTCATGCTCCTCTGGGTCTTCGAGTATATCAGAATATCATCAATGAAGACTACAACAAACTGGTCTAGGTACTGATGAAACACCTTGTTCATCAGGTTCATAAACACTGCCGTGGCATTGGTCAACCCAAACGACATCACTAAGAACTCGAACTGCCCATAACGAGTCCTGAAAACTGTCTTTGGGATATCTTCCCTCTTCACTTTTACCTGGTGGTACCCTGACCTCAAGTCTATCTTGGAGAATACCTTTGCTCCGCTCAACTGGTCAAACAAGTCATCTATCTACGGCAACAAGTATTTGTTCTTGATAGTGAGGTTATTAAGTGCCTTGTAGTCGATACACATACGTACAGACCCATCCTTCTTTGGTACAAAAAGTACTGGAGCACACCATGTTGATGAACTGGAATGGATAAAGCCCTTGTCTTGTAACTCATCTACCTACTTCTTTAACTCCACCAGTTCGCTGTTGTTTACTCTATAGACGTGCTGAGATATCGATTCTGCGTCTGACACCAAATCTATAGATAATTCTACATCTCTGTCCGGCGGCAACCCCGATAACTCCTCTAGAAAGATATCCAAGAACTCTGCAATCAACGGATCTGGCGGCTCCTGCTTTTATTCCAAAGCTCCACAGAAATTGCTTTCACTCTGCTCTGCTCCTCGGATGAACTCAAACTCTGGCTCTCTTGGCAAGTGAAATAAAACTTTGCCTCTACGATAATCGATACTAGCATGATGTCTACTCAACCAATCCATCCCGAGTACTATATCGTAACTCGGAAGTGACATTACGAGTAAACATACGCTCAGCTCACGGACTCCCAAATAAACTCTCTGGTTCTTGCAAACATCACTGACCAGGATAATGCCACCCTCGGTCGTGATCTTGTAAGTCCTCACCAACGATTTAGACTTAAGATGATCCCTCAAAGCAAAAGATACAGATACAAAGCTATGAGAAGCACCAGAATCGAACAAAACATGAGTTGGAAAGGAATAGAGATAAACTGAACCTGAGATAACATCGCCAACCAGCTCCTCCTCCTCGATAGTCAAGGCAGAAGCTCACCCCTGTCGCTGCGCTCCTCTCTGCTGCTGATGCTGGGCAAACTGCTGCTACTTTGGTGGAAGAGGTCCTCTCTGCTGGCCCGTTGGTGGTCTAGCGGGTGCCCTCTGTGCCTGTCCTCCACCCTGAGCTGGATGAGCTGGAACTTTGGGACAAACCCACAACTGATAATCTCCCGATCAATAAAAAAGCATTGGCCTAGCCTCATCCTGCATGCGTCCCATTTGTGTCCTTGCTTCTTATAGAAAGTGCAAGGAACTGCTGCCCTCTGGATCTGATGCATCTGCTGAGTCAACGCTCTAGCTGGCCCATGATACTGCTGCCTATGGTGCTGGTAAGGCCTCTGGTGTTGTTACTGGAAGTGAGGCCTCTTCACTGGACCCGTATTGTTGCTGGATCCTTCTGTGTCCCTTGACCACTTAGAGCCAACCTCTAAGTCATCCTCTGCTCTCTGCGCCTGTCTGAGTATCTCCTCGAAGGTGGCAGTAGAATCTACGTTGGTATGGGGTTTGACTTCCCGGTTCAGGCCCTTCCTGAACTTTCTTGCTCTGTCTCTAGGGTTTTGACCCTCCACGAAGCGACCTAGTCGAAAATACTCCACCGCATACTCGTCCACTGACATACCTCCCTAGACGAGGTATTGGAACTGACTCTCCAAAGATGTAAGAGCCACGTCTAGGAAGAACTTCTCCTTGAAAAGCTCTTTGAAGGATTTCCAAGAGAGTCCTGGTACTAAAATCCTCGGGTCTGTCCGGAACCATGTCAAAGCAATGTCGAACATCATACAACCCGCTGCCTCTATCTGTAGCATCTTTGAAATCTGTGCCAACCGTAGGTTCCGCTTGATGTCCTCGATCCACTCATCCGCATAGATAATCCCCTCTGTGACCCTGAAGTCCTTCAGGCCCATCCGCTTGAAGTCGATGATGGTACCCGGCCTCGGCTGATGCAAAAAAAATTGAGCCGGTGCCGTCTGTGGCTGGGCTATAGTAGCTCTCTCTATTGTTGCAAGTACGATCTGGTGGGCGTTCTCCATGCTCTGTTGCTGTTGTCCCTCCACCATCTGCTGGAAGAGCATAAAAATCTGCTATTTTCTGATAAAATAAACAAAAAGATATGGAAACGAGGCTTTATACAAAAACTCGCCCTTTATGTTTACAAACAAGCAGTACAATTAATCCTATACGAGGATGTCGAGTACAATTTTTTAATCTGGGTAAATATTGCTATAGGAGTCTGATCTACAGTCGATCACTTTGGCCCTTGGACCACACGATGTTGAAGAAGTGCCGTAGAAGACAGAAAGCAGCTTCAAAGGTTGCTAAAGAGAGTGGATGCTCGATGCCAAAGTCGTCGATTGCTACTCTTTGCCTGAGCTCTGGATTCTTCTCCCTCTCTTGACCGTTCTCTCTCCTTCTTCTTTCCTTCCAATTATCGACCTTGGATCTGATACTCGATTCCTTGACCAATTTCCGATCATTTGACCTTCAATTTTTGTGACCTTGACCTCTGTTGATAGAGGTCTCTATTTATAGAGTTTTAGTGACAGTGACCACTCAGTCGGTATAGAAACCGAGTAGTGGAAAGTACAGTACCCTTTTATACGACGGTTAAAATAACCAATGCATGCGTATAGATGACCTTTTGAATGAGCGTGTGACGCGTGTCCAACTAAGGGACAACGTGTATAACTGCTGCGAAGATCACGGCGTAGAAGCCACGTAGGTATTTATCCTTTGTGTAGAAGAGGTTGGCGTAGAAGCCAATAACTGTCACCATGGCATAGAAGCCAAATAGGCATAGAAGCCGAGTGGGCGTAGACCGAGTGGTCATAGAGGTCGAGTGGGCGTAGAAGCCGAGTGGTCATAGAGGCCGAGTGGGCGTAGAAGCCGAGTGGGCATAAAAGCCGAGTGGGCGTAGAAGCCGAGATGATGTGGAGTTTTAGCCGGAATTACGGCTCTTGGAGATATAATCAAATCTCTTACATTAAATGCAGAGATCTGCCCCCATCCTGCGCATTAAATGCAGAGGCTTGTCTTTAAGATTTGCCATCATTCTGCGTATTAAATGCAGACACGCACCTCGAATCCTGTACGAAGAGTAACTGCTGTCGTGGCGGTCTGTTTGCCTTCTGCGGAGCGTAAGAAGCTCACGTCTGCCTGTGTAAAACTGGGCAGCGTATTCCCTTATATGCGTAAGAGTAGTTTACGCAAAGGGGATGTCACTAAACGACGGTTCAGTGACATTTAATCAAATCTTCTGCATTAAATGCGGAGATCCGCTATTATCCTGCACATTAAATGCAGAGGCGTATTTTGAAGGCCTGCCATCCTTCTGTGCATCAAGTGCAGAGACGTGCCTCGGGCATCTGTTAGTATTCGACGCTTTAAATGTAGAGACGTGCCTCGAGAAACTGTCACCGCTCTACGCATTAAATGCAGAGACGTGCCTCGAGCCCTGTACGAAGTACAGCTTTTGATGTGGCAGGCTGTTTGTCTTCTGAGGAGCGTAAACAGCTCACATCTGCCTGTGTAAAACTAGACAGCGTATTCCTTCGTATGTGTAAAAGTAGTTTATGCAAAGGAAATGGCAGTAAATGACAGCCTGGGTTGCAGTACCGCGCCATCATTATACCCGTCGCCTGGGTAGTCGTTCAGTACTCTTTGTCAGGAGTCCAGACGTCAGGTTCATTGCATGATCTGACAGGTTCATTTCGAAGAATATGAAGCGTTCCTCATACACTTCAATGCTGCATTGAAAGCGGATGAGTTTTACGCCATTAAGGCGATAAAGTACCCTGTTTACGCTGAAGCAGCCTGGACATACTGCATTACGCGAATGGTCCTGGAGTTTTAAGCTTTTACGCTGTGCTCAGCGAAAAAGCTCTGTTGCATGCTTGATGGCTCTGAGGTTATCTGTTTATGCTGCCCTGCATCAATATGATGTGTATAGCTATCCAGCGTATTTTTTATGCTTCTACAAGACCCCCTTTAAAGCTTTTAAATTTCTCGTAATTTGAAACGCTTTGAATGAAGCATGAACTGTTCCTCGTAACTCGAAACGCTCTGAATAGAGCCTGAAACGGTCAAGCTTGACACGTTCTTTCATGGCTGACTTTATGGCAGAGTTATTGGGGATCGGTGTGATCTCTTTCGCCTATAAAAAGGCTGAGGAGTTTTCCTGTTCTTCCCACACTTCCTTCACCACACAGAGATAATGACCGGAGTTCATCGGGTTGACTTGAGGAAGAAGGAGACCATGTTCTTCCAGCATGTAAGGAGCCAAAAAAGATGGCATCTTCGAGCAAATGTCCTCTGCAACGATGGATCATGGAAGGATATCATAGCCTCCTTTGCTCGGGATAATCAGCAACTTTGTATGGTGGTTCTTCGGGAGAGAGGAAGGGTCGTATTTGACCACACAGCTTTCAAGCGGTGCCTTCTTCCGTTACCTGTGGACGAGGGCAGGCAAACTGGCTGCTATCCAGGATTGAGTTGGGTGAAATACCTCAACTCAATCTGTCACGGCGTTGGATGTAGGAAAGTAGATTTACCCTGCTTCTTCGTATTGGAGGATGGGTCTAGGCCCAGTTTTGTATCCTCCCGCCGTTGACAATATGTCAGTTGGTTTGCGGTCACCGACTGACTGCTGAAGAAGATGGATGAAGAATGCCGCCCATGCGAGAACCTGGCAGAACAGATTCTGGGCACGATCTTCAGACGACGATGAGGAAGTCCTTTGTAGACGGGATTTCTCTCATATGTAATCATAAAAATGAAGAAAAACCCTTGTAGATTAGATTTCCCTCATATGTAGTCATGATTTTAATCTTAATAAAGTCGTCTTCTTCTCTGCATATGATCATCTCGCCATATATTGCTGTAAAGTCTGAATATGTGTAGCTTCGACACGTCTGATACTTTACGCCGACTCTGTTAGAAAGAGTGCTAGGTCCTGTCTTGTTTTTTACGCATAATGAAGGATGCACGAAAAGTCGCCTAGCATTCGAGTATTTGAACTATCCTTCTGTTTAGAAATGAGAAACCGCGTAGAATTCTGAACTATTACTTCTGATAAACAGAATTCTTGTTCATACATCATCTTCAAGAATGATTTCTCAAAAATCCCTTGGAACAGGGCGAGAAATAGCTGTCAAACTGAGTCGCCATCTTGAATTTGTAGATGAAATATTCAGGCTGGAGTTTGGATGAACTTCGAATTGACCCATGAAGAAGTATAATTTTTAATATTGAACACTGTATGCTTCGGGTATTTGGGGCATCTTGAGGTTAAGAAGGAGTATCTTCTGTGTGAACTCCTGCAATTGACCGCCTCGAGAATCATTCAGATGTACGCGTACTCTGGCCGGCGTATCTTTCAAATGTGCGAAAAGTCATAAAGCGTGAAATCATAAGTTTGCAGCCTCTTAGCGTAAACTAAACACTACCGAGCGTGAAATTATATACTTGTAGTTCCTGAGCGTGAAGTCATAGATTTGTAGCCTCTCGAGCATAAAAGCTATCGAGCATGAGAGCATCCGGGCGTAAAACCATAGACTTGTAGCCTTTGAACACCGTAGATTTGTAGCTGTCGAGCGTAGAAAGCTCCTTGGCGCAGAATTGTAGATTTGTAGCCTGTGAAAAGGAAATCTCCTGAGTGTGAAGTTGTGGATCTGTTGCCTCTGAGCGTAAACTAAATGCCACCGAGCGTGAGGTCATAGATTTGTAACTGCTGAGCGTGAAGTCATAGGTTTGTAGCCTCTCGAGCGTAAAAGCTATCGAGCACAAAGGCATCCCGGCGGAAAATCATAGACTTATAGCCTGTGAGCGTAAAACCATAGATCTGTAGCTTTCGAGCGTAGAAAGCTCCTTAGCGTAAAAACCACGAATCTGCTTTGCGCAAAAACTTTTTGAATTTCGCTGACTGTCCGCCTTCTCTGAGTAATAGGCTGACGTATTATCCAATCATAACCGAATATTAATTAGGAGATTTGGTTCGGGATTCGAGGAGTCCATCCGAACTCTATATATACCCCAAGTTTCTGAGAGAAAAAACTTTTCATCCGTCTTCTGCGAAAGAAAGCCTTCGACTGTTCGAGTTCTTCTTCGTTTCTTCTCCGAGATTTCAAAGTTTCCAGTAATGGCCCCGAAACAAGTCCCCTGTACTAAGGGAAAGAATGTTGATTCTTCTTCTCATTCTTCTGCTCAAGTGAGAGCATCTTCGGTCGGGCAAGGCGAACTTTATTCTGAGCGAAGTATCCCGCCGACGAGCAGTGCACCCGGCCTTAAAGGTAGAGCTTTTGAGATGAAAAAGAACGACTGAAAATCCTTCGCACACGTTGTACGTGACCGAGCTAGGTCATCTTCTGTGCTGATAGTCTCTTTGAGGAAGATGATGCACAGAGACATTTCATCTTTTACGCCCATATTTCTAATGTGTCAGCGTAAAAACTCCATATTTTTGCAGTCTGGCGTAAAAGCTTTGACTGTCGAAAGTTGGCATATAAAATTTGAGTGTTACGCTTCTGGATGAAGATTCTGGCGTAATACCTCAACTTTATCAGTCTGGCGTAAAGCACAGACTGTATACTGCCAGCCTTGAACTTTACGCTTTAGGAAATGGATTCCAGCATAATGGTCAAGTTTTTACGGTCTTGGCGTAAAGCACAGACTGTTGATTTTTGGCGTATGCTGCAAGGTCTGTAATGTCTAGTTATAGGAACTGATGTATTTTTCTTGCACTCTTGCAGTTGACTTGCATGTGTCTTCGCTAGCCGATGTGATGGGTTCTGCCGCCAGGATGCTGCACTCCAACTATCTGGAGGATCTGTCACACGTGACATTTCCTATCTCCGGGCCCCAGTATCCCGAAGGAAGGGAAATTTTGATATCGGCTCAGGGCGAGCGAATGCTGCTGAACTTGATCAACGGGGAGCCCCTGACGTACATAGACGGGGATCAGTACCTAAAGCCGACTTTCCTTTTCGGGGACATGATTCACAAGCAGTCCCAGACGAAGCCTAAGAGAGAACTCTGGGTTTTTTCTACCGGGAGCTTGGTTTTGTATCTGCCCAAGATGCTGAGAGACTATCCCATCTCGGCTTTCTTTCATGCTACACATCCCAGGAGGATGTCATGGACGATGACTCCCGATCTTCGAGGCAGGCCGGAGAAGATCTTTCATCTGAAAGGAGCTGACCAGGGGTCGTTTGTCAGCCGCCCTACCGGCAATGTGACAATGTTCAGGGGACTGTACCCGGGCAGTATCCCGAGTGAAGACAGCTTCGTGATCTAGACGGTCCAATTACCGACTTTCTGTAATGATTTTATGAGACGCGGGGGAGTATACCCTAAGGTGAACCCTCGGTGCGGCGGGTGGATCACCCCTACAAATCTTCGATAGGCTCGCTTAGCTGATTGGGCCCTGAAGAATTTTCAGACTGAGTTGGAGAGCATTGGTCTGTTTGTAGCTGTGAGTGCCACCAGTATTGGGTTACCTCCTAACCCCAACCTTTTTTTAGCACTGATGGAGCGATATATTTCGCTCACTGGGACTTTCGCCACTCCACTGGGGGAGTTGGGATGGGCCCTCCATGAGATGGCAGAGATCTCGAGACTGCTGATGGGGGATAATCCGTATGAAGAGTATGTTCCTACGAACCGGGAACTGGGGGATTCAGACCCTCGGGTAGTGGAAGTGTACCAGGAGCTGATGTGCCACTACCTCGCTTGCACTGCTTTTTATGGTGAGCCCTCAGATTTGGCTCACATCAATAAATGGATGTCCTACCTCTTCTTTCACCGGTCCAGGACTGCTAAGCCGTAGATGATATTGGAGGGCAAGGATCAGCCTGTGAATCCTCTGAGCGTGCTTAATGCTCAGGTAGTCAACGATCTCATGGTAGACGCTGGGGCTCCGGACTTGATCCTTGATGAAGGGATAGGAAAGTATCCTGTAGGCACTAAGGCCTATAGTTATTTGAGGCGCTGCCGTAAGCCTTTGTCCAGGGAAGCTCAACTGGCTGGCTTCCTCTCCATATGGCTGCGTCGACTGGTGGTACCCGGTATCACATCTGCTGACCGCATTTACCGTAACACGCTATGGCTTGCAGTGCGTTTGGTGTTCGGGGCAAGACTGGGCTTGCTCTCTGCCATGGTATGCCGTATACAAGCTGGCCTGAGGGCCATGACTGACGGGCTGCTCGTCGATGAAATTCGGCGTGATAGCTTTCCCAGGGTAGAATTACCATACCTGTATTTGATGGGATGGTTAATTCTTCATAACCCCAGGGTTATGTCTCCCGACTCCGGCAGTAGTTCGGGGGCTAGTTTCTTGTTGAACTACCATAAATCTTCCTGGAATGTGACCACGGTTCTAGACTGTCGACGGGTGCTGGGCTTCATTCACAGCTGGAAGCTCTTCTGTACTGTCCCCTCTGTACATCGCAATCAATCGGGATTAGGCTTTAGGATTCCGGTAGAGAGAAGACCATTCTTTCTCCTGAAGCCTTTAATTGGTTGGTCTGTATTAGACCTTCCCATTTACTGTACAGAAGTGAAGACCATTGCTTCTTGGAGCCCTACCTGCCTAGTTGGTTTGCCAGGCAGTTTGGGTATGATCAGTTGAACGTGGGCAACGCCGTCACCAGCTTTCGGTCCAGGGGTGGACTTATTAATGGGGCAAGAGGCTGGCGATAATTCATCATGGATTGCAATGGAGCAATTTTTACTGTGCCGGTCATTACACTCTCCACAGAGCTGCACATCCTCCACTCGTATGCCCAGTTCTATGTGGCAACGAACACCTTCCATCGCAATTTTGATATGCATGGAAGTTTTAGGATGCCCTCTTCCAAGTCTGGGGGAAGAGTCGAAGTCCCTTCGGTTTCTTCTGACGAGGGTGAGGAGTCCGTCAATCCAGATGAGCCTCTGTTGGCGGTATCGAGGGGTGAAGTACCTCTACCTGTAGGGCCTTTGGTAATCTCTGGAAAGCGAAGGGCTCATACTCTGAAGGAAACTTCCCCTCGCAAGAGGAAGAAGAAGACGGTTAATCGTCCTCTCCGGATTCCTGGTATTGAGGCTTCTGGAAGTGAGCCTGCATCTCCCCATATTGGGGATGATTCTTTGATTGGAGGTTCCTCGTCTTTTAGAGAGGGAACCTCTACAGTTTCGGTTGGTGGGACCGGAGAATCTCTGCTGGAGGCCGCCGTCGCTGCTACTGCTTCAGGTAGTGGAACGAGGTCACCTCCGGGGCTGAGTATAATAAGATTTTGTATACCTTTATGCGAATCGGCATCGGGAGGGACCCCTGCCGTGCCGGTCAGCGCACCTAGCGAGATTCCAGCCGATGAGCCTTGGTTGGAATTTGACGAGGACCTGGAAGAGCATTTGCCAGTGTTCGTTAGCGCACCTCCTTCTCCAGGTATGACAGCTTGCCTAGCATCACTAAGAAATAATTTAGCTGTACTGGCCGCAGACGCGACATATACATTATTGGCCATGGGTAAATGTCATCTTTTATGCCTCTTCTTTAGAAAAAATTAACATCATGTTGATATTAACTTCCTTTTGTCTTCTTTTCAGGGGAAGACCTCTTCGGGGAGGGCAGTGTAAATGTACCCTTCGACTTTATGTCAGGTCCTGGCGGCGACACGGAGGTGCCTAATTATGAAGAGGAAACATCTTCGGGTGTCGGCTCGCCTGTCGACGAGGTCCCGATATCTCAAGAGGAGGATGAGCCTGTCATTGCGACAATGCCTCCTTTGAGTATGCTGGTATCTTCGTCCGGTGTTGGCGCTTCTTCTTTTATTGCACCACCTATTGAGGCGACGATCGTGGCAACATCGTCTGCAGTTGTTCTTGGAGGGGGACTCGCCAATATCGAGGCCACTCCCGGCATCCATTCGGATCTAGCTGCGCTGATCGAGCAGTACACTGTTATCTTCTATACCACTTTGAAGATGTTAATATCAATAGTGTTGGCGAAGAATCTGAGCTTTGCGTCGCTGAAGAGGTCCTTCCGGTCCGCGATAGTGCCGATCCGAGAATTCGACGACACTGGGGTAGCTGATACGCTGGAGGAGATTGTTAATGGTTTGGAGCAACCCATTAACGAATACTTACAGCTAGATCGAGACAGTGTTGAAGATCTGGTCCGGGCTAGGTATGACTCCATGACTGCGCGGCTTGTCGAACAGATGGCAGGCCTAAATAAATCCATCCAGATACATCAGCAGGAGATGGATGAAGAAAAAGCCATCCTGGAGGAGGCCATTGCTCTTCAAACGAAGTGCCAGGCCGAGCATAAAGGGAATGTAGTGAGGGTCCGCAGGCTGGAAATAAAACTCGCTCAGGCAAAGGAGTGGGCTTCTCAGTCGTCGGAAGCTCTAGCTGTGGCGGATGGCCGATTGGGCGTAGCACAACAGAACTTGGCGCGTGCAGGAGTCGCCCATGCTGGTTTTCTTTGGGCTAGAGCCGAACTGTCCCTCCTGAGCAATGATGAGGCATGACTGGAGCGGGCTCGTGCTGATGTCTTGGATTCCAGGACTGAGAAGAAGGCCGCACTGGCGCAGCAGCTTCGCGACCTGACCGCTGCCCCCAAATGATGTACTTTTGCTTTTGCTTTTCAATGTACTTTCGCTCCTTTTTGGGAATAATAAAGAGGCTTTCATCTGACTTTGTGGACCCATTATTTTGGAATACAAATGACAGGTTTGGGTGAAAGTGATATCAGAGGTAATATAGATGTGATATACTCTCGGTAAGTTTTAGCAGGATATATCTATTCAGAGGTTATATGGACAAGATAGAAATATGCTTTTTAGCTAAAATTTGTACACAAGTCACTATCAGAGGTAGTATGCACGTGATAGGTCTTGAAGTTCCAAATTAGTTAAACATATCTATTCAGAGGTTATATGGACATGATAGAATACGATCCAACTAGTTTTGTTTTGGAAGTAGTTTTGTCAGAATGAGGTTTTCGCCATATTCCACTTAAGCAGAGGAGGTTAAGCATAGTACCTTTTTAGGAATTTGCCATTGATAGGAGCCATTAACAGGTCTCCATTAGGCTGGGTAACCTGTAAGCGCCGTTTGAGAACGTCGTCTCGATCACATAAGGGCCTTCCCATTTGGGATGGAATTTGCCCTTATTTCTGTGAGTAAGAATCATCGGCCTTCTCACAGCTAAAACTAGCCCACCGACTTTGAACACCCTTTCCTTCACTTTTTGATTAAAAGCCCTGGCAATGCGTGCTTGGTAGAACGCGATGCACTATTTGAGCTTGGAGGCATTTCTCGTCTAATCCTTTTAGCTCTTGAAGCCTTAACAGGTCATTCTTTTCTTGAGTCAACTCATTAGTCAAAGCTATCCTGAGTGACGGAATTTGGATCTCGATGGGGAGAACTGCTTCGCTCCCGTAAACTAATGAGAATGGTGTGCAACCTGTTGGTGCCCGTACTGTTGTACGGTATGCCCAGAGATATCCTCCTAGCTTCTCATTCCAATCCCTTTTGTTCGAAGAGACGAACTTCTTCAAGAGCTTGATAATGATTTTATTGAAAGCTTCTGCCAAACCATTAGCAGCAGGATTATATGCCGTAGAGGCAATATTTTGTATCCAATTTTTATCGCAAAATCGATGAAACGCTTGGCTGATGAATTGAGGCCCATTGTCATGGATTATCCTTCGGGATATCCCGAAGCGGTAAATAACGTGATGCTTGATGAAGCTGATCATATTAGATGCCTTCACCTCAGCAAGAGGGATCGCCTCTGCCCACTTGGAGAAGTAATCCGTGATGGCCAGTATGAACCGGTGACCTCTGGAAGAAGACGGGTGAATAGGACCAATGATATCCATATCCCATGCTTCGAAAGGCCAGGACGCAACCGTAGGATATAGATATTCGGGAGGTTGATGGATAAAGTCTACATGGACCTGACAGGCTCTGCATTGTCTTGCATACTTTATTGCATCTATGATCATAGTAGGCCAGTAATAGCCCATTCTCCTGATGCGATCCTATAGCTTAGGACCGGGTTGATGCGCTCCACATACGCCATCGTGGGCTTCACGAATAATCCGCTGTGCTTCATCACCAGAGAGACATCGTAATAATAGTCCGTCATAAGATCGGCGATATAGACATTATGACGATGCGTCGAAATAGAAGTGTAATAATCGTCTTTTGACGGTGTCACGACCCGCACCCAAAATTTGGGCATGAGTCGTGGGTACGTCCAGCCTACGCCGCAGCATCGGCAGTAGAACGCTGTCTAGGTCTCAACATATAATATATCCTGTCAATAATCTCAACTCCGTACGGAGGAAAATGACTAAAATCCACAGTTCTATAATATACTCAATCACAAGCTAATAGAAATAATAGCACGATGAGAATAGAAAAGAGTTCTAATAAAAACCAACCATAATAAGTCCAACTCAAATCCTGGGTCTAAATGACCTCACAAAGTCAAAAAATAATAAGTACAACTCAGTCTCAGTCTAAAACAATAAATGCAAAAAAATAATCTAAGAACAGCCAGGTAAATTTCCTCTAGACTAGGCAACTCCTCTGGGGTTTCTAGAGTGAAATCACCCTCTAATCCTGGGCCGTAATGAGTGGGGCACAAGCTCTCCAGGTCCTCTGAAAAATGTTATCCAGTCAGGATTGGAGCGAAGCACAAGCACTAACAGCAGTTTCATTAAATTGACAAAATCTATAAACAGTGTAAGAAATACAAGATGGAAAATAAATGCTGGAAATATAAAGTACTGGAGAAAATGGAAATAGGCAATAGAGCATCTAGCAATGAACAATAAATAGTGAATGCTAGACAATAAGTAGTGAATGCTGGAATAGGTGAATCTGAATAAAATAGACATCTAGCTAAGTGTTTGAATTATCAGTTTATCATGTGATCGGCTTGGGACTTGATCAGGCTGGTTATATATGATTAACTATGATTCTTGTAGGTCAGGCTAACCATATGGTTAGCTATGATGCATGTAGTGGTCAGGTTAATCATATATAACAGCTATGATGCATGTAAGATGGTCAGGCCGCACCCAACGTGAGAAGTGGGGTGAGCTATGATGCATGTAAAGGATTTAGATATGATCACATAATCTACTAATAGTTCTCCATCCCCCAGCTAGCACGACGAATTCCAATCACGACTCCTCATGATGGGGATCTAGGGTGCTAACCCGTGTATCCATAGTATTGGAATCAAGTATGTAATACACTACAATTTATAGAAGTAATTAACAATGAAAACTGTCAGAGAATGTACTCGCCTGTGGTCCCGAGCAAAATATGAGGATCGATGTCCAAAGTGGGATCACAATGGCCTATATAAATGAAATATAAGTGTTAAATGGTGGTGTGGAAAGATAATTATAAATAATAACTAGGATGATGTTTCTAACCTATTTCTAGGTCTATACTAGGTCTACTAGTCAACCTTAGTCTTATTCCTATTCATTTGACCATACTAAGGATACTTAGTTTATACTAGTTGATAACTTAATACCTAATACTTATTTGATATCTAACCTTACCAACTATACATGATACCAATTGACCAATACCAAATACTAATGATAGACTCACTGATATTGTCACTGATACCATAAATCCCTACACTACCATACCCATACAGCTACATTGGCACCCACAGAAATCACTGCTACTGCACACACACACAAGCAGACTTAACTAGCTACTGAACTACACATAACTTACTGAATATACTGATACACAACACACAGTATACACTCATGTATTCACTGATACACACTGGTTCTCACTGCTCACTGACACAGTCATCTAATACCCCCCTACTATTTACTCACACTCTGAAATCGGATCCACACAAGTACCCATGAATCCTCAACTCGAAAACCCAAAAAATCGAGATCAACCCTACACATATGAGATGAAACCTGCCTATATGTAAACCCCTAGGGTTAGGGTTCATAAAAATTGGGGGGAAACCAATGTATGAACACAAAACCTAACCAAAACCCTAAAACCGAAATCTACAGCAAGGGTGGGTTCCCTATGGGCATTAACATTAGAAAAACAGGATTAAAGAATTAAAAATTCGAATTTACCTATAGGGAGATGGTTTCCCTATGAAGTTCTTCTTCCCCAAGGTTCCTCGACCCAAGCTCCTTGCTTCCCTTGCTTTGGAGGAGGAAGATGGAATCCTAGAGCTTAAATTCCAAATTTAGGGTGAGGGGGGTGGCTCTCTTGATGGAGGCTAGGGTTTTTTCTTTCTACATGAAGAAAAGAGGGTTCCCTTTTATAATAAAACTAGGTTAGGGTTTCTAATGCACAGTTTTAGGTTAAACCCCCAGGTCAGGTCATGTAGAGCCCAAATAACTCAGGTTTAGTCAGTCTAGGGTTTGAGGTCCAAACCTAAAGTTTGAATTCTAGGGTTTCTCTAGAACTGGGTTTTCAAATTAGGTTCTGCCATTAGGGTTTGTCCTAATGGGTTCTAGGGTTTGACCTAAAACCAAATATCACTAACACATATGAATAGTTTTAAAACTCAGCAGATAAATTAAACACATAATTATTCAAAAATAGTGAAATTACACAAATGCCCTTATTTGGAATTGTGGTAGTAACAAGTCTACCCTCCTAAAAGAAATTTCGTCCTCGAAATTGGACTGAACTAGAACAAGAATGAAATCAAAAAGGAAATATACCTCGAGTCTAGAAGAGATACGGGTATTGCTCGCGCATTTCGTCCTCTCTCTCCCAGGTCGACTTCCCTGGAGAGTGATGTCTCCATGCAACATGAACCAAAGGAATAGTTTGGTTCCGCAACACCTTCTCTCTGCGATCCAAGATCTCTACGGGCTGCTCAGGGTAGCTGAGCGTCGGACCAACCTCAATCTCCGAGTGATCAAGTACGTGACTAGGATCTGCCACGTACCGTCTCAGCTGCGATACGTGGAACACATCATGCACTCCCTCTAATGCAGGCGACAAGTCTAGTCTATACGCCACTGTACCTACCCTCGCAAGAACACCGAAGGGTCCGATGTAGCATGGGCTAAGCTTCCCGCCTCCACCAAAACGAATCGTGCCACGCGTCGGAGAAATCCGTAGGAATACTAGATCGCCAACCTAAAACAAAACAGTCTCAACACGCAGTCTAAACAACAAACACAAGCCAGAAAATTAACAATCTATACCTGAAACTCAAGGGGTCTAAGGTGGCTGTCGGCCCAATGCCGCTGTCTGTCCTGCGCCACTCGCAGTCTGTCTCTGATGAGTTTCACCTTTTCTGCTGCATCCACGACCATTTTTGGTCCTAGCAAGGCTCTCTCTCCAACATCGTCCCAAGATAACGGTGTACGATACCTCCTTCCATAAAGAGCCTCAAATGGTGACATCTCGATGCTGGCCTGGTAGCTGTTGTTGTAAGCGAACTCTACCAGGTACAGATGATCCTCCTAAGAACCTCTGAGATCTAGAACACAAGTACGTAGCATATCCTCGAGAGTCTGAATAGTCCTTTCAGACTGCCCGTCTGTCTGGGGGTGATATGCAGTACTGAACTTGAGCTGAGTGCCCAAGCTAGCCTGCAGACTCCTCCAGAAGTGGAAAGTAAAAAGACTATCCCTATCCGAGACGATGCTCACAGGAACTCCATGAAGCCTAACGATCTGTCGCACGTACATCTCTGCTAGCCTCTCTGTCGACGTGCCCACCTTAAAAGGTAAAAAATAGGCTGATTTGGTCAACCTGTCCACGATGACCCAAATCGCGTCCTTCCCTCCTGGAGAACGTGGAAGCCCTGAAATAAAATCCATGGTCACATGCTCCCATTTCTATTCTGGAATCGGTAAAGGTTGAAGCAAACCACCTGGCCTCTGCCGATCTGCCTTTACCTGCTGGCATACTAGACACCGAGATACGAAATGCGCTACCTCGCTCTTCATTCCATACCACCATACATGCTCCCTCAAGTCTCGATACATCTTGTTGGCACCAGGATGCATCGAGTACTGAGAGCGGTGTGCCTCCTGCAAAACCTCCTCGCGCAGCTCCCCGCTCGGCACACATATCCTCGTGCCGTGCCGTAAAGAACCATCATCTGTGATAGTAAAGTTGTCCGACAACCCTATCTGAACCTGTGCCCTGATACTCCTCAGAGCCTCATCCTCGGCCAAATTCCTATTTCCTAAAACAGACTCGTAGTAATACTCTAAGCGAGCACCACTACGATATCGCCCTAATGCAGTTCTAGGACTAGACCTGCATGGGCCACCAATAAAAATATGTCATGACCCGCACCCAAAATTTGGACATGAGTCGTGGGTACGTCCAGCCTACGCCGCAGCATCGGCGGTAGAACGCTGTCTAGGTCTCAACATATAATATATCCTGTCAATAATCTCAACTCCGTACGGAGAAAAATGATTAAAATCCACAGTTCTATAATATACTCAATCACAAGCTAATAGAAATAATAGCACGATGAGAATAGAAAAGAGTTCTAATAAAAATCAACCATAATAAGTCCAACTCAAATCCTGGGTCTAAATGACCTCACAAAGTCACAAAATAATAAGTATAACTCAGTCTCAGTCTAAAACAATAAATACAGAAAAATAATCTAAGAACAGCCAGGTAAATTTCCTCTAGACTAGGCAACTCCTCTGGGGTTTCTGGAGTGAAATCACCCTCTAATCCTGGGCCGTAATGAGTGGGGCACAAGCTTTCCAGGTCCTCTGAAAAATGTTATCCAGTCAGGATTGGAGCGAAGCACAAGTACTAACAGCAGTTTCATTAAATTGACAAAATCTATAAACAGTGTAAGAAATACAAGATGGAAAATAAATGCTGAAAATGTAAAGTACTGGAGAAAATGGAAATAGGCAATAGAGCATCTAGCAATGAACAATAAATAGTGAATGCTAGATAATAAGTAGTGAATGCTGGAACAGGTGAATCTGAATAAAATATACATCTAGCTAAGTGTTTGAATTATCAGTTTATCATGTGATCGGCTTGGGACTTGATCAGGCTGGTTATATATGATTAACTATGATTCTTGTAGGTCAGGCTAACCATATGGTTAGCTATGATGCATGTAGTGGTCAGGCTAATCATATATAACAGCTATGATGCATGTAAGATGGTCAGGCCGCACCCAACGTGAGAAGTGGGGTAAGCTATGATGCATGTAAAGGATTTGGATATGATCACATAATCTACTAATAGTTCCCCATCCCCCAGCTAGCACGATGGATTCCAATCACGACTCCTCATGATGGGGATCTAGGGTGCTAACCTGTGTATCCATAGTGTCGGAATCAAGTATGTAATACACTATAATTTATAGAAGTAATCAACAATGAAAACTGTCAGAGAATGTACTCGCCTGTAGTCCTGAGCAAAATATGAGGATCGATGTCCAAAGTGGGATCACAATGACCTATATAAATGAAATATAAGTGTTAAA
The DNA here is from genome assembly GCA_036927795.1 of Iris macrosiphon. Classification (NCBI taxonomy): domain Eukaryota; kingdom Viridiplantae; phylum Streptophyta; class Magnoliopsida; order Asparagales; family Iridaceae; genus Iris; species Iris macrosiphon. The sequence goes on along the minus strand of JAYESA010000014.1, from coordinate 31,730,021 downwards.
TGGTGGTGTGGAAAGATAATTATAAATAATAACTAGGATGATGTTTCTAACCTATTTCTAGGTCTATACTAGGTCTACTAGTCAACCTTAGTCTTATTCCTATTCATTTGACCATACTAAGGATACCTAGTTTATACTAGTTGATAACTTAATACCTAATACTTATTTGATATCTAACCTTACCAACTATACATGATACCAATTGACCAATACCAAATACTAATGATAGACTCACTGATATTGTCACTGATACCATAAATCCCTACACTACCATACCCATACAGCTACATTGGCACCCACAGAAATCACTGCTACTGCACACACACACAAGCAGACTTAACTAGCTACTGAACTACACATAACTTACTGAATACACTAATACACAACACACAGTATACACTCATGTATTCACTGATACACACTGGTTCTCACTGCTCACTGACACAGTCATCTAATACCCCCTACTGTTTACTCACACTCTCAAATGCAATTGAAATCTGGGATACTCACCTAATTCACTTACAGGTACACAGGCATTAATATACATGTTTGTACACACAGGTAACTGAAATCTGAAATACCTAGGACACACACACAGTCACACACTCTCTTCCCCAAACACATCACTAAAACTATCAGTATTCACACACTGACCTGTGAATTTTTCTGAGACACACACTGAAATTTACCTACAGCTACACATACAGGTATTACTACACTGTGACACAGGTTTTCAGTCATCCCACACTACACTTACTGATACACTAATCACTAGGTTCTAGGATACACACAGTTAACTGATACACAAACATACTACACATACATGGCTTAATCTTGAGACAAACTTAGGGCTACTGTCAGGATCACTCACTGTAGTGAAACCCCCAAATCCACTGATACATTAGACCTATACTGATACATATACACTGAGACACACTCAGCTAGCACACACAGGTACCTATACATACTGGTACTCATAGGCAGACACACTACACTCACTCACAGGCAACATAAGCTACACACACATGCACCTAATAACCTAGACACTCTGATACAAGAACACAGGAACTAAAATGCATCACAACCTACCTATTAACACACAAGTTCACTCAGTCCTCACTGATCTGGATACACCAATTACACACTGATACAAGGCTCTAACACACCTACACACAAACTCACAATGGCACTCTGCTTTCTTAAGTCCTCACATACACATGTATCCACTGATGCATAATTCCTGACACTGATACTAAAACCAAATGCCATAACCATACACGAGCCCACAGTATCCACTGCACAGATCTGGACTAAACCCGACTGTGCACAGGGAAGATCCCCCACAGTCCAATACTTCACCAAATCACACAACATATTCAATACATGTGCAATATATGTGTGTATATATATTTATATATATTAAAACTTGCAATATCAGAAAGAAATAGATAGGTAATCCCTAAGAGCATTTCTACAAACACCTAGGGGGCTGAAATTGGATCCACACATGTACCCATGAATCCTCAACTTGAAAACCCAAAAAATCAAGATCAACCCTACACATATGAGATGAAACCTGCCTATATGTAAACCCCTAGGGTTAGGGTTCATAAAAATTAGGGGGAAACCAATGTATGAACACAAAACCTAACCAAAACCCTAAAACCGAAATCTACAGCAAGGGTGGGTTCCCTATGGGCATTAACATCAGAAAAACAGGATTAAAGAATTAAAAATTCGGATTTACCTATAGGGAGATGGTTTCCCTATGAAGTTCTTCTTCCCCAAGGTTCCTCGACCCAAGCTCCTTGTTTCCCTTGCTTTGGAGGAGGAAGATGGAATCCTAGGGCTTAAATTCCGAATTTGGGGTGAGGGGGGTGGCTCTCTTGATGGAGGCTAGGGTTTCTTCTTTCTACATAAAGAAAAGAGGGTTCCCTTTTATAATAAAACTAGGTTAGGGTTTCTAATGCACAGTTTTAGGTTAAACCCCCAGGTCAGGTCATGTAGAGCCCAAATAACTCAGGTTTAGTCAGTCTAGGGTTTGAGGTCCAAACCTAAAGTTTGAATTCTAGGGTTTCTCTAGAACTGGGTTTTCAAATTAGGTTCAGCCATTAGGGTTTGTCCTAATGGTTTCTAGGGTTTGACCTAAAACCAAATATCACTAACACATATGAATAGTTTTAAAACTCAGCAGATAAATTAAACACATAATTATTCAAAAATAGTAAAATTACACAAATGCCCTTATTTGGAATTATGGTAGTGACAGACGGATACTGCTTCTTTAGGATCTTGTGGCAAGATTCTGTATGCTACAAAATCTATAAAGGGAGCTCTCCAGTCTCTCCTGGGAGGATCTGTGTCCACCGCGTAGCTGTGTTCTATGTGAAAGTTATTTTTCACGTAGAATAAATTTCTGTTAAGAAGGATTTCCGAATTCTGCCTTCTTATAGGGGTAGCCAAATCTGCAGCTAGACTGGCTAGGGCATCAGCTTCCAGATTCTGAGATCGAAGTACATGCTCTAGGAAGAATCCTTTGAATGTCATGGCTATCTCGACCGTTGCTTGGTGATAGGGGATGAGGTCTATATTTCGGACTTCATATATTCCTCTGACTTGATTGACGATCAGCAGAGAATCACCGAAAGCTTCCAGAGATTCGACGTCCAATTCTTTAGCGACTTGGAGGCCGATTAGTATAGCGTTGTACTCCGCCACATTGTTAGAACAGGGCTCGCTAAGAGAATATGCTCGGTAGATGACGAGCTTATCAGGAGTGACCAGAACAATTTCTACTCCCGAAACCACGTTTCCCCTGGGACTAGTCCTGGAGGCACCATCGAAGAACAGTTGCCATGCATCACTTTCCATTGTAGAATTACATTCTGCATCTTCGTCGAGAATGTCCTCGTACAGTTTGGAGGCCTCCGGGATTGGATGAGCAGCTAGGAAGTCAGCCAACGCTTGGCCTTTGATGGACTTCTGGGGAACGTACACCATGTCATACGGTGTTAATAACATCGCCCAAGTTACGTGTCGGGAATTAAGAACACTTGGCTTGTTCATCAGTACTCGAAGATGATTGATCCTGGAGATGATGTGAATGGTTTAGCCTGTGACATAGTGTCGCATTTTCGGAATAGCGAACATCAGAGCCAAGCATTCTTTCTCCACTGGATTGTATCGGTGTTCGGCTTCCACCATCATCCTGCTGAGGTAGTAGATAGCCTGCTCGTGACCCATCTCATTCTTTTGTGCGAGAAGAGCTCCCAGAGAATGATCCATCGCTCGAACATACAGCACGAATGGTCTTCCTATGACAGGAGGCACCAGAATTGGTGGACTAGTGAGGTAGCGCTTGATATCACCGAACGCTTGCTGACAGGCTTCGTCCCATACGAAGGATACACCTTTCTTCATGAGACAAAAAAATGGCTGACATCTCCCAGAGAGGTTGGATATGAATTTTTGGATATAATCCAGACGACCTTGAAATCCCCTGAGTTTCCTCATATTGCGGGGCGGTCATATTTCTAAGATGGCCTTGACTTTATCAGGGTCCACTTGAATGCCTTTGGCGGTTATGACAAATCCCAGAAATTTGCCACTAGATACTCCCATAAAGGACTTTGTAGGATTCATTTTGAGTTGATGTTGGCGTATCAATTCAAATACTGTCTTCAAGTCTTGGATGTGATTATCCTTGAGGCAGCTTTTAACAGCTATATCGTCTACGTAACACTCCACTGTCTTGCGTAAATGCTCATAGAATATGTTACTCATAGCCCATTGGTACGTAGCCCCGGTATTCTTCAATCCGAAGGGCATGACCATATAGCAATATACCCCCAATGGTGTCCGAAAGGCAGTATGCTTCGCGTCTTCAGGATGCATCTTGATTTGATTGTATCCTGAAAATCCGTCCATGAAAGACATACGTTCAAAATCGCACGTATTGTCAATCATGACGTCTGTGATGGGAAGAGGAAACTCATCCTTGGGGCAGGCTGCGTTCAGATCTCGGTAATTGATGCAGACTCGTACTTTCCTATTTTTCTTCATGACTGGGACAACATTGGCGACCCAGTCGGGATGTTGTTCTTTACGGATGAAGCCGCAGGCTATCAACTTCTTAATTTCAGCTTCAATGACGTCGATCATATCCGGGCAAAACCGGCATTGGTGCTGCTTCACAGGCTTCGAATCGGGCAATATATTGAGCTTATGAGTAGCCACCTTTTGATCAAGGCCTGGCATGTCCTCATAATTCTACGCAAAGACGTCGATATATTCTTTTATCAGCTGGATAACTTCTTCCCTTTCTGCTTCAGAAAGATTGTTACTGATAAATATCGGCTTTGGCGAAAGTTTATCCCCAACGTCAATCTGGATAACTTTATCTTCAGTGGGAGGTTCTCTCTGCTCGAAGCGGAACTCCCATTGTGTATCCATTTGCTGAGCCCAAGCGTCATTCTCAAACAGTTTAGATTCTTGTTCGTCTGATTCGAAGGAATTCATCACTACCATATTTACTGATAATGTTCACTGGAAAGCGTGAGATGAGTCGGAGGGCGCTGAGCCATTTTGAGAGGAGGAAAAGATATCCTCGTTTGACTCAGGAGTTGCGAGGGAGGTGGTATACCCAAAAACCCGAAATGATTTTATTGATAGTAGGGATCACCGTACAGCGACATTCGTCTGCCTTTCCCGTAGTTGAGACTCGGTTCCAGCTTCAAGTTATAACCCATACTTTGCATGATCTTCAAAGCTTGCGGGCTGTATCTGTGAACTTGTATTTTACCGTTATCGTCATCGGAAGAATCCTCTTGCACAGTCAATTTATTGCGCATGTGGCCGAAGACTATTGAATGCTGACTGCTATAAATAGACGGGACAATGAAGATAGAATCCTCATACGGTCCATATGTCGTGGTGACATTGGATGATGACACCACTTCCCATATATACGGATGATAGGAATCTATAGCTTCCAAGAATTTTTGCGCTATAGGTTCTATATCATCGTAGGGGGAGGATTCCTGATTTAGAATTTGGGCATTAATATACTGGAAAAGAGGATGTTTATTATCATCTGAAACTCTGTTCCCGGTTGCATTTATATCACTCGGCTGCCTGTTGCGCCGGAGGTTGATGACCAAGGGTGGAGGCTTCTGGTTCAAAGTGATCACTAGAGGATCACCCCCTTTTCCTGACCTGGTCTTGTTCAGGTGGATAGCCATAGGATCTATGGCTTTTGGACCAGTAGTCTGTCCTTTCACCTTGATTGACAGAGGTTGCTTGGCAGAGGGTTCTTCTGGCTCCCAGTGGAATTCCTTCTCTGCTTCGGCTGACACCTCTTCCATGTAGTCTTGAGAGTACAACACGGCATCAGAGTAGTAGGATTCTACTCCTTTGAACGGGTTCAGGTCAGCAATCTCCGTTTGTACTATTTCTCGGGCGTCTACATATTTAAAGCATTGGTGTAGAGTTGAAGGAACGATGTTGTGGTCGTGGATCCAGGGTCTACCCAACAGAATATTGTAGGATACCTCTGAATCGATGACGTAACATGTAGCCACCGATCTGAGGTTGCCAATTTGGATCCTCAGGCAAATTTTCCCCAACAGCTTACTTCTTTCGGCGTTGAAACCCACGATCGTAGTGGTGGTGTAAGCCAATTCGCTGGTAAGAATTCTCAGCGGTCTGAGCAGACTATGAGGAATGATGCAGATTGATGATCCCAGATCTATGTGAATCCGGTCGACCTCCATGGAACCGATGTACCCGGTCTAATAGAGGGGTCTGTCATGCCTATTATGTTTTAACAGCATATCATCTTGAGTGAAAGTGATGTTTGGGACCACCTCCATCACATTGTGGCATTGAGGATATGCCACGGGTTCTTCGTCAGGGGACTTGAGCTGGGTCAAGTATGTGTACTCCTGCATCAATGCTTCACTCAGGGCTTGACGAGTGTCCTGAGAGAGCCTAAGTAGCTCGAAGGACAGCCTGGCTGGTGTATTAGCCAGTTGGGCCAAGATGTCGAAGTTGTATGGCTTCTCTAAACCTTTGTTTTGAATATTTTTCACAGGTTTATCGAAGCGCACTTCTTTTTGCTTCCCTTTGTCCACCGAAGTTGGTCTCGAAGGACCGGCTTCTGGTACGGCGGATTCCGGTTCTGAGGGCTTGGCAGCGGAAGCGTCTGCTGATGCATCTTCCTGGCTGGCTCCATAGTCCTGGAGGTAGGCTTTCCCTGAGCGGGTTCCAGTAGCCAAGACCTCGTCTTCTGATGCCGAGTGTACCATAATCATGTGACACGGTTTGTGCTTTGAGTTCTTTATAGACTTAACCTTAGCAGCTTGAGTCACTTTCTCGATCTCTGGCACCAGATCTGGATGAACCCACATAGTCTCGCCTCGCTAGGTAGTTAGTGGTAGCAGGTCATCATTTTGACCTCTAGTTGGAGGGAGATTAATGATGTTCATCGTCGTCCGGGAAATAGGCGTAACACCGTCCGGGATTTCTTGGGGAGGCAGATTGCCAAATTACAGGAAGATCATGTTGGCCGTGACCGTCTTCTCGCTGTTGCGCAGAGTGATGGCCTTAGCATCGATCAGCTCCTGGATCTTCCTTTTTAGTATATAATACGCCTTTGTGGGGTGGTGTATGTACCTATGGAAGATGTAGTACTTGGGGTTGTTGGTACTGCCGGCCTCATTGGGCCGTCTCACCTCAGGAAGGGTAATCTTGCCGCTTTGACGAGACATTCGAATATGCTCGGAATATCGTCGTCGTCGAAAGAGTACACTTCAAGGGGCCTGGAAGTCCCAGGTTTCGTCTGCGTGTTGAGTTAGCATCATCTGGTGTATGTTCTCCATCATGGATTGTATCTCCTTCAGAGACGTCTCCAGTATAGTGATACGTTGCTCAGCACTCCCGGAAGGGGAAGCTTCCTCGCGCTCATCTCCAATGGCATAAACTCCCATCTCCCTGGGTGTCATTGAAAGACTAGTATAGGTCTCTACAGAAGTTGACTCTATACTATCGACATCTGATTCGGGAGACTGGCGACCCCCAGCATCGGAATCAGAAGAGTACGAAGCCGGTTGTTGCGACCTCGAACGAGTGTTTTGGAACACCCCAGCTTCGGTGTTCCTAAGGAGCATGTTGAATCTCCTTCGGCTCGGAGTTCTAGAGGGATGACATCTTGAGCCCGACCCTCCTCTAGGTATGTGTGAAGCCATGTTCACAGATGCATGCGTGGGCTCTTCTTCCTAGAAAGATGGAGAGTAGCTCAACCGGTCGAAAACTGACCGTTTTGCTTCAGAACAGCAACAATTAATTACAATCCTATGACTATTACAACAGTGCTCGCTAGGAGGCGTAATAGACATGCTGGAAGATCCCCTCTCCTTGCGTTTCTGGATCAGATAATTGCGCAGGTCAGGGGGAGTTACAGAAGAAGAAGATGATGGCTTGTTCCTTCTTTTCACATAAGTGGGCATGCGGATGTTGGGAACCATAGTTTTTCCTGTGCCACCTATATACAACAGGTTGGCCATCTGGGTAGCGGATAATCCCCGAGAAGGGTGTCTTCCCGTAAATTGAGCCTTTTTTACGCTGAGGGGCTTCTCCTGGCATAATTTGGAGCTCTGTTCTGGTTGGCGTAAAGCTGAGGATGTCCTCAGTCGGCCATCAGCTTCTCGCATAATCCGGAGGGCGGGCAGATGATTCCCTTTCTGGCATAAAGGCCGAGAAGTTGAGTAGTTTGCCGCTTGCTTTCCCTAGCGTAGATTGCTGGGATCATTTGCTTTTCCACGGAAGACAGATACATTTTACGCACGGAGCGCGTTTGTGATTCCTGATTGGCGCTGAGGCATCATCAGAAATTTTGTCTATTCCGCCAGGGACGGGAGACTGAATTTTACACGCAGAGCACGGAGTAGAATTCTGGACTAGCGCTGAGGCATTGTCCAAAGTTTCGTCTGTTCCGCCAGGGACGTGAGACTGAATTTTATGCACAGAGCGCGGAGTATACTTCTGGGTTAGCGCTGAGACATTGCCAGAAGTTTTGTCTGTTCCGCCAGGGACGGGAGACTGAATTTTACGCGTAGAGCACGAAGTATACTTCTGGGTTAGCACTGAGGTATTGCCAGAAGTTTTGTCTGTCCTGCCAGAGACAGGTGACTAAATTTTATGCACAAGGCGCGGGATATACTTCTGGGTTAGCGCTGAGGCATTGCAACAAGTTTTGTCTGCCCTGCCAGAGACAGGCGACTAAATTTTACGCGCAAGGCGCGGAGGAAGCAATGCTACAACCTCATTGGTCGGTGAGATCGGAGAGTCCACAAGAATAGTAGAGGATGTCTTCGGCATCCAGTCCTTACGCAGCTTTCTGTTGTTTTGGACAGAGAGGGAGTGAGTGCTACCCCCTGTTCGAAGCATGTCTTCGTAGGCAGACTGGTCGAACTGGACGACCAGTATCTTCTTCACGAATTCTACGGATACCGCATCGTGTTGAGCAATTGCTTCCTCATCAGAAGAGAAAGATGTCCCCAGCAAAGTTGCCATCTTGTTGTCTGATAAAATAAACGAAAAGATATGGAAACGAGGCTTTATACGAAAATCTGCCCTTTATGTTTACAAACAAGCAGTACATTAATCCTATACGAGGATGTCGAGTACAATTTTTTAATCTGGGTAGATATTGCTATAGGAGTCTGATCTGCAGTCGATCACTTTGGCCCTTGGACCACACGATGATAAAGAAGTGTCGTAGAAGAAAGAAAGCAGCTTCGATGGTTGCTAAAGAGAGTGGATGCTCGATGCCAAAGTCGCCGATTGCTACTCTTTGCCTGAGCTCTGGATCCTTCTCTCTCTCTTGACCGTTCTCTCTCCTCCTTCTTTCCTCCCAATTGTCGACCTTGGATCTGATACTGGATTCCTTGACCAATTTCTGATCGTTTGACCTTTAATTTTTGCGACCTTGACCTCTGTTGATAGAGGTCTCTATTTATAGAGTTTTAGTGACAGTGAACACTCAGTCGGTGTAGAAATCGAGTAGTGGAAAGTATATCACCCTTTTACACGACGGTTAAAATAACCAATGCATGCGTATAGATGACCTTTTGAATGAGCGTGTGATGCGTGTCCAACTAAGGGACAACGCGTATAACTGTTGCAAAGATCACAGCGTAGAAGCCACGTAGGTAGTTATCCTTTGTGTAGAAGAGGTTGGCGTAGAAGCCAATAACTGTCACCATGGCGTAGAAGCCAAATAGGCATAGAAGCCGAGTAGGCGTAGATCGAGTGGTCATAGAGGTCGAGTGGGTGTAGAAGACGAGTGGTCATAGAGGCCGAGTGGGCATAGAAGTCGAGTGGGCGTAGAAGCCGAGATGATGTGGACGTTTTAGCCAAAATTACGACTCTTGGAGATATAATCAAATCTCTTGCATTAAATACAAATATCTGCCCCCATCCTGCACTTTAAATGTAGAGGCTTGTCTTTAAGATTTGCCATTATTCTGCACATTAAATGCAGATACGCGCCTCGAATCCTGTACGAAGAGTAACTGCTATCGTGGCGGTTTGTTTGCCTTCTGCGGAGCGTAAGAAGCTCACGTCTGCCTGTGTAAAACTGGGTAGCGTATTCCCTTATATGCGTAAGAGTAGTTTATGTGAAGGGGATGTCACTAAACGACGGTTCTGTAACATTTAATCAAATCTCCTGCATTAAATGAGGAGATCCACCATTATCCTGCACATTAAATGCATATGCGTGTTTTGAAGGCCTGCCACCCTTCTGTGCATCAAGTGCAGAGACGTACCTCGGGCATCTGTCAGTATTCGGCGCTTTAAATGCAGAGACGTGCCTCGAGAAACTGTCACTGCTCTGCGCATTAAATGCAGAGACGTGCCTCGAGCCCTGTACGAAGTGCAGCTTTTGATGTGGCAGGCTGTTTGTCTTCTGCGGAGCATAAACAGCTCACATCTGCCTGTGTAAAACTAGGCAGCATATTCCTTCGTATGTGTAAAAGTGGTTTACGCAAAGGAATTGCAGTAAATGATAGCTTGGGTTACAGTGTCGCGCCATCATTATACCCGTCGTCTGGGTTGTCGTTCAGTACTCTTTGTCAGGAGTCCAGACGTCAGGTTCATTGCATGATCTGACAGGTTCATTTCGAAGAATACAAAGCATTCCTCGTACACTTTAATGTTGTATTGAAAGCGGATGAGTTTTACGCCATTAAGACGATGAAGCACCCTATTTTCGCTGAAGCAGCCTGGACATACTGCATTACGCGGATGGTCCTGGAGTTTTAAGCTTTTATGCTATGCTCAGCGGAAAAGCTCTGTTGCACGCTTGATGGCTCTCAGGTTCTCTGTTTATGCTGCCCTGCATCAATATGCGGTGTATAGCTATCCAGCGTATTTTTTATGCTTCTACATCTGCGTCTGATCAACTACTGGTGGTGGAGGTGGAATATCCTCTGAAGCTGTCTGCCCTGTCTTCGGTACTAGAGGTGGAGCACCTCCGAAAGTTGCTACCGATACTCCCACCTGGACCGGTAAAGCTGACCTCCTGAATGTAGGTGCTGCCCTCATGGGTGATGAAGTGACTGATCATGCTATCGCGGTGCCTGATCGCTGGGAACGCGTCTTCGGCACCATCCTGAAGATAGATTGAAACACGGAATCAATATTCAATATGATACGATATCATCAAAGAAGGACATAACTTTATTCAAAGTAAAATAATATTCAATAGATAAGGATTTGCAAAAATAGATATTAGAATTTTTCTAGGTGTGATTGAGTAAACTCTCAGCCTAAATCCTATTTCATAAAGCAAGCTCGTAGCAGTACTCTAGACGAGCACTAATATGATATCTATCTAGAGTCCCAAGTAGTGCGATATCGTAGGATAGATGAGACCTGCATGGGCCACCACTAAAAACAAACTAAGAAAGAATAATGCACGAATAGAATAACGAAGGATAGAATAAAGATACAACCCACAATCTGAAATAATATACAAGATATGAATCCACCAAGAGAATAGTCTAATATAATCCAATACAAATAAACTAGACCTCCTCGGTCTCTGCAACTAAGTCCTCCTGGTCGATAGGAGTATCCTCTAAAGATATACCGTCCTGCGGCCCATAGAATGTGGGACACTGCTCTATAAGCCAGTCATCTGGAAAAATATATCCAGTCAGGATTGGAACAAAGTATATACCTCTAAAAGCAGTTTCAATAGCATAATCGAGCATATAAACAGGTATAGAAATGAAATACAAGATCACTAAACATATGAATAATGAATAATAGATATACATGTAATGTACAAGAATATAGATCAACAATATGAATATCAACAATATGATGAAATAAATGAGATCTAAACTAACTAATGTGCCTCAGAATTTAAGTTCATTATGTGATCGGGTTGGGTGAACATGATCAGGTAAGACGATTACAAGTGAGGTATGTAACCAGAATGTACATAATGTAACAATGGCTTTGCTTATATAATCAACTCCTACTCTCCCACCCCCAACTAATACCGATGGATCCAATCACGACACGCTACGAACACGAAATATAACCACTGAACACGAGTAGTGGGTGTACACGAATATCATAACCACCGAACATGAACGGTGGGTGTATACGAATAAGCAAACTGAATGTGAGCAGTGTGTGAACATGAAGTATCATCAATACCCAATATACACGATGAGATACAATCTATACGAGTATCTGCTGAACACGGTAGGGGATAACATCTCCTGACAGGATCCATATAGTACCAGTCCATAAAATCACTGTGTCGGAATTAATGTATACAATTCTATAATATGCATATATACAATATTATGAATTAAAAACTATCAGAGAAATATACTCGCCTGAAGTCCTGAGCAAGGTGTGTCTCTCGATGCCCAAGCTGGTGTCACACAACCTATATATGGTATGTTGCATCAATACAAGGTTCAAGAATAAAAATTAGTTAAGTTGATGCAATTCTAGGTTAATACGCCATTTCTAGGTCAAACCGATAAAATCTAGGTTGCAAGAGTCTAATGCTAAGTCACTAAGTCAATACACTATAAAGCGATGTAATACAAACTAATCTAAGAGACAACAAGGCACTCAAATAGCCGTATCCTAAGATACACAAGTTTTGAATATGAAAATAGTATTTTATATATATATTCAAGTCAAATATTATAATATTATAACAAATCAATTAAAATAGGATACCTTGGCCTTGCACCAATGCGTATCGCACCTATCTCGATACCCAAACTCAATACCTTGGGTATCGACCCACTACCTTGGTAATACCTTGGTATCCCAAGGTAACCCAAATACTAATATAACCCATACACATATAACTAATACATATATGACCTAATACTATAATGTATCTAACTATTAACAAAACATGCATACATAGCTAACTATTTACTAACATATATATATCTACATGCCTACACTAATATACTTAGATACAAGTTTAGTTACATAACAACTACTAGGCTAACTATTAACTAATAAGGTAGCTATAACTAGCTATCTGGATAAATACCAAATGCTTATCATGAATACTAACAAACTCTAAAACCTATCTAACTAATTCCTAACCAAGTATACATATATGAAATCAAGTAACTATACCAAAACACAACCAACTAACTAGATGTAAAAACTACACACTAACATAACTAGCTAATCTAATACCACCAAACTGATATAAAACCATATACCCAAACTCAAGACAAACCTCAAAACTGACCGAACTGTGCATCAAAATCTGCACAGTGGACTGACACCACTATGAAGACACTGATACACAGTTCTAGTCCCCCCCACCCTTTTTCTACCTACTGATACACAACCGAAACATTGATGCTACAGGTACTGCATAGTGGTCTACCTGTGTGCACTGCACAATGACTGTGCAGTGCCCGACTACACAGTGCCCGACTGCACAGTAGTTGTGCTCCACATTGCTGAGACCCCCTTGCTGCAGTTGTGCACCACTGCCCCGAGTCTTCACAACACACATCCACACACATACAACCACACACTACACTCAACTCTCTATATACAGCTCTATATGTATATAACAACACATATATATATATATACCTATATGTATATACATCAAAGTATCTCAATACTTATATATATATATATATATATATATATATATATATATATATATATATATATATATATATATATATATATATATATATATATATATATATATATATATATATCCTTACACTTAACTACAAACATACACATACATGAATAACTAGTTATATATATATATATATATATATATATATATATATATATATATATATATATATATATATATATATATATATATATATATAGCCCCACATATATAAACACATATATACATATAAGCCAACACATATACATATACATATATATATATATATATATATATATATATATATATATATATATATATATATATATATATAATTATCATCTAGATATATAAATATACATATACGTATAGCAATAAAAGCAAAACACCAAACACATGGAGTGCACCGCACCCGTATCACACTTTCTCTATGATACGCTTGCGATACGTCTCCAACACACAACCAAACGCATCCTAGAGGACACGAATAAATCTAATACATTAATTTTGAATAATATGTATAGTAATTAGAGTAACTACTTGTCCGTGTCAAAATGTGATATACACAAGGCCCCGTATCGGAGGAAAATTCTCAAAATCAACCTATTTCGTCAAATTAACGAGATACGGCCTACACGTATCCAATTATGGATACGACACTAGTCACAAACAAGAAATCAAATATTATTTAGATCTATTCGACCCAATGACAAGCACTACATGTGCCAATCTCGAAATTCCTCCAAAATTGGTACCAAATTGGACATAACTTCTACCGTAGGTCTCCGATGAACCTAAAACCACTTCCTTTGGGTAGCCTATACATGTAGGTTAGTTTCTCATGGTTAAATCTCAGATCTAGAGTCTATTAGAAGGGAAAAACTAAAATTTATCTATTAGAAGATGGATTTCTAATGAAAAGTCCCCAATTGCCAAGTAGCTCATCTCCTTGTAGATCTTGGCCTCCTCCTCCTTTCTTCTTGCTTCCTTCTTGTAGATCCTTGATGTAAAAGCCTTAATAAAGAATTTAGAAAGAGATTGGTGAAGAATTGGTGGATAATTGATGATGGAATGGAGGAAATTTGGAAGAGGGAAAATATAGATCTAGAATTTGGGAATTTGGTGAAGTGAATGATTTTTCTCTCCTCTCTACCATGGCCGGCCATATACAACCCCTCCATGCAATGTGAAAAGTCTCAAATACCCCTTGGGGCCTCTCATGAAGAATTTAATTAGGGAGGGAAGGTTCTAGTCTAATGGTTTCTCTAATTAATCCAACCTCCTAATCCATGGGCCTCATTCAATGGGCTCAATCTAACTAATCTAAAAGTTTAGTTCATGCATTCTAATAAATATTTAGGACCACTACACAAGTCTAAAATAAATCTATAAATAATAATAATTAAATAATACAAAAAATAATTAATCATGCATGCACAAAATTAAATATAAATAATCATAGAATTAAAGTACCCAAGTCAATTACCAAGCTACCCTTGAATGAAAAAGTGAGGGTGACATAAGGACTTTGGGATTAAGTTGCAGGTCTGGATATTGAAATTACAGTGCTTGTAAAACACTTGCATCAGCTATAGTTGAGATGCTTTGAGTATAGATTACAACATGGTGTGTAATATCTTACGGACCGAGGTATGAGGGGGAATATCTGGTTGCATTGTAGGATTGAAAGCTCGGGTAGATGCATGTAGCAGGGAGTATGAGGGGGACAGACTCATGCCTGTTTGGGAGTATGCATTGTAGGTGAGATTTGGTGTCCTAGTGTATAAGCTTGGTATCAATAGGTGACTCGTGCTTTAGAGAGTATGTTTAAGCTTGTATCAAGGGTTGATTGAATTTTAGGACAATGTGGGTGATTCGATCTATGCAGTTGGTGTATCTGTTTATTTTAGAGTGCTAAATTTATATATATAGTTTAGTGTTGCATCTATATATATATATATATATATATATATATATATATATATATATATATATATAAGAATGAGTGTGGATATGAATATCATATAAGTATGTATAATAGTGACTATGTATAGTTTGGAGTATTGGGGATTGATTATACATATATATATATATATGTATCCATATATTAGATATTTGGGGGTATCATAGTGATTAAAGATGAGTGGTGTATAGTTGAAATCAAATATCTGCAAGTTGCAATAGCTTTTGGTCGTGCAATAGAAGTAGAAGAACATAGAGGCATTAACAATAGCAGTATCCTAGCATTAGAAGCAACACCAGCAGTTGCAAGCCTTGTTGTGGGTTGCAAGAACTTGGGTTCAAGAGAGTTGTGTTCAGGTGTGAAGAATGAGTGTGAGGTGTATATGTGTTGTCACCCTCACTTTTCCAAATGAGGGTAATTTAGTCAATTTGCATATAATTATTTTTAGAGATTAATATTTATTTATATTGTGCTAATAATTAATATTTATGGTTGTGCTATTTATTTATTAATTAGAGGACTATAGTATTAGTTAGATTTGATACTTGTGAATCCAATTAGACTTGTCATGACAATTATTTGAGTCCAACATGAACCAAGTGTCACCCTCAAATTTTTATTCAAGGGTAGTTTGGTAATTGACATGAGTAATATTTATTTGAGGATTAATTGTATTTCATATTTATGCATGCATGATTAATTAATTATTGTATTATTTATTTATTTCTAGTTGTAGATTTGTTTTAGAATTGTGTAGTGGACCAAACCTATTTATTAGAATACATGAACCAATATTTTGGATGAGTCTAGTTTGAGCCCATGAATTAGGCCCATGGATTAGGAGGTTGGATTAATTAGTGAAACCATTAGACTAGAACCTTCCCTCCCTAATTAAATTCTTCATGGCAGGCCCAAAGGGGTATTTGGAATATTTTACATTGCTTGGATAGGGGGTCACATGGCCGGCCCTAGTAAGAGGAGAGAGAGTGCTCTCTCATTTTATTTTATTCCAAAATTGTTAGATCTACAATTTCCCTCTTCCAATTTTCTCCATTCCCTCATCAATTCTCCACCAATTCTTCACCAATATCTTTCCAAATTCTTCATTAAGGGTTCTACATCTAGGATCTATAAGAAAAAAGTAAGGAGCAAGGAGGAGGAGGCCAAGATCTACAAGGAGAGGAGCTACTTGGCACTTGGAGACTTTTCATTGGGAATCCATCTCCTAATAGGTATATTTTAGTTTTTCCCCTTCTAATAGACTCTAGACCTAAGATTTAACCATGAGAAACCAACCCACATGCATCAGCTACTCATAGAAATTAGTTTTACGGTCATCGGAGACCTACGGTGGAAGTTATGTCCAATTTGGTGCCAATTTTGGAAGAATTTCAAGATTGGCACATGTAGTGGTTGTTATTGGGTCTAATAGATCTAATTGACATATGATTGCTTATTTGTGACTAAGTTCGTATCCATAATTGGTTACGTGTAGGCCGTATCTTGTCAATTTGACAAAACAGATTGATTTTGGGAGTTTTCCTTCGGCACGGAGCCTTGTGCATATCATATTATGACACAGACATGTAGATACTCTAATTATTATACATATTATTCATAAAATTAGTGTATTAGACTTACTCGTATCCTCCGGGATGCGTTTGGTTGTGTGTTGGAGCCGTATCGCAAGCGTATCATAGAATGAGTGTGATACGGGTGCGGTGCACTCGACGTGTTTGTTATTTTGTCTTCTTTACTATACGTACATGTGTAATTATATATATAGATGATAGTTAAGTGATATATATATATATATATATATATATAGCTAGTTATTTATATGTGGGTAAGTATATATATATATATACATAGGTGTAGTGTTGTATGAGCTATGAGTGTGCACTGTGTTGTGTGTGTGTGGAGGTGTGATCTTGTGAGCAAAGATAGAGGGGAGCTCGTGCAAGTGGCATTGAACAGTGCAATAAATCTACAATTGGGCAGTGTGCATTGTACACTGAGTATTGATTCTGTACAGTGGCAGCTCGGGATACAGGCAGTCCCACTGCAGCAGTGCTCAGCAAGTAAAGGAACTGAGAGGAGTGTAGTAACAGCTCCTGCAGGGTGTAGTTGAGCAGTTCATAGCCGCCAAGGAGTTCAGTGCAATTGACTGTGTATAGCTCGAGACAAACGCTCGAGGAGAGCATAACAACTCTTTTACTGAGAAGATGCTGCAGCTAACATAGTTTACTGCACGGCACAGTGCAATAGTTGTGCAAATGGGGATCAACAGGTACAGGGTTCAGTCCTACATCACTGACTTAATAGAGTAGAACCACAGCGACAACTAACGAGCAACAGTACCAGCAAGGGGGGGGAGGAGACAACAAGACACCATCTGTATGAGTTCATAATGGATACAGTATCAGGCAGTGTATCAGTTCCATGTTTCATTAAGTTCTAGTTTCAGTATTGTTTAGTTGAGGTTTTTGGTAGTTTAGTATTCAGTGTATCCATGTTTCAGTATAGTTTCAAACCAAGGTATTAGTCTGGGTAGTATATGGGTGGTTAGTTGGTAGCAGTTAGTTGAAGGTTTTGGTTAATAGTTAAGTAGTTGGTATCTATAGTATCTATGTAGATGATAAGTTTTAGTATATAATTAGTTATATATGTACCTATGTAGATAGTTAGCTATTTATACTTATATCTTGTTTTAGTGGTGGTATTGTATTATAGAAGGTATACATGTAGTATGGTATATATTATGTTAGTAGTTTAGACATTAGACAGTAGGATATTAGCTTGGGGGATTATCTAGTTATATTAGTTATATGTTAACTGTTTTAGATTACCTTGGGATACCAAGGTATCACCAAGTTATTACCAAGGTATTGGGCCGATACCCAAGATATTGACTTTGGGTATCGAGATAGGTGTGATACGCATTGGTGCAAGGCCAAGGTATCCTATTTTGTTTATTTTGTTATATTGTTATGAATATTGACTTGTATATATATAAAACACTATTTTCTTATATGGAAACTTGCGTATCTTAGGATACGGCTTTTTGAGTGCCTTGTAGTATCCTAGATTAGTTAGTATAGCTTAGCTTTATAGTGCATTGGCTTAGTGACCTTGTATTAGATTCATGCAACCTAGATTTCATTGGTTTTACTTAGAAATGGCGTATCAACCTAAAATTGCATTAACTTCACTTATTTTCATTCTTGAACCTTGTATTGATGCAACAAACCATATATAGGTTGTGTGACACCAGCTTGGGCATCGAGAGACACACCTTGCTCAGGACTTCAGGCGAGTACATTTCTCTGATAGTTTTCAAATCATAATATTATATATTTGCACGTTCTAGAATTGTATACATTGATCCCGATACAGTGATTTCACGGACTGGTACTACATGGATCCCGTCAGAAGATGTTATCCCCTACCGTGTTCAGCGGGTACTCGTGTATATTATATTTCATCGTGTATATTGGGTATTGATAATACTTCGTATTCACACACTGCTCGTATTCAGTGTGCTTATTCGTGTACACCCACCGCTCGTGTTCGGTGGTTACGATATTCATGTACACCCACTGCTCGTGTTCAGTGGTTATAATTCGTGTTTATAGCCTGTCATAATTGGATCCATCGGTATTAGTTAGGGGTGGAGAGTAGGAGTTGATTATGTGATCAAAGCCATTGTTACATCGTGTACATTCTGGGTACATAGCTCACTTGTAATCGTCTTACCTGATCATGTTCAGCCAACCCGATCACATAATGAATTTGTATTCTGAGGCACATTAGTTAATTTAGATTGCAGTTATTTTATCATATTGTTGATATTTATATTGTTATTATATATCCTCATACATTACCTGTATATCTATTGTTCATTATTCGTATATTTAGTGATATTGTATTTTACTTCTATATATGTTTATTTGCTCGATTATGCTATTGAAACTGCTTTTAGAGGTATATACTTTGCTCCAATCCTAACTGAATATTTTTTTTCAGATGACTGGCTTTTAGAGTAGTGTCCCACATTCTACGGGCCACAGGAAGATGTACCTTTAGAACATACTTCTATTGACCAGGAGGACTTAGTTGCAGAGCCCGAGGAGGTCTAGTTATATTTGTATTGGATTGTTTTAGACTATTCTTTTGGTGTATTCATAGTTTGTGTATTATTTCAGATTGTGGATTGTATTCTTATTCTTTCCTTTGCTGTTCCATTCGTGTATTATTCTTCCTTAGTTTGTTTTATGATTGAGATTAGATATACTTGTGAGATTCCATATTGCTCCTCCGTTTGGAGTTGAGATGATTGACATGTACCATATTATATTATTAAGATGTTAGATAGTTAGAAATGATCCAGACATCGTTCTACCGCCGATTCTACAGCGTAGGCTGGGCATAACTACGTACTCGTGCCCGAATATCAGGGTGCAGGTCATGATACGTTTTTAGTGGTGGCCCATGCAGGTCTAGATAGATATCGTAGTGGTGCTCGTCTAGAGTACTGCTATGAGCCTGCTTTAGGAAACAAGATTTAGGCCGAGAGTTTACTCAATCACAACTAGAAAAATTCTAAAATCTATTTTGCAAATCCTTATCTATTGAATATTGCTTTACTTTGAATAAAGTT
Source organism: Iris macrosiphon (assembly GCA_036927795.1). Classification (NCBI taxonomy): domain Eukaryota; kingdom Viridiplantae; phylum Streptophyta; class Magnoliopsida; order Asparagales; family Iridaceae; genus Iris; species Iris macrosiphon. The sequence continues at coordinate 31,710,200 of JAYESA010000014.1, read as the reverse complement.
ATGTCCTTCTTTGATTGTATCGTATTATATTGAATATTGATTCTATATTTCAATCTATCTTCAGGATGCCGCCGAAGACACGTTCCCAACGATCAGGTACCGCGACAGCGTGATCAGTCACTTCATCACCCTTAAGAGCAGTACCCTCGAATGATGGTCCAACACCTACATTGAGTAGGTCAGCTTCACCAACCCAGGTGGGCGTATCGGCAACAGCTTTCAGAGGTGCTCCACCTCCAGTACCGAGGAGGGGACAGACAGTTTCTGAGGATCTTCCACCTCCACCACCAGTAGCTGATTAGATGCAGATGTTCGCGCTCTTCCAGCAGATAATGGGGGCCAGTAGCGATAGTCCAAGGTCCTGTGATAGAGCGTAGAGAACGCTCACCAGATCGCACTTATAACAGTTGAGAGAGCTACTACAACCCAGCCAAAGATGGCACCAGCTCAGTTTATTCTATATTAGCCGAGGTCGGGTACCATCATCAACTTCAAGAGGATAGGCCCGAAGGACTTCAGGGGCACAGAGGGGATTATCTATGCGAACGACTGGATCGAGGACATCGAGGGGAACCTGTGGCTGGCGTAGATTCCAGAGATGCTACCGATAGAGGCAGTGGGGTGTATGATGTTTGACATTGCCTTGACATGGTTTCGGACGGACCCTAGGATTGCAGTACCAGGACTCACTTGGGAAGCCTTCAAAAAGATTTTTAAGAAAAAGTTTTTCCCAGACGTGGCTCTTACATCTTTGGAGAGTCAGTTCCAGTACTTCGTCGAGGGAGGTATGTCAGTGGACGAGTATGCGGCGGAGTATTGCCGACTAGGTCGCTTCGTGGAGGGTCAGAACCCTAGAGGCAGAGCAAAAAAGTTTAGGAAGGACCTGAACTGGAAGGTCAAATCCCACACCAACGGAGATCCTACTGCCATATTCGAGGAGATACTCAGACAGGCGCAGATAGCGGAGGATGACTTAGAGCTTGGCTCTAAGAGGCCGAGGGGCACATGAGAATCCAGCAATAATACGGGTCCAACGAAGAGGCCTCACTTCCAGCAGCAACACCAGAGGCCTTACCAGCACCAGAGGCAGCAGTATCACGGGCCAGCTAGAGCGTCGGCTCAGCAGATGCATCAAATCCAGAGGGTAGCAGTTCCTTGCACTTTTTGTAAGAAGCAAGGACACTGATGGGACGCATGCAGGATTAGGCTAGGCCAATGCTTATTCTGCTGATCGAGAGATTATCAGTTGTGGGCTTGTCCTAAATTCCCAGTTCGTCCAGTTCAGGGTGGAGGACAGGCACATAGGGCACCCGCTAGACCACCAGCAGGCCAGTAGAGAGGACCTCTTCCATAGCAGCAGCAACAGTTTGCCAGCATCAGCAGTAGAGAGGAGCACAGCGACAGGGTTGAGCTTTTGCCTTGACCGTCGAGGAGGAGGAGCCGATTGGCGATGTCATTTCAGGTTTAGTTTATCTTGATTCTTTTTCACCTCATATTTTGTTCGATTCTGGTGCTTCTCATAGCTTTGTATCTGTATCTTTTGCTTTGAGGCATAGTCTTCAGTCTGAACCGTTGGCGCTGACTTGCAAGGGGGTGGCATTATCCTGGTCAGTGATATTTTTAAGAACCAGAGTGTTTATTTGGGAGGCCATGAGCTGAGCGTATGTTTACTTGTAATGACACTTTCGAGTTACAATATAGTACTCGGGATGGATTGGTTGAGTAGACATCACGCTAGTATCGAATGTCATGGAGGCAGAGTTTTATTTCAGTTGCCAGGAGAGACGGAGTTCGAGTTCATCCAAGGAGCAGAGCAGAGCGAAGGTAATTTCTGTGGAGCTTTGGTAGAAGAGCAGGAGTCGCCACATCCGTTGATTATAGAGTTCTTGGATGTCTTTCAGAGGAGTTGTCGGGGTTGCCGCCTGACAGAGATATGGAATTCTCTATAGATTTGGTGCCAGGCATAGAGCCAATCTTTCAGCACGTCTATAGACTAAACAATAGCGAACTGGCAGAGTTGAAAAAGTAGGTGGATGAGTTGCAAGACAAGGGCTTTATCCATTCCAGTTCATCACCATGGGGTGCTCCAGAACTTTTTATACCAAAGAAGGATGGGTTGGTACGTATGTGTATCGACTACAGGGCACTTAATAACCTCACTATCAAGAAAAAATACCCGTTACCGCGGATAGATGACTTATTTGACCAGTTGAATGGAGCGAAGGTATTCTCCAACATAGACTTGAGGTCAGGGTACCACCAGGTGAAAGTGAAAAGGGAAGACATCCCGAAGACAGCTTTCAGGACTCGCTATGGGTAGTTTGAGTTCGTGGTGATGCCGATTGGGCTGACCAATGCCCCGGCAGTGTTCATGAACCTGATGAACAAGGTATTTCATCAGTACCTGGACCAGTTTATTGTAGTCCTCATTGATGATATTCTGATATATTCGAAGACCCCAGAGGAGCATGAATAACACTTAAGGATTATTCTGGAGACCCTCAGGAAGAAGAAGCTATATTATAGGAGATAGAATCTCGGTGGACCCGAAGAAGATCTCAGCAGTTGAATCGTGGTCTACCCTGAGTTTAGTATCAGAGATCAGGAGCTTCCTTAGATTAGTAGGTAACTACCGGAGGTTTGTTCAGGACTTTTCTAGACTTGCAGAGTCGATGACTAGGCTGACTAGAAAGGACGTAGAATTCGTCTGGATTGAGGATTGTTAGTCAATATTTGAGGACCTAAAGAGAAGATTGACTATAATTCCCATCTTGACACTACCATCAGGAGCAGGAGGATTTTTCATTTATAGTGATGCATCAGGAAAGGGTTTAGATTGTGTGTTACAGCAGAATGGGAAGGTGATTTCCTATGCTTTCAGGCAATTATGCCCGCATAAGAAGAACTATCCTACCCACAATTTAGAGTTGGCAGCGGTTATCTTTGCTATCAAATTGTGGAAACACTACTTGTATGGAGAGAGAGTAGAGATCTTCACAGACCATAAGAGCTTAAAGTATGTGTTTACACCGAAAGACCTCAACATGAGGCAACGACGATGGTTAGAGCTGATAAAAGACTTTGACATATCTTTGCAGTACCATCCAGGGAAGGCCAACGTAGTCGCGGATGCTTTTGAGCAGCTATCCCGTGTCTATGTGCTTGACTAGAGACGAATATTTTTTGGCAGATCTTGTTAGTTTGGGCATTGAGGTATTGATTCCAGGAGTCACAACACAGATATGGGGACTTCAAGTTCAGTCGGAGCTGATGGACCGGGTCAGAGCCGGACAGTATAAGGATAAGTCTCTGAGGAGCATCAGAGCACAGGTTCAGTTGGGACTGGAAGAGTACTTTATCGTCGTAGATGATGGATTATTGCGATACGATATCAGGTTATGTGTACTGAGAGAAGCATTGCACGAGGAGATTCTGTAGGAGGTGCATCATTCTCAGTACTCTATACATCCAAGTGCCAATAATATATATAGAGACATAAGGGAGCATGTATGGTGGTATGGCATAAAGCGGGAGGTAGCTGCTTCGTGTCCAGATGCTTAGTTTGCCAGCAGGTCAAGGCAGAGAGTTAGAGGCCAGGAGGATTGCTTCAGCCTTTACCTATTCCGGAGTAAAAATGGGAACATATGACCATAGATTTTGTATCGGAACTTTCGCGTTCTCCAGGAGGCAAAGATGCGATTTCGGTCATCGTGGACAGGTTGACCAAATTAGCCCACTTTCTGCCATTTAAAGGGGGTACATCTACGGAGAAGCTTACGGAGATGTATGTATGCCAGATTGTCAGATTGTATGGTGTTCTAGTAAGTATAGTCTCGGATCGGTATAGTCATCTCATATCCCATTTCTGGAGGAGTTTGTAGGCTAGCTTGGGCACTCAGCTCAAGTTCAGTATCGCTTATCACCCTCAGAAGATGGACAGTCAGAGAGGACTATTCAGACTCTCGAGGACATGCTACGCACCTGTGTTTTGGATCTTGGAGGTTCTTGGGAGGATCACCTTCACTTGGTAGAGTTTTTATACAACAACAGCTACCAAGCTTGCATTGAGATATCACCATTCGAGGCAATGTATGGACGGAGATACCGCACTCCGTTGTCCTGGGATGATGTTGGTGACAGATCTTTATTGGAACAAGAGATAGCAGTAGATACAGCAGAGAAGGTGAAGCTTATCAGGGATAGACTTCGAGTGGCGCAGGACAGGCAGCGGCATTGGGCCGATAGCCATAGGAGGCCTTTGGAGTTTAAGATATAGCTTTAGTTTATTTTGCTTGTGTTTGATTATTGTTTGTTAGAGTGCTAAGGTTGTGTTTCATGCTAGGTTGGCGGTCTGGTTTTCTTGAGGATTTCTCCGACACGTGGCATAATTTATTTCGGTGGAGGCGACAAGCTTAGTCCGCGATTCATCGGTCCTTTCAGTATTCTTGAGAGGGTCGGTGAAGTTGCATATAGACTAGATTTACAACCTGTACTGGAGGGAGTACACAACGTGTTTCATGTGTCACAGTTGAGATGGTATATGGCAGATCCCAGTCATGTGTTGGATCACTCGGAGATAGAGGTGGGCCCTACTTTTAGCTATCCCGAGCAGCAAGTGGAGATTCTGGATCGGAGAGAGAAGGTACTGAGGAACCAGACGATTCCTTTGGTGCACGTCATATAGAGGCATCACTCGCTAGGAGAGAGTACCTAGGAGCGAGAGGCCGAGCTGCGCGAGCGATATCCATATTTGTTCGAACCGTGAGGTATAATTATTTCTTGTATTGTATAATTATTTTTTGGTAGTTAGTTTCTTCATTAATTTCAAGGACAAATTTTTTCTAAGGTGGGTAGGATTGTCACCCTCACTTTTTCATTCAAGGTTAGTTTCATAATAGACATGGGTAATATTTATTTTAGGATTAATTGTATTTAATATTTATGCATGCATGATTAATTAATTATTATATTATTTATTTATTGCTAGTTTTAGATTTGTTTTAGAATTGTGTAGAGGACCAAACACATTTATTCGAATGCATAAACCAATATTTTGGATGAGTCTAGTTTGAGCCCATGAATTAGGCCCATGGAATATGAGGTTGGATTAATTAGTGAAACCATTAGACTAGAACCTATTCTCCCTAATTAAATTCTTCATGAGAGGCCCCAAGAGATATTTGGAACATTTTATATTACTTGGAGAGGGGGTTACATGGCCGTCCCTAGTAGGAGGAGAGGGAGTGCTCTCTCATTTTATTTTATTCCCAAATTGTTAGATCTATAATTTTTCTCTTTCAATTCCCTCCATTCCCTCATCAGTTATCCACCAATTCTTCACCAATCTCTTTCCAAATTATTTATTAAGGCTTTTACATCAAGGATCTATAAGAAGGTAGCAAGGAGCAAGAAGAAGGAGACCAAGATCTACAAGGAGAGGAGCTACTTGGCACTTGGGGACTTTTTATTAGGAATCCATCTCCCAATAGGTACATTTCAGTTTTTCCCCTTATAATAGACTCTAGATATGAGATTTAACCATGAAAAACTAATCCACATGCATAGGCTACCCATAAAAATTAGTTTTAGGTTCATCGGAGAGCTACGGTGGAAGTTATGTCCAATTTGGTACCAATTTTGGGGAAATTTTGAGATTAACACATGTAATGTTTATCATTGGGTCTAATAGATCTAATTGACATATGTTTTCTTGCTTGTGACTAGTGTTGGTCCACAATTGGATACGTATAGGCCGTATCTCGTCAATTTGACAAAACAGGTTAATTTTGGGAGTTTTTCTCCAACACGGGGCCTTGTGCATATCATATTGTGACACGAACACGTAGATACTCTAATTACTATACATATTATTCATAATTAGTATATTAGACTTTCTCGTGTCCTCCGGGATGCGTTTGATTGTGTGTTGGAGCCGTATCGCAAGCGTATCATAGAATGAGTGTGATACGGGTGCGGTGCACTCCACGTATTTATTGTTTTGTCTTCCTTACTATACGTAATTGTGTAATTATATATATAGATAATAATTGAGTGATACATATATATGTATATAATAGTGAATTTGAGTTTGGGTATATATGTGTGTATATATTAGAGTATATGTATATCTATATGTATATATATATGTTGTATGTATATATATGTTTATATATACATATATATATATATATATATATATATATATATATATATATATATATATATATATATATATATATATATATATATATATATATATATAAATACATATATATAAATACATATATATAAACACATATATACGCTAGTTATTTATATGTGGGTGAGAGTACATATATATATATATATATATATATATATATATATATATATATATATATATATATATATATATATATATATATATATATAAGTGTGTGTTTGTGATTGTGTATATATATACATAGATGTAGTGTTGTGTGTGTGTTTGTGTGAGCTATGAGTGTGCAATATGTTATACGTGTGTGGAGGTGTGAGCTTGTGAGCACAGCTAGAGGGGAGCTCGTGCAAGTGGCATTGAGCAATGCAACAAACCTACAATTGGATAGTGTGCATTGTACACTAAGCATTGATTCTGCATAGTGGCAGCTGGGGATGCAGGCAGTCCCACTGCAGCAGTGCTCAGTGTCACCCCAATATTTCAGATTAGGGCTATTTTCGTCTTTTTATAATTTAATGTGTAAATAATTGCATGATAATTAATTATATTTAAATTGCTGTGATTGTATTTGATTGTTGTACATTACCGTAGCTTTGATAATTAGAGCACTAAACTAGCCATTGTCTTCCAACAGATTTCATACCCTTTTCCTAGACGTGCCAGACTGTTATCTTGACCCTTGTGTGACTCATAACCATGTCTTGTTGTGCTTTATTTTAGTCGCACAACATTCATCGCAAATGACTATATTTAATTCGATATAAATCTAACTTTGTATCCTTGTGTGTTCTAATCGAAATTGAAGACACAATCTTGAGCCATTTTGAGCAACCCAAATTAGGATAATATTCTATTCTGAGTCTATTTCATTCATGATACTTGTGTCCCACTTAATTTCAGCCCCTTGTACTTCTAACTAATTTTAGAACACCACTTGCATTTATTTTAATTAATTAAATTCATAAACCTCGCTTTGTGCAATTTTCCATTTGTTGGGCACTTTTTGTGCAAAAGTGCATTAAGGTGTCCACCCCATTGGAAACGACACGTAAATAATAAACCCTTTCTCTTTCATGTATATTCTTCCATAATTTTTGGGAGTGTGTAATTCAACATCAACCTCCTTAAAACTATGGCCCTCCAAACCTGGAACCAATGCATCATAGCCATTCATTTAATTTATTTGAATCATAGCCTTGAAATACCTACATGAGAAGTCCCTTTTCCCAAGGAGTTGACCAAAGTCAAACTTTTCTAGGTCAAACCAAACCCCCCTTTATGTATAAATATTCTTTTCCTTACTTTTTCCTTTTCTTTAATTCTTTTCAACCAAACCAAACCTAATACTCAGCCGATTCTTTTCTTCCCCTCCCTGTTTATCACCCCAACTCCCCGACTCTTTCTCGCTGATCGCAGTCTGCTCTCCCCTGACCACCGCTGGACTCATCCACAACCCCTTATCACAGTTCTCCTCCACACGACAACTTCCCCGACCCCGCTGCACCCAGAAGCCACCGCGAGCCGAATCGTCAGACCTCCTCGATGACTTACTGTCCATCTGAACACTGCACGAACGTCTGATCGCCGGAGCTGACGCCCAGAGTAGACTGAACCACTGTACGACGCAACCCCGCAGAACTTCAACGATCACCACCCAGCCTGAGCAGTCCGCCGACACAGTGCACCCTCCAGACCGTTCACTCGCCACGCCGGAGCACGACCCAACTGAACTTGCCTCGATGAACTGAACCGCTTCCTGAAGCCGAAGATGCTGCCATCGACTGAACCTAGCACTTCGCGATGACCTCGACACGTACGTCTCGTCATACGTACCCAGGTTCGAGTCCCCTCTTGCGTACATATACACGTACACGCATACGTGTATTCCTTATTTGTATGCATACGTATATTTTTAGCTATGTTAATATACGTGTATTGTGTATTTAGTATATGTTGGTATATGGATATAATTGGTATGTAAGTATTAGCCTAGGTATTAGTATATGTTTAAATATATATTGGTATATATGTATATATATATATATATATATATATATATAGTATATTTCTCAAGGTAGTGTATATATACAAATGTATACGTATAGTATATTTTAGTATATAGTATATATTTAATTAGTGTATATACCTATATTTATTATATATGTAATAAATTTGTTTACATATATATATTATGAGTATAAATGTTATATGCTAAGATTAATAATATATATATTTATATGTTCTAGGTGACCGAGTGTAACCACGGATAACCCGTAGTTACATTGACATATGACCATGTAACATGTTAGCAGACTGCCACATGTACACTGACATACTGGCAAGACCCGAAACATTGACTGTCTGTTATGCACAGCAACTACAGACGTGACACCCTAGCGTAGTCTCTGAGATCATTGTGTTTTAATTTTGTGTGTTAGTGTAGTGTCTGATGCAATATTATATTATATGATATGTCTATAGGACTGTTGGATCATTCAGACGATACGTTGGAACCAGGACATTGGTATTGCCAGCTAAGGACCACAGGCGAGTACATTCTCTGACTATTTTTATTATGTTGATTATCTCTATAATTCTAGTTGTATAGCGTACATGCTTTTGACACTGTTGTATACACGAGTTGGCATCATCGAGACCTGTCACGAGGAGTCGTAATTGGAATCCATCGTGCTAGCTGGGGAAACGGGGAAATATTAGTAGATATGTGATCATACCCAACTCTACATGAATCATAGCTCACCCACACCTCACGTCGGTACAGCATGACCATTACATGCCTCATAGCCTGTTATGTATGATTAGCCTGACTATTGCTTGCATCATAGCTATCCGGATGGTTAGCCTGACCTTACATGAATCATAGCTAGTCATACATAGCAAGCCTGATCAGCCCCAAGCCGATCACATGATATGCTAATGTTTCACACACTTAGTTAGATGTTCTTGACATGTATCTCTAGTATATTGATTTAACATCTCTACATGTTCTAGTTATTATTCTAGTACTCATTTATATTCTAGTTCATTATTCTAGCATGCACTGTATTTCTATTCATTGCTAGATGTACATTGATAATGATATATGCTCCAGTATTCCTTTATTCCAGCACTTCCTTATTTCCAGTATTTAATTATTTCCAGTATTTTTTATTGCCAGTATTCATATCTGTCTTGTATTTCTTTACACTTTGTTATAGTTTTTGTCAATATAAGTGGAACTGCTATTAGTGCTTGTACTTTGTTCCAATCCTGACTGGATATTTTTTCCAGAGGATCTTGAGGATTTCTGTACCACACTATACGGACCAGGTATAGATGCAGACTACACACCAGAGATCTTAGAGGAGACTATTCCTTTAGAGGAGACATTACCTGCAGCTATCTAGATAATATTTGTCTTATGCATTGAGACTTATTTGAGATTTATTTTAGTTTATGTTTAGACTTATGTTAAGTTTAACTTGAGACTTGTGGAGACTTTATGTTAGACAGCTGGACTATGGTTTATCTATATTTTGAGATATGGTGTTTAACTATGTTATTCTTCCTATCTTTATCGTGTCTTATACTCTTATAGTTGTTGTGATTGAGTTTACTTTATGAGATATTGTGAGATGTATATTGTCCTCCTTATGGAGATTGATATCATTGACAGGATATGAGTTGTGTTTAATATTTATTGTGACCTAGACAGCGTTCTACCGCCGATGTTGCGGCATAGGCTGGACGTAACCACGACTCATGCCCAAATTCCAGGTGCGGGTCATGATACATTTTTAGTGGTGGCCCATGCAGGTCTAGTTTCACAAGTTATGCGATATCGTGGTAGTGTGACAACTTAGTTGTACTATTGCGAGCCTGCGATAGGATATAGGAAATATAATTTAGGATGGGAGTATGCTCAATCACAACTAGGAAATTCTGATCTTACAATGTATTCTAAATAATTGCTTCCTTTAGAATTTTATTGTCCTTCCTTGATGATATCGTATCTATCACCTTAATTGATTTTTTTGGTCTATCTTCAGGATGTCGTCGCAGACTAGATCTCTAAGAGAGGGAGCATCAACTTCAGAGGGGCCTGCCACCTCTCGACCTGATAAACAGACATCTGGAGTTCCTCCTACACCTCCTGTTCATGTGGGAGTATCTGCAGCTAACAGGATTCCTTCTCTACCTGTTCAGATGATTGCCCCAGCTATGACAAACAACCTTCCACCACCACTGATACCGATTTTTGGAGGAGTGCCCACTGACGGGGCACAGATGTTCGCATTGATCCAGGGCATACTAGAGGCCCAGAGAGTGACAGAGAAGTTCAGTATGTTCAAGCTGAGGCTCAGAGGGTGCAAGCAGAGGCACACTAGGCGTAGACACAGCTGATGAGAGAGAGCATAGAGAATGCTCATCAGGTGGCTCTCCAGGCTGTGGAGAGAGTAGCACAACACCAACAGCATCCTGGCCAGCAGCACCAGAGGCCAGGTACTATAGTGGACTTCAAGAGGATGATGCCTCGAGAGTTCAAAGGTACTGAAGGAATACTCTATGATGATGATTGGTTATAGGACATAGAGAGGAACTTGCACTTAGCACAGATTCCGAAGATTCTTCAGATCGATGTCGCTGACAGTCAGATATTTGATATCGCGCTGACGTGGTATCGTACAGAGCCGAGATTCGCGGTCGAAGGACTTACTTGGGATGACTTCAAGGAACTATTCAAGGAAAAGTTCTTTCCTGACGTGGCTTTGGGACCATTAAAAAGTCAATTTTATGACCTAGTCCAAGGGAGCATGTCAGTTGACGAATACGTCGCAGAGTTTTGCCGATTGAGTCAATTTGCGCCATCGATGATTCGAGACCCAGGAGACAGAGCATAAAAATTCAGGAAGGGATTGAATAGAGAGATCAAGTCTCGTACTTCGGGACGACGTACTGCTATATTTGAGAGTATTTTGATGGATGCCCAGATTGCTGAAGATGAGTTTGACCTCAGGCCCAAGAGAGGATACGACACTTCTGGAGCAACAGGCGGTAACACAGGACCGGACAAGCACCCACACTTTCAATAACAACAGAGGCCGTACCAGCAGCAGCATCAGCAGCACCAGGCACCAGTTCGAGGACCATCCAACAGCAGCAGGCTTAGAGACAGAATCAGCCTGTTGCCCAGTGTGCGTATTACGGAAAGATGGGAAATACTAGAGACATATGTAGGAAGAGAATGGGTACTTGCTTGTCCTATGGATCATCAGCACATCAGCTTAGGGACTGCCCATCTATTCAGGCTCGTCAGGATGGAGCAACCGCTCAGAGAGGACCAGCCAGAGTACCCACTGTACCAGGAGGCCAGCAGAGGGGAAGTCACGACCCGCACCCATAATAGGGGCACGAGTATGTGGGTACGTCCATCCTACGCCGTAGCATCGACGGTAGAACGCTGTCTAGGTCACAATAACACTAATATAACTCATAACCTGTTAATGATATTAATCTCCAAAAGGAGGACAATATACATCTCACAATATCTTATAATGTAAACTCAATCACAACAACTATAAGAGTATAAGTCACGATAAAAGATAAGAAGAATGACATAGTCAAACACCATGTCTCAAAATATAGATAAATTACAGTCTAGCTATCCAACATAAAGTCTCTACAAGTCTCAACATAAACTAAGAATAAGTCTAAACATAAACTCAATAAACCTCAAATAAGTCTCAGTGCATAAGATAAATATTGTCTAGATAACTACAGGTAATGTCTATTCTAAAGGAATAGTCTCCTCTAAAATCTCTGGTGTGTAGTCCGCATCTATACCCGGTCTATAGTGTGTGGTACAGAAATCCTCAAGATCCTCTAGAAAAAATATCCAGTCAGGATTGGAACGAAGTACAAGCACTAACAGCAGTTCCACATATATTGACAAAAACTATAACACAGTGTAAAGAAATACAAGACAGATATGAATACTGGCAATAAGAAATACTGGACATAATGAAATACTAGAAATAAAGAATACTGGAACATCATCATCAATGTACATCTAGCAATGAAATAGAACTACATGTGCATGCTAGCACAATGAACTGGTATATAAGTGAATGCTAGAACCATGACTAGAACATAAGAAATGCTAGATCAATATACTAGAGATACATGTCAAGAACATCTAACTAAGTGTGTGAAACATCAGCATATCATGTGATCGGCTTGGGACTGATTAGGCTTGCTATGTATGACTAGCTATGATTCATGTAAGGTCAAGCTAACCATCCGGATAGCTATGATGCGAACAATAGTCAGGCTAATCATACATAACAGGCTATGAGGCATGTAATGGTCAGGTTGCACCGACGTGAGGTGTTGGTGAGATATGATGCAAGTAGAGTAGTGTATGATCACATAAGCTACTGATATTTTCCCATTTCCCCAGCTAGCACGATGGATTCCAAATTTTGACTCCTCATGACAGGTCTCGATGATGCCAACTCGTGTATACAACAGTATCAGAATCTTGTACGCTATACAACTAGAATCATAGAGATAATCAACATAATAAAAACTGTCAGAGAATGTACTCGCCTGTGGTCCTTAGCTGGCAATACCAATGTCCTGGTTCCAAAGTATCATTTGAATGATCCAACAGTCCTATAGACATATCATATAATACAATATTTCATCAGATATTATACTAACACATACAGTCAAAACATATTGATCTCAGAGACTACGCTAGGGATGTCACGTCTGTAGTTGCTGTGCATAACAGATAGTCAATGATACGATTTTGCCAGTACGTCAGTGGATATATGGCAGTCTGCTAACATGTTATGGTCTTAGGTCAAGGTAACTACGGCGTATCCGTGGTTACACTCGGGTCATCTAGTACCCAGACATATAATACATATTATCAACTAGCCTATACATTAATATTCATTTGTTATAATATAATAGATATATGTATATATATACTTTAAATAGAATTTATACGTTGTATACATTTTAAACATATACTAAGAAGATATATATACAATACATATACATATACATATGTATATATATAATAATTTGGAATTTATACTATATATATATATTTATATATATACCAATATACATTTAAATAGGTGCTAATACGTATGCCAATATGTACATACCAATTCTCCATAAATCAACATATACTAACTACACAACACACATATCATAGCTAAAATATACGTATGCATACAAATGAGGAATGCACGTATGCATGTACGTGTATATGTATGTGAGAGGGGACTCGAACCTGGGTACGTGGGACGAGTCGTGCGTCGAGGTCATCACGGAGTGTTCGGTTGAGGGCAGTCGGAACAACGTATTCTGGCAAGTGGCAGCGGCTCGATTTAGTGGTCGTCGATGGCGGCTTCACGGCGGGTTTGATCGTTGCTAGTCCGGCGGGGTCGGGTGTGGGTGTACGTGGAAGAGAACGTCGTTGCGGCGACTTTAGCAGCGGGTCATCATCGGCTATGTCGAGAGCAGCGGGATGGTCAGGCTTTAGTAGCGGTGCAGGCGGGGATGGGCGAGCGAAGGCGGTCGAGGGGATGCTTGTTCGAGGCATTGGGGTACAGGTACAGCGGTTCAGCGGTCGTCAAGGAGATGGCCGGGGTTAAGCGAGTGGAGGTGGCGTTGGTCGACGGAGTCCGACGTGACTGGGCTTCGGTGGAGGGTGGCGGGAAGAAGGTGAACAGAAGGAAGAAGAAGATGATGAATAGGTCGGCTGTGGGTTGGTTTGGTTTAGAAAAAGAAAAAAACAAAGAAAAGGAATATTTATACATAAAGGGGGGGTTGAGTTTGACCTAAAAAGTTTGACTTTGGCAACTCCTTGGAAAAAGGGCCTTTTCAAGTAGTTTTCAAGGCTATAATTCAAATAAATTTAAATGAATGGCTATGATTCATTGGTTCCAGGGTTTGGAGGGCCATGGTTTTAAGGAGGTTGATGTTGCATTGCACACTCCCAAAAATTATAGAAAAATACACATGAAGGAGAAATGAGTTATTTACGTATCGTCTCCAACGGGGTGGATACCTTAATAAACTTTTGCACAAAAGTGCCCAACAATTAGAAAATTGCACAAGGCGAGGTTTATGATTTAATTTAATAAACTAAATGCAATAGGTGTTCTAAAATTAATTAGAAGTACAAGGGACTAAAATTAAGTGAGACACAAGTGTCATGAATGAAGTAGACTCGAAATAAAATATTACCCTAATTTGGGTTGCTCGAAATGGGTTAAGATTGTGTCTCCAATTTTGATTGGAACACACAAGGATACAAGGTTTGATTTATATAGAATTAAATAATAGTCGTTTGCGACGAATGTTGTGCGACTAAAATGAAGCACAATAGGACATGGTTATGAGTCACACAAGGATCAAAATAATAGTCTGGCATGTCTAAGACAAGGGTATAAAATCTGTTGGAAGACAATGGCTAGTGTAGTGCTCTAATTATCAAAACAACGATAAAGTACAACAATCAAATAAAATCACAGTAATTAATTATAATTAAATGTCAAGCAATTATTTACACATTAATTATGAAAAGACAAAAATACCCCTAATCTGAAATGTAGGGGTGACAGGGGACCTCCACTTCCACGACAGTAGCAGAGGTTTGCTCAGCACCAGTAGCAGCAGAGAGGAGCACCACAGGGACAAGCTTATGCCATGACGACTGAGGAGGCCGAGACAGCTGGAGACGTGATTTCAGGTTCAGTTTCTCTCGATTCTATTCTAGCACTTGTATTATTTGATTCTGGCGCTTCCCATTGTTTCGTATCTGTATCTTATGCCCTTAAGCATCAATTAAAAATGGAACCATTAGATAGGACTTGCAAGATCACGATAGGAGGAGGCATTATCCTAGTCCATAATTATTGTAAGGATTGGAGAGTGTCATTGGAAGGCCAAGAGTTTAGCGTGAGTTTACTCGTCATGCCACTTCCGGGATATGATATTGTACTCAGAATGGAATGGTTGAGTAAACACCATGCTTCTATAGATTTTCATAGAGGCTGAGTAGTATTTCGACCACCAGGAGAACCAGAGTTTAAGATCGCCAGAGGAGCAGCAAAGTAGAGCAGAGGCACTTTTGCGAAGCTGGAATGGAAGAAGAGAAGTTACCACATCCACTGATAGCGGAGTTCCTGGATGTATTTCCAAAGGAGTTGCCAGGTTTGCCGCCAAACAGAGATGTTGAATTCTCTATAGACTTGATACCAGGAGCGGAGCCTATTTTGCAACATGTCTATAGAGTCAACAACAACAAATTGGTAGAACTAAAGAAGCAAGTTGAGGAGCTGCAGGACAAAGGTTTCATTAGATCCAGTTCATCGCTATGGGGAGCACCGGTATTGTTTGTACCGAAGAAAGATGACACGGTATGCATGTGTATCGATTATTGAGCTCTGAATAACCTTACTATCAAGAACAAATACCCGCTGCCGAGGATAGATGATCTTTTCGATCAGTTGAGAAGAGCGAAGGTGTTTTCAAAGATAGACTTGAGGTCAGGCTATCACCAGGTGAAGGTGAAGAGTGAAGACATACCGAAGACAGCTTTTTAGACCAGATATGGCCAATTTGAATTTACAGTAATGCCGTTTGGTTTAACCAATGCACCAGCAGTATTCATGAACTTGATGAACAAGGTATTCCATCAATACCTTGATAAGTTTGTAGTGGTGTTCATTGATGACATTCTTGTGTATTCGAAGACCCCAGAGGAGCACGAAGAGCACCTGAGGATAGTCTTGGAGACTCTCAGGAAGGAAGAGTTCTACGGAAAGCTTTCAAAGTATGAGTTCTTCCATGACAAGGTTGAATTCCTTGGACATATGGTAACGGGTGACGAAATTTCAGTTAACCCAAAGAAGATTGATGCAGTGGAATCATGGGCTACCCTCAGTACGGTAGCTGAAATCAGGAGCTTTCTCGGACTAGCAGGATACTATAGTTGGTTCGTACAAGACTTTTCCAAGATTGTAGAGCCAATGACTAGGCTGACCAAGAAAGATATAGATTTTGTCTGGACAGAAGAATATCAGGCCGCATTTGATGAGCTGAAAAAGAGATTGACGATAACGCTAGTTTTGACGTTGCCATCAGGGATAGGTGGATTCACTATCTACAGTGATGCCTCAGGAAAAGGTTTGGGATGCGTTCTTCAACAGCATGGGAAAGTAATTGCCTATGCTTCAAGACAACTACGCCCTCATGAAAAGAACTACCCTACTCATGATTTGGAGTTAGCAGCAGTTATCTTTGCTCTAAAGCTGTGAAAATACTATCTGTACGGAGAGCGTATGAAGATCTTCACAGACCACAAGAGCTTGAAGTACGTATTTACACAAAAGGAACTGAATATGAGGCAGAGAAGGTGGTTAGAGTTGATGAAAGACTTTGATATCTCATTGCAGTACTGTAGAAGCATGAAAATTACGCTGCAGAGTTATACGCAGTATGCATAAAACCCGCATAAAGCAGAGTTTCAGTGTTGTGCGGCATAAAATATTACTTCAGAGCCATTGGCGTACAACAGAGCTTCAACGCTGTTCAGCATAAAATATAGCTCCAGAACAACTCGTTTAATGGAGTATTTCAGACTTCTTCAGCGTAAAAAGGTTGCTACCTCGCCTTTATGGCTTAAAACTAATATGCTTTTAATGCAGTAGAAAGTTGTACGGGGAACTCTTCGTATTCCTCGAATGAACCTGTCAGATCATGCAGTGAACCTGACTCCTGACAAAGAGTACTGCACAAATATCCAGACGACGGCTGTAATGTTGGTTCGACATAGAGACCCAGACCGTCGTTTAGTGACATTTCCTTGATACAAATTGCTTTTATGCATTCAAGGGAATACGCTGCCTAGTTTTACACATGCAGCCATGAGCTTTTACGCTCAAGAGGAGACAAAACTGGCCGCCACGTCAAAAGCTGCTCTTCGTACAGAGCCCGAGGCATGTCTCTACAATTAATGTGCGAGATGAGGGCAGATCTCTGCATTTAATGCACGAGATTTGGTTCTACTTTCAAAGATTGGGTGAGCCATAATTATGACTAATACGTCCACATCATCACCTCTGCATATTACGCCATCAGGCTATTTTCAGCTATAGGAGCAAGCTGTACGCTATCTCCTTAAAATACGCCGACCTGGCTATTTTCAACTATAGGAGTACGCCGTATGCTATCTCTTTGAAATACGCCAACCCAGGCTATATTTGCAAAGGTATGTAAACAGGCTATCTGATCCAGAATACGCTCAAGACCTCAGTCAAGGAGGAATGACTGGCTATCTTTTACGCTAGCTACCTATCTATGCAGCATCAGGCTTCTACGCCTACTTGGCTTCTATGCTAATCTGACCGTTATTTTGCTTCTATGCCTATATATCAGCTATTGGGCTTCTATGCCTATTGGGCTTCTACGCCTACTTGGCTTTTACGGCATCAGAACAACTATTTGGTTTTTACGCCAACGAGACAGTTACTTGACTTCTACGCCAATCATCTCTACGCGAGAGGGTGTTACCTACGTGGCTTGTATGCCGTGATCTTCGCAGCAGTTATACGCATTATCTCTTAATGGGACATGCGTCACACACTTATTCAGAAGAACATTTATACGTGGGTAGTAGTTATGATAACCATCGCGTAAAAGGTACAGTTCTCTCTGTTGTTCAATTTCTACACCTATAAATGGAGAACTCCATCCATGGAGGTCAAAGGGGGTCGAAAGACGCAGATTTCGGGGAGAGGTCAGATTTTATACAGAGAGTAGTGATTGACGATCTTGGCATCGAGCATCCACTCCTTCTTGCAATCTTTGAAGCTTCTACTTCTTCTTCATCACTTCTTCATCATCGTGTGGTCCAAGGGACAAAGTAATCGACTGCAGATCAGACTCCAATAGCAATATTTACCCAGATTAAATTTTATACTTGATATCTGTAATCACCTGAATTTTTAGAATTTAAAAACTTAATTTTTAGAATTTATTTAGAATTTTTCTGTAATTTTTAACAAAATAAAACTAGGGTATTCTGATTTAAAATGATTTTTAAATATTATTAAATAATATTAAAATATTATGGAAATTATATTTTCTAGTGTAAAATGAAAATCTAGACATAGAGTAATTTTCCGGGAATTTATTGGACCCCGGAAGTATTTTTAAAGCACTAAAAACTATTGTTTAAATTAAACCCAATTAAACCTGAACCCGGTTCATTGAATCAAATTAAACCAAACCGAACCAACTGCTGAACCGAACCAACCCAAACCCAACCCAATCTTAGCGGGTCGGATCCGGGTTCAACCCGATCCGCTTAAGACCCGACCCGACCCGTTTGGAGCCCTAACCCCCAATTCTTTCATCTTCCCTCCCCGATTCCTCTCCTCCGGCGGCCGTTTCCGCCGCCGTGGCCGCCGGAGACCTTTCCCTTCCTCTTCCCCCAACCGCTTGAGACCCTTTCCCTTCCTATTCCGGCAACCGCCGACAATCCACCCCCATTTTCCCCCTATTTAAACCCGCAGCCGGCCCAAATTTCCCCCTTCTCTGCCTCCGGCCATCCTTTTTCGTCGCCCGACTCTAGCCCTAGCACGACCTCGCCGTCGCCAGAAGCCCTCTTCTCCGCCACGACCAGACCCCACAGTCGGCCGCCCCTCGCCGGCCTCCCGCTGTCTTCACCCCGAATCCGCCATTGTCTTCAGTCCCCGCGGCAGCTCCGGGGTAGCCGACTCCGGCCAAAGCCATCCTCGACAGAGCCCGACTCCAGAACCTCCGCCCTCGCCCTCGACCTTGCAGCCAAGTCTCCACCTTCCAGCGTCGGGCAGCCTTCCTCCGGCCGCCCCGAGGCCCAGCAGTAGCAGCCGAACCCTAGACCAGCCCTCTCCACCCTAGTTCCGGCCGCCTGAGCTGCCGCCGGCGAACCCGAGCCCCGACCGACTCCGACCAGCGCCTAAGCCAGCCGCCCCAAGCCCGGCGAGTCTCTGGACGCAGAACCCGGACACATCCAGGACACGGAAACGGTGTCGAATCAACACACGGATACGAAAATCTTGGTTTCACGGAGCCCTGTTCAGGTAATCCGTTCTCTCTCCTCGCTGCCCCATTTTTTGTTCCGTCTGTTGCAACACGAACCTTGCGTGACCCTCTCGATGCCCGTGCAACCCGCTCGGTGCATCGCGTCCTATGGCGATCGCGAACCGAGATCCAAAAACAGGAAAATTAATGCCCTGTTTCACCCCGGAACTGAGTACGCCCCGCCAAACGGGACGACTTGGTCGCGTGCGATCTTCACCGAAACGTGCGCATCGTTGATTCGGACATGCGAGATTACACAGAAGTTGATTCGGATGTGCGTGCACACCGGAATCAACGCGTATCCGTCGACAATGTCCCGTATCCGTCTATTTTAGAACATGTCATAACTTTGTATACACACGTCGGATCAAAACAAAACTTGTGCCATCGGACTCGTAGCAATACACTGGTCCTGTGACCCAAGTTTGGTTCAATTCTGAGAACGTTGACAAAATCACGTATCGTGGCCCCACAGGCTCCACTTGACGGGCGATTTTGAGATCGGCTCATCAGAATCCAAGTCTGGAAGTTTCGTTGGGTTCATATCATCATTCCTGACTTGTTGACACTAAGTTGGACAAATTTGGAGACCTTTGACCCTGACCCATTTTTTGGGTGCAAAGCGGCCCACATATGGACCCCGCTTTGGCCCGGAAATGTTATTTCCGCCCCTGTGTCCAAATTGGACTTAAAATAAGCGTTTCTAGCTATTTCAAACTTTCTAAGACTGTTGGTAATGTCTATTTCAGCTTTTGGAGGAGTATCTACAGGACCCACTGATACCGGGACAGCTGTTGGTATTCCAACCCCAGGCAAGTGTACCTTGCCAACTTGCAGTCTTTATTACATATTACTTTAACTTAATTATAATTGATGTACATGCTTAAACCTAGGACCGTGTGACTTAGCATCCGATTAATAGTCGGGTGCAACCCTGTACGCGGAGTTGTGTACGTCACTTAGAGATGGACATTCGTGACCCTTTACATTCTCATACTTGTTTTATCAAGTACATTATATCCCAGGACACTTGACACCATACATATGACAGAATCTTTCTGAGATATTTATGGTAATTCTGTGTAGGATACAGGATTGACATAGACATTATATTCTTAGAGATTATATGACTTGTTGTATTAGCTATGATCTCACGTGACATGGACATGAGACGTTATGGACATGAGACGTGTGGTTACATTGGGTGGGGAGAGACACATAGGCTACAGGCTGTTCTATATATATCTACTATTATTGTGAGGTTGTAGACTCTCGAGCAGAGCTAGACCCATTACTTGTTATTACTGCTATCGGCTCCCCGACACAGAGCTTGTAGCGGTCCCAGCCTGAGTACTAGTGATGCTCTCACTTGCATTCACATAGATGGTTATGTAGTGACCCTACTTGTTTCATTTACTATTTTACTGCATTTATTTTGGCTTATATTATTTGTACCTTGCTATGTCCCCTGAGGACCTGGATCCGGATGATGTCCCCAGGTTCAGCAGAAGAGCATTATCCCAAGGTTTATGGAACAGGAGCAGAAGCTGTAGCAGAACCTGATACTGGAGCTGAACCAATCCCCGAGGAAGAGGTGATGGCTGAAGACTTTTCCTGAGTATATATTTTTGTACTCATCAGTTACTTTATTTTGGACTCTGTTGTTCTGGTCTATTGAACCAGTGTATTAGACTATTATCGGGTTGTTCCCCAAAATACTTGTTGAGACTGGTTATTGGTTTACTTTTCTTATTGCTGTTGATCTTATTATTATTTGTGGATGAGATTAGTTATGACATATTGTAGTAGACCTTATTTTACAGCTTAAGTACACCCTGGTGGATCCATTAAATTGGGTTGTCCATCAGAGTGTGCTGATGGACATTGCCACGTGTCTAGTCCCTTGATATTTTGGGACTGGGCGTGACATGGTTTTTGTGGTGGCCCATGCAGGTCTAGACTAAATTGTTCGGTTTCAACTTAGGGACCGAGCAAGCCTGTAACAAGAATAGGATAAGTTATAGGACCTCATCCATTGTTTGAATCATTTTTTGAACTCTATATCGAATTCGAATTAAGTACTTGATTTGTATCCTACTTTGATTCTACTGAACGTTCTCATAAAGTTTATTTTTGATACAGAATAATGGATCCAAGAATTGGAGATGAGAATCCCTTGGGTACACCACAAGATGCTGTGGTTACCTATGGAGACGGAGTGACACCAGAGAATAGAGGGCAATCCTCTCAAAGCGATCAAGCTGAACAGCATAATTCAAGGTTCCAGCGTGACGACATCCCACCTCTGCCACAGTTCACTCCACAGATGCCTGTCTTTCCACCAGGGCAAGCCATGGACGAGCAGCAGATGTTTCAGATATTTTATGCCATGATGCAAGCCCAAGAGCAGGTTCAACAGGAGGCGCAGCGTCATGAGACAGAGTATTTGAGAACCAGCCTAGTAACCGTATTGGAGCAGGCGAACCCACAAGCTAGGCGACCAGTGATGGGATCTATCACTGATTTCTGTCAACTCAAGCCCCGTACCTTTTCGGGCAAGGAGGGACCAACTGAAGTGCACGAGTGGCTCACGAACACACATCACCAGTGGGAAGCAGCTGAACTTCCGAGGGAGAGATGGATGACTGCTGTCAGGATGCAGTTGACTAACAATGCACATCATTGGTAGCTATCAGAAGAGAGGAGGCTCGGACTGGACCGAGTCACTTGGGAAGAGTTCTCCAGACTCTTTCAAGAGATGTATATCCCAGCTGTTGCTAGATCGGAACTCCGAGACAAGTTCAACCGCCTTATCCAAGGCAATATGTCGGTGGAAGAATACAATGCTGAATTTATTCGCCTGAATCGCTTTGCCCCTTCTCTAATTCCTACCGAAGAAGAGAAGGCGGATAAGTTCTTCGACGGACTCAGGTTCGATCTCCAGAGGTTGATCAGATCTGTTGCACCTACATCATACACCGACGTCCTTGCTGCAGCATGACGTATGGAACGTGTTACCAGGAGGGAGTCAAGTCTGAAGCGGCCATTCTCATCAGCACCATCCAGGGCATCACAGGGGGATTCTACAAAGCGACCTCAGAAGAATCTACCCCAGAGAGCAGCACCAAGAACCCTACCTACTTGTCATTACTGTGGCAAACTAGGTCACATTGAAAAGGAGTGTAGACGCAAGTTGGGAATATGCCTGGTTTGTGGATCCAACCAGCATCTATCCAGGGACTGCTCTGAACGCAGAGAGGGAACACCAAGACTAGCTTTACCTGCACCAAGGCCAGCTTATCCAGCAGTGGGAGCACCGCAGATAGGAGTTGGAGGAGTCAGACCACCAGCTCCAGGAGGATATCAGCAGAGACCACCATTGCCACCACAGGCAGCACTATTCCAGCAGGCTTGTCAGCAAAAACCACCATTATCCTCTGTTCGAAGCATGTCTTCGTAGGCAGACTGGTCGAACTGGACGACCAGTGTCTTCTTCACGGATCCCACGGATACCGCATCGTGTTGAGCAATAGCTTCCTCATCAGAAGAGAAAGATGTCCCCAGCAGAGTCGCCATCTTGTTTAGGATAATAAACGAGAAAAGATGATATGTGGAAAACGAGGTCTTATACGAAATCCCGCCCTTCTTTTATGTTTACAAACAAGATTGTATAATTTAATCCTATACGAGGATGACTAAGTACAATTTATTTAATCTGGGTAAATATTGCTATAGGTGTCTGATCTGCAGTCTATCACTTTAGCCCTTGGACCACACGATGTTAAAGAAGTACCGTGGAAGACAGAAAGCAGCTTCGCAGGTTGCTAAAGAGGGGGGATGCTCGATGCCAAAGTCGTTGATCCCTTCTCTTTGCCTGAGCTCTGGATTCTCCTCTCCTCTCTCTCTCTTGACCTCCAATTTCTTTAACCGTTGGGTCTGATACTTGATTTCTTGATCAATTTTCTGACCAATTTCTTCCGACCTAATTTCTTCGACCTAATTTCTTCGACCTTGTCCTCTGTTGATAGAGGTCTCTATTTATAGAGTTTTAGTGACAGTGACCACTCAGTCGGTGTAGAAACCGAGTAGTAGAAAGTATAGCACCCTTTTACACGATGGTTTAAAATAACCAATGCCTGCGTATAGATGACCTTTTGAGTGAGCAGGTGATGCGCGTCCAACTAAGGGACAAAATGCGTATATCTGTTTCGAAGATCATGGCGTAAAAGCCACGTAGATAGTTATCCCTTGTGTAGAAGAGGTTGCCGTAGAAGCCAATGACTGTCACCATGGCATAGAAGCCGAGTAGGCATAGAAGCCGAGTAGGCATAGAAGCCAAGTAGGTGTAGAAGCTGAGTGGCGTAGAAGCCGAGCAGTCATAGAAGCCGAGTAGCATAGAAGTCGAGCGGTCATAGAGGCCGAGTGGTCATAGAGGCCGAGTGGGCATAGAAGCCGAGTGGGCATAGAAGCCGAGCAGGCATAGAAGCCGAGACGATGTGGACGTTTTAGCCAGAATTATGACTCTTGGAGATATAATCAAATCTCTTGCATTAAATGCAGAGATCTGCCCCCATCCTGCGCATTAAATGCAGAGGCTTGTCTTTAAGATTTGCCATCATTCTGTGCATTAAATGCAGATACGCGCCTTAAACTCTGTACGAAGAGTAACTGCTGACGTGGCGGTCTGTTTGCCTTCTGCAGAGCGTAAGAAGCTCACGTCTACCTGTATAAAATTGGGCGGTGTATTCCCTTATATGCGTAAGAGTAGTTTACGCAAAGGGGATGTCACTAAATGACGGTTCGGTGATATCTAATCAAATCTCCTGCATTAAATACGGAGATCCGCCATTATCCTATGCATTAAATGAGGAGGCATATTTTGAAGGCCTGCCACCCTTCTGTGCATCAAGTACAGAGACGTGCCTTGGGCATCTGTCAGTGTTTGGCTCTTTAAGTGCAGAGACGTGCCTCGAGAAACTGTCACCGCTCTGGGCATTAAATGCAGAGACGTGCCTCGAGCCCTGTATGAAGTACAGCTTTTGATGTGGCAGGCTGTTTGTCTTCTGCGGAGTGTAAACAGCTCATATCGGCCTGTGTAAAACTAGGCAGCGTATCCCTTTGTATATGTAAAAGTGGTTTACGCAAAGGAAATGGCAGTAAATAACAGCCTGGTTGCAGTGCCGCGCCATCATGATACCCGTCGCTTGGGTTGTCGTGCAGTACTCTTTATCAGGAGTCCAGACGTCAGGTTCATTGCATGATCTGACAGGTTCATTTTGAAGAATACGAAGCGTTCCTCGTACACTTCAATGTTGTATTGAAAGCGGATGAGTTTTTACGCCATTTAGGCGATGAAGCACCCTGTTTATGCCGAAGCAGCCTAGACATACTGCATTACACGGATGGTCCTTGAGCCCATATTTTTATGCTGTGCTCAGCAAAAAAGTTTTGTTCCACGTTTGATGGCTCTGAGGTCCTCTGTTTTATACTGCCCTGCATCAACATGCTGCGTATAGCTATCCAGCATATTTTTCATGCTTCTACAAGACCCCCTTCAAAGCTTTTAAATTTCTTATAATTTGAAATGCTTTGAATGAAGCATGAACCGTTCCTCGTAACTCAAAATGCTCTGAATGGAGCCTGAAATTGTCAAGTCTGACACGTTCTTTCATGGATGTCTTTATAGCAGAGTTATTGGGGATCGGTGATCTCTTTCGCCTATAAAAAAAAGGCTGAGGAGTTTTCCTGTTCTTCCCACACTTTCTTTACCACACAGAGATGATGGCCGGAGTTCGTCGGGTTGACTTGAGGAAGAAGGAGACCATGTTCTTCCAGCATATAAGAAGCCAAAAAAGACGGCGTCTTCGAGCAAATGTCCTCTGCAACGATGGATCATTGAATGATATCATAGCCTCCTTTGCTCGGGATAATCAGCAACTTTGTATGGTGGTTCTTCGGAAGAGAAGAAGGGTCGCATTTTGCCATGCCGCTTGCAAGCGGTACCTTCTCCCGTTACCTTCGTGGACGAGAGCAGATAGACTAGGTCTGTCCAGGATTGAGTTGAGTAAAATATCTCAAATCAATCTGTCACGGGGTTGGCTGTAGGAAAGCAGATTTACTCTGCTTTTCTTTTGTTGGAGGATGGGTCTATGCCCAGTTTTGTATCCTCCCGCCGTTGACCAATATGTCAGTCAGTTTGCGATTACTGACTGACTGTTAGAGAAGATGGATGAAGAATGCCGCCCATGCGAGAACTTGGCAGAACAGATTCTGGGCGTGATCTTCAGACGACGATGAGCAAGCCCTTTGTAGACGAGATTTCCCTCATATGTAGTCATGAAAAATGAAGAAAACCCTTGTAGATGGATTTCCCTCATGTAATCATGCTTTTAATTTTAATAAAATCGTCTTTCTTCTTTGCATATGATCATGTTGCCATACTTTGCTGTGAAGTCTGAATATGTGTAGCTTCGACACGTCTGATTCTTTATGCCAACTCTGTGTAGAAAGAGTGCTAGGTCCTGTCCTGTATTTTACCCATAACTAAGGATGCGCAGAAAGTCGCTTTTGCAGTCGAGTGTTCGAACTGTCCTGCTGTTAGGAACCGCATAGAATTCCGAACTGTTTTTACTTCTGATAAACAGAATTTTTGTTCAGACCGTCGTCTTCAAGAGTGATTTCTCAAAAATCCCTTGGAACAGGGCGAGGAATGGCTGTCAAGAACTGAGCTGCCATCTCAAAATTGCAGACGAAATATTCAGACTATATTCTAGATGAACTTTGAATCGACCCATAAAGAAGAGTAATTTTCAATGTTGAACTCCGTATGCTTCGGGTACTTGGGGTATCTTGAGGTTAAGAAGGAGTATCTTCTGTGTGAACTTCTGCAATTGACCGTCTTGAGAATTTGTTCAGATGTACTGTACTGGCCTGCACATCTTTCAGATGTGCGGAAAGTCATAGAGCGTGAAATCATAAGTTTGTAGCCTCTGAGCGTAAACTAAACGCCACCGAGCGTGAAATCATAGACTTGTAGTTCCTGAGTGTGAAGTCATAGGTTTGTAGCCTCTCGAGCATAAAAGCTACCGAGCACAAAGGCATCCGGGCGTAAAACCATAGACTTATAGCCTATGAACGTAA
The DNA here is from genome assembly GCA_036927795.1 of Iris macrosiphon. Lineage (NCBI taxonomy): Eukaryota > Viridiplantae > Streptophyta > Magnoliopsida > Asparagales > Iridaceae > Iris > Iris macrosiphon. The sequence continues at coordinate 31,683,709 of JAYESA010000014.1, read as the reverse complement.
AACCGTAGATTTGTAGCCGTCGAGCGTAGAAAGCTCCTTGGCACAGAACCGTAGATTTGTAGCCTGTGAAAAGAAAATCTTCCGAGTGTGTAGTTGTGGATCTGTTGCCTCTGAGCGTAAACTAAACGCCACCGAGCGTGAAACCATAGATTTGTAGCTGCTTAGCGTGAAGTCATAGGTTTGTAGCCTCTCGAGCGTAAAAGCTACCGAGCACAAGGGCATCCGGGCGTAAAACCATAGACTTATAGCCTGTGAGCGTAAAACCATAGATCTGTAGGTGTCGAGCGTAGAAAGCTCCTTAGCGTAGAAACCACGAATCTGCTATGCGCGAAAACTTTTCGAATTCGCTGACTGTCCGCCTTCTCTGAGTAATAGGCTGACGTAGTACCCAATCATAACCGAATATTAATTAGGAGATTTGGTTCGGGATTCGAGGAGTCCATCTGAACTCTATATATACGCCAAGTTTCTGAGAGAATAACTTTTCATCCGTCTTCTGCGAAAGAAAGCCTTTGTCTGTTCGAGTTCTTCTTCGTCTCTTCTCCGAGATTTCAAAGTTTCCAGTAATGGCCCCGAAACAAGTCCCCTCCACTAAGGGAAAGAAGGTTGATTCTTCTTCTCATTCTTCTGCTCAAGAGAGAGCGTCTTCGGTCGGGCAAGGCAAACTTTATTCTGAGCGAAGTATCCCGCCGACGAGCAGTGCACCCAGCCTTAAAGGTAGAGCATTTGGGACGAAAAAGAATGACTGAAAATCCTTCGCACACGTTTTACGTGACCGCGCTAGATCATCTTCTGTGCTGATAGCCTCTTTGAGGAAGATGATGCACAAAGATGTTTCATCTTTTACGCCCACATTTCTAATATGTCAGCACAAAAACTCCATATTTTTGCAGTCTGGCGTAAAAGCTTTGACTGTCGAAGGTTGGCGTATAAAATTTGAGTATTACGCTTCTGGATGAAGATTCTGGCGTATTACCTCAACTTTATTAGTCTGGCGTAAAGCACAGACTGTATACTGCCGGCCTTGAACTTTACGCTTTTAGGAAATGGATTCCAGCGTAATGGTCAAGTTTTTACGGTCTTGGCGTAAAGCACAGACTGTCGATTTTTGGCGTATGCTGCAAGTTTATAGGATCTGACTTGTCTTTCTTCCACCTTGCAGTTAACTTGCATGCGTCTCCGCTAGCCGATGTGATGGGTTCTACCGCCGGGATGCTGTACTCCAACTATCTGGAGGACCTGTCGTACGTGACATTTCCTATCTCCGGGCCCCAGTATCCCGAAGGAAGGGAAATTCTGATATCGGCTCAGGACGAGCTAACGCTGTTGAACTTGATCAACAGAGAGCCCCTGACGTACATAGACGGAGACCAGTACCTAAAGTCGGCCTTTCTCTTCGAGGAAATGATTGACAAGCAGTCCCAGACGAAGCCCAAGAAAGAACTCTGGGTTTTCCCCGCTGGGAGCTTGGTTTTGTATCTGCCCAAGATGCCAAGAGACTATCCCATCTCGGCGTTCTTCCATGATACACATCCCAGGAGGATGTTGTGGACGCTGACTCCCGATCTTCACGGCAGGCCGGGGAAGATCTTTTATCTGAAAGCAGCAGACCAGGGATCGTTTGTCAGCCGCCCTTCCGGCAATATGACGATGTTCAGGGGACTGTACCCGGGCAGTATCCCGAGTGAAGATAGCTTAGTGATCCAGCCGGTCCAATTATTGACCTTCTGCAATGATTTTATTGGGCACGGGGAAGTGTACCCTAAGGTGAACCCTTGGTGTGGTGGGTGGATCACCCCTACAAACCTTTTATGGGCTCGCTTAGTTGATTGGGCCCTGAAGTATTTTTAGACCGAGTTGGAGAGCATTGGTCTGTTTACGGCTGTGAGTGCCACCAGTGTTGGGTTACCTCCTAACCCCAACCTGTTTCTAGCACTGATGGAGCGATATATTTTGCTCATTGGGACTTTCGCCACTCCACTGGGGGAGTTAGGATTGGCCCTTCATGAGATGGCAGAGATCTCGAGACTGCCGATGGGGGATACTCCGTATGAAGAGTACGTTTCTACGAACCGGGAGCTGGGGGATTCAGACCCTCGGGTAGTGGAGGCGTACCAGGAGCTGATGTGCCACTACCTCGCTTGCACCACTTTTTTATGGAGAGCCCTCAGATTTGGCTCACATCAATAAATGGACGTCCTACCTCTTCTTTTATCGGTCCCGAAATGCTAAGCCGGAGAAGGTATTGGAGGGCAAGGATCTGCCTGTGAATCCTCTGAGCGCGCTTAATGCTCAGGTAGTCGACGATCTCATGGTAGACGTTGGGGCTCCGGACCTGATCCTCGATGAAGGGATAGGACAGTATCCTGTAGGCACTAAAGCCTACAGTTATTTGAGGCGCTGCCGTAGGCCTTTGTCCAGGGAAGCTCAACTGGCCGGCTTTCTCTTCATATGGCTGCGCCGACTGGTGGTACCTGGCATCGCATCTGCGGACCATATTCACCGCAACACGCTATGGCCTGTAGTACGTCTGGTATTTTGGGCAAGACTGGGCTTGCTCCCTGCTATGGTGTACCGTATTCAAGCTGGCCTGAGGGCCATGACTGACGGGCTGCTCGCCGATAAAACTCGGCGTGATAGCTTTGCCAGGGTAGAATTACCATACCTGTATATGATGGGATGGTTAATTTTTCATAACCCCAGGGTTATGTCTCCCGGCTCCGGCAGTAGTTCGGGGGCTAGTTTCTTGTTGAACTACCAGAAATCTTCCTGGAATGTGGCTACGGTTCTAGACTGTCGGCGGGTGCTGGGCTTCAGTCACAGCTGGAAGCTCTTCTGCACTGTCCCCTTTATACATCGCAATCAATCGAATATTAGGCTTGAGGATTCAGGCAGAGAGAAGACCAATCTTTCTCCTGAAGCTTTTAATTGGTTGGTTTGTATTAGACCTTCCCATTTACTGTACAGGAGTGAAGACCATTGCTTCTTGGAGCCCTACCTGCCTAGTCGGTTTGCCAGGCAGTTTGGGTATGATCAGTTGTACGTGGGCAACGCCGTCACCAGCTTTCGGTCCAGGGGTGGACACATTGATGGAGCGAGAGGATGGCGATATTTCCTCATGGGTTACACTGGAGCAATTTTTACCGTGCCGGTCATTACACTCTCCACGGAGCTGTATATTTTGCACTCGTATGCCCAGTTCTATGTGGCAACGAACACCTTCTATCGCGATTTTGATATGCATGAAAGTTTTAGGGTGCCCTCCTCCAAGTCTTGGGGAAGAGTGGAAGTCCCCTCGGTTTCTTCCGACGAGGGTGAGGAGTCTGTCACTCCAAATGAGCCTCTGTTGGCGGTATCGAGGGGTGAAGTACCTCTGCCTGCAGGGCCTTTGGTAATCTCCGAGAAGCGAAGGGCTCCTACTCCGAAGGAAACTTTATCTCGCAAGAGAAAGAAGAAGATGGTAAATCGTCCTCTCCAGATTCCTGGTATTGAGGCTCCTGGAAGTGAGCCTGCATCTCCCCATGTTGGGGATGATTATTTGATTGGAGGTTCTTCGCCTTTTAGAGAGGGAACCTCTTCAGTTCCGGCTGGTGGTACCGAAGAATCTCTGATGGAGGCTGCCGTCGCTGCTACTGCTTCAGGTAGTGGAACGAGGTCACCTTCAGGGCCGAGCCGAATGAGGATACCTTTGTCTGGGTCAGTATCGGGAGAGACTCCTGCCGTGTCTGTCAGTGCACCTAGCGAGATTCCAGCCGATGAGCCTCAGTTGGAGTTTGACGAGGACCTGGAAGACTATTTGCCAGCGTCGGTTAGCATACCCCTTTCTCCAGGTATGACAGCTCGCTTAGCATCATTAAGAAATGATTTAGCTGTACAGGCTGCAGATGCGACATATATGCTGTCGGCCATGGGTAAATGTTGTCTTCACGCCTCTTCTTCTAGTAAAATTAATATTATGCTGATATTAACTTCCTTTCATCGTCTTTTCTGGGGAAGACCTCTTCGGGGAGGGCAGTGTAGATGCGCTCTTTGGATCTGTGTCAGGTCCTGGCGGCGACATGGAGGTGGCTGATTTGAAGAGGAAACATCTTCGGGTGCCGGCTCGCCTGTCGACAAGGTCCCGATATCTCAAAAGGAGGACGAGCCTGTCATTGCGATAATGCCTCCTTTGAGTATGCTGGTATCGTCGTCCGGTGTTGGCGCTTCTTCTTTTGTCGCACCACCTGTTGAGGCGACGGCCGTGGCGACATCGTCTGCGGTTGTTCTTGGAGGGGGACTTGCCAATATCGAGGCTACTCCCGACGTCTATTCGGATCTAGCTGCGCTGATCGAGCAGTATACCGGCATCTTCTACGCTACTTTAAAAATGTTAATATCAATGGTGTTGACGAAGAATCTAAGCTTTGCGTCGCTGAAAAGGTCCTCCCAGTCTGTGATAGTGCCGGTCCGAGAATTTGACGACACTGGGCTAGCTGATACGCTAGAGGAGATAGTTAATGGTTTGGAGCAACCCATTAACGAATACTTGCAGCTAGCTCGCAACAATATTAAAGATCTGGTCCAGGCTAGATATGACTCCATGATTGCGCGGCTTGCCAAACAGATGGCAGGCGTAAATAAATCCATCCAGACACATTAGCAGAAGATGGATGAAGGAAAAACCGTCCTGGAGGAGGCCATTGCTCTTTAAACAAAGTGCCAGACTGAGCATGAAGGAAATGTAGCGAGGGTCCGCAAGCTGGAAACAAAACTCGCTCAGGCAAAGGAGTGGGCTTCTCAGTCGTCGGAAGCTCTAGTTGTGGCGGATAGTCGATTGGACATAGCACAACAGAACTTGGTGCGTGCAGGAGTCGCCCGTGCTGGTTTTCTTTGGGCTAGAGCCGAATTGTCCCTCAAGAGCAATGATGAGGCACGGCTGGAGCGGGCTCGCAATGATATCTTGGGTTCCAGGACTGAGAGGATGGCTGCACTGGCACAGCAGCTTCGCGACCTGACCGCTCCCCCAAAATGATATACTTTTGCTTTTGCTTTTTCTTTTTACTGTACTTCCGCTCCTTTTTGGGAATAATAAAGAGGCTTTCATCTGACTTTGTGGCCCCATCATTTCGGAATGTAAATGACAAGTTTGGGTGAAAAGTGATATCAGAGGTAATATGGACGTGATATACTCTTGGTAAGTTTTAGCAGGATACATCTATTCAGAGGTTATATGATAGAATGCGATCCAACTAGTTTCATTTAGGAAGTAGTTTTGTCAGAATGAGCTTTTCGCCATATTCTACTTGAGCAGAGGAGGTTAAGCATAGTACCTTTTCAGAAATTTGCCATTGATAGGAGCCATTAACAGGTCTCCATTAGGCTGGGCTAACTTGTAAGCGCCGTTTGAGAACGTCGTCTCGATCACATAAGGGCCTTCCCATTTGGGCTAGAATTTGCCCTTACTTTTGTGAGTAAGAATCATCGGCCTTCTTACGGCTAAAACTAGCTCGCCGACTTTGAACACCCTTTCTTTTACTTTTTGATCAAAAGCTCTGGAAATGCGTGCTTGGTAGAGCGCGATGCGCTGTTGAGCTTTGAGGCATTTCTCATCTAATCCTTCTAGCTCTTGAAGCCTTAACATGTCATTCTTTTCTTGAGTCAACTCTAGCCACGGCTATCCTGAGTGACGAAATTTGGATCTCGATGGGGAGAACTGCTTCGCTCCTGTAAACTAATAAGAATGGGGTACAACCTGTCGGTGCCCGTACCGTTGTGCGGTATGCCCAGAGACATTCTCCCAGCTTCTCATTCCAATCCCTTTTGTTCGAAGAGACGAACTTTTTTAAGAGTTTGATAATGGTTTTGTTGAAAGCTTCCGCCAAACCATTAGTAGCAGGATTGTATGTCGTAGATGCGACATTCTGTATCCGATTTTTATCGTAAAATCGATGAAATGCTTGGCTGATGAATTGAGGCCCATTGTAATGGATTAACCTTCGGGGTATCCCAAAGCGGTAAATGACGTGATGCTTGATAAAGCTGATCATATTAGATGCCTTTACTTCAGCAAGAGGGATCGCCTCTGCCCATTTGGAGAAATAATTCGTGATGGCCAGTATAAACCGGTGACCTCTGGAAGAAGACGGGTGAATAGGACCAATAATATCCATACCCCATGTTTCGAAAGGCCAGGATGCAACCGTAGGATATAGATATTCAGGAGGTTGATGGATAAAGTCTGCATAGACCTGACAGGCTCTGCATTGTCTTACATACTTTATTGCGTCTATGATCATAGTAGGCCAGTAATAGCCCATTCTCCTGATGCGATCATGTTGCTTAGGACCGGGTTGATGCGCTCCGCATACGCCGTCGTGGGCTTCACGGATAATCCGCTGTGCTTCTACACTAGAGAGACATCGTAATAATAGTCTATCATAAGACCGGCGATATAGACATTGTGACGATGCGTCAAAATAGAAGCGTAATGATCGTCTTTTGACGGATACTGCTTCTTTAGGATCTTCTGGCAAGATTCCGTATGCTACGAAATCTATAAAGGGAGCTCTCCAGTCTCTCCCGGGAGGATCTGTGTCCACCGCGTAGCTGTGTTCTATGTGAAAGTTATTTTTCACACAGAATAAATCTTTGTTAAGAAGGATTACCGAATTCTGCCTTCTTATAGGGGTAGCTAAATCTGCAGCTAGACTGGCTAGGGCATCAGCTTCCAGATTCTGAGATCGAGGTACATGCTCTAGGAAGAATCCTTTGAATGTTATGGCTATCTCAACCGTTGCTTGGTGATAGGGGATGAGGTCTGGATTCTGTACTTCATATATTCCCCTGACTTGATTGACGATCAGCAGAGAATCACCGATAGCTTCCAGAGATTCGATGCCCAAATTTTTAGCAACTTGGAGACCAATTAGTAGAGCATTGTACTCTGCCACATTGTTGGAACAGGGCTCGCTAAGAGAATATGTTCGGTAGATGACGTGCTTATCAGGAGTAACCAGGACAATTCCTACTCCCGAAACCATGTTTCCCCTGGGACCAGTTCTGGAGGCACCATCGAAGAACAGTTGCCATGCATCACTTTCCATTACGGAATTACACTCTGCAACTTCGTCGGGAATATCCTCGTACAGTTTGGAGGCCTCCGGGATCGGATGAGCAGCTAGGAAATCAGCCAATGCTTGGCCTTTGACGGACTTCTGGGGGACGTACACCATGTCATACGGTGTCAATAACATCGCCCAAGTCGTGAGTCGGGAATTAAGAACACTTGGCTTGTTCATCAATACCCGAAGAGGATTGATCCTGGAGATGATGTGAATGGTTTGGCCTATGACATAGTGTCGCATTTTCTGAATAGCGAACATCAGAGCCAAGCATTCTTTCTTCACTGGATTGTACCGGTGTTCGGCTCCCACCATCATCCTGCTGAGGTAGTAGATATACTGCTCGTGACCCATCTCATTCTTTTGTGCAAGAAGAGCTCCCATAGAATGATCCATTGCTCGAACATACAGCATAAATATTCTTCCCATGACAGGAGGCACCAGAACTAGCGGACTGGTGATGTAGCGCTTGATATCACCGAACGCTTGTTGATAGGCTTCGTCTCATACGAAGGATACACCTTTCTTCATGAGACGAGAAAATGGCTGACATCTCCCAGAGATGTTGGATATGAATCTTCGGATATAAGCCAGGCGACCTTAAAATCCCCTGAGTTCCCTTAGATTGTGGGGCAGTCGTATTTCTAAGATGGCCTTGACTTTATCAGGGTCCACTTGAATGCCTTTGGCGGTTATGACAAATCCTAGAAATTTGCCACTTGATACCCCCAGAAAGGACTTTGTAGGATTCATTTTGAGTTGATGTTGGCGCATCAAGTCAAATACTGTCTTCAAGTCTTGGATATGATTATCCTTGAGGCAGCTTTTGACAGCTACATTGTCCACGTAACACTCCACTGTCTTGCGTAAATGCTCATGGAATATGTTACTCATAGCCCGTTGGTACGTAGCCCCGACATTCTTCAATCCGAAGGGCATGACCGTATAGAAATATACCCCCAATGGCGTCCGGAAGGCAGTATGCTTTTCGTCTTCAGGATGCATCTTGATTTGAATCTATCCTGAAAATCCATCCATGAAAGATATACGTTCAAAGCCACATGTATTGTCAATCATGACGTCTGTGATGGGAAGAGGAAACTCATCCTTGGGGCAGGCTGCGTTCAGATATCGGTAATTGATGCAGACTCATACTTTCCCATTTTTCTCATGACCGGGACAACATTGGCGACCCAGTCGGGATGTTGTTCTTCACGGATGAAGCCGCAGGCTATCAACTTCTTGATTTCAGCTTCAATAGCGTCAATCATATCCGGGTAGAACCGGCGTTGGTGCTGCTTCACAGGCTTTGAATCGGGCAATATATTGAGCTTATGAGTAACTACCTTCGGATCAAGGCCTGGCATGTCCTCATAATTCTACGCAAAGACGTCGATATATTCTTTTATCAGCTGGATAACTTATTTCCTTTCTGCTTCAGAAAGATCGTTACTGATAAATATCGGCTTTGGCGAAAGTTCATCCCCAACGTCAATCTGGATAACTTTGTCTTCATTGGGAGGTTCTCTCTGCTCGAAGCAGAACTCCCATTGTATATCCATTTGCTGAGCCCAAGCGTCATTCTCAAACGGTTTGAATTCGCTCGAAAGCATGAGATAAGTCAGAGGGCACTGAGCCGTTTCGAGAGGAGAAAAAGATATCCTCGTTTGACTCAGGCGTTGCGAGGGAGGTGGTATACCCTAACCCGAAACGAGTTCGTTGATAGCAGGGATCGTCGTACAGCGGCATTCGTCTGCCTTTCGCGTAGTTAAGACCCGGTTCCTGCTTCAAGTTATAACCCATATTTTGCATGATCTTCAGAGCTTGCGGGCTGTATCTGTGAACCTGCATTTTACCGACATCATCGTCGGAAGAATCCTCTTGCATAGTCGGTTCATTGCGCAAGCGGTCGAAGACTATCGGATGCTGACTACTGCAATTAGGCGGGACAATGAAGATAAAATCTTCATGCGGTCCATATATCGTGGTGACATTGGATGATGATGCTACTTCCCATATATACGGATGATAGGAATCTATAGCTTCCAAGAATTTTTGCGTTATAGGTTCTATATCGTCGTAGGGGGATGATTCCTGATTTGGAATTTAGGCGTCAATATACTGGAAAAGAGGATGTTTATTATCATCTGAAACTCTGTTCCCAGCTGCGTTTACATCACTCGGCTGCCTGTCGCGTCGGAGGTTGATGACCAAGGGTGGAGGCTTCTGGTAAAAAGTGATCACAAGAGAATCACCCCCTTTTCCTGACCTGGTCTCATTTAGGTGGATAGCCATAGACTCTACGACTTTTGGACGAGTAGTCCGTCCTTTCACCTTGATTGTCAGAGGATGCTTGGCAGAGGGTTCTTCTGGCTCCCGGTGGGATTCCTTCTCTGCTTCGGCTGACACCTCTTTCGTGCAGTCTTGAGAGTACAACACGGCATCAGAGTAGTAGGATTCTACTCCTTTGAATGGGTTCAGGTCAGCAATCTCCATCTGTACTGTTCCTCGGGTGTCTACATATTTAAAGCATTGGTGTAGAGTTGAAGGAACGATGTTGTGGTCGTGGATCCTAGGTCTATCCAGCAGAATATTGTAGGACACCTATGAATCGATGACGTAACACGTAGCCACCGATCTGAGGTTGCCAATTTGGATCCTCAGGCGAATCTTCCCCAACGGCTTACTTCTTCCGACGTTCAAACCCACGATCGTAGTGGTGGTGTAAGCCAATTCGCTGTTAGGAATTCTTAGCGGTCTGAGCAGACTATAAGGAATGATGCTGATTGATGATCCCGGATCTATGTGAATCCGGTCGACCTCCATGGAACCGATGTACCCGGTATAATAGAGGGGTCTGTCATGCCTGTTATGTTTTAACAGCATATCATCTTGAGTGAAAGTGATGTTTGGGACCACCTCCATCATACTGTGGCATTGAGGACACGCCACGGGTTCTTTGGTAGACCTATTATTCATTGCACTCGAGAGTACAAATAATAGATTTGGGACAAGACCTGCCAGAGGTAATATGGACATGGCAGTCTTTGTGGACCTAACACCACTGGCGTACTTAGAGTTAAGTATGGGTGTTAAGTTGAGATGACATCCAATATGATAATCGATAGCCAAAAACTCGGAGAGTTTGTTCAGAGGTAATATGAACATGACAAACTTCTGTGATGCAATTCCATCGGGGATGGAGGCGCATATCTGCTCAGAGGTAATATGGACATGGCAGTTTTTGTGGACCTAACACCACTGGCGTACTTAAAGTTAAGTACGGGCATTAAGTTGAGATGACAGCCGATACGATAATCGATAGCCAGAAACTCAGAGAGTTTGTTCGGAGGTAATATGAACATGACAGACTTCTGGGATGCAATTCCATCGGGGATGGAGGTGCATATCTGCTCAGAGGTAATATGGACATGGTAGTTTTTGTGGACCTAACACCACTGGCGTACTTAGAGTTAAGTACGGGCATTAAGTTGAGACGACAACCGATATTAGAGGTAATATGAACATGATAATCGGTAGCCAAAACCGAGAAGGTTTATTCATAGGTAATATGAACATGACAAACTTCTGGGGAAAGGAATGAAATACTTGGATGATGAACATAAACTTATGTCTGGACAATTCACTGTGGAGTGATTTTCCTGAAGAATCCATTGGGGAAACTTTTTAGGGACTCTTCCTCAGGTACATTCTTGAAGAGAGCAAAATTGTTACGTAAAAAAGAATGAAAATCCAATTGGTAATGACCGTCCCTTTGTTTACAAATGCAAAGTGATGACCTTGGCCTCGATCAACTCCTGAATTCTCTTTTTTAGCACATAGCACGCCCTTGTGGGGTGATGAGTGTACCGATGGAAGAGACAATAATCTGGGTTATCAACTTTGCCAGCCCTCTCAGGATGACTAATGTTGGGTAGCTGAGGCTTGCTTTCTCTTACGTAGATTGCAGGGATCATTTGCTTTTCTATGGAAGATAGATGCATTTTTACGCGCAGAGCACGTTTGTGATTCCTGATTTGGCGCTGAGGCATTATCAGAAATTTTGTCTATTCCGCTAGGGACGGGAGACTGAATTTTATGCGCAGAGCGCGGTTTATACTTCTGAGTTAGCGCTGAGGCATTGTCAAAAGTTTTGTCGTCCCTGCCAGAGACAGGCGACTGAATTTTACGCGCAAGGCACGGATTATACTTCTGGGTTAGTGCTGAGGCATTGCCAGAAGTTTTGTCGGTCCTACAAGAGACTGGCGACTGAATTTTACGTGCAAGGCACGAATTATACTTCTGGGTTAGCGCTGAGGCTTTGCTAGAAGTTTTGTCGATCCTGTCAGAGACAGGCGACTAAATTTTACGTGCAAGGAGCGGAGGGAGCAATGCTACAACCTCATTGGTCGGAGAGACCGGAGATATCGGAGAGATCTGAGAGATCAGAGAGATCGGAGAGATCAGAGAGTCCACAGGAATGGTAGAGAATGTCTTGGGCATCCAGACCTTGTTCAGCTTCCTGTTGTTTTGGACAGAGAGGGAGTAAGAGCTACCCCCTGTTCGAAGCATGTCTTCGTAAGCAGACAGGTCGAACTGGACGACCAGTGTCTTCTTCAAGGATCCCATGGATACCGCATCGTGTTGAGCAATAGCTTCCTCATCAGAAGAGAAAGATGTCCCCAGCAGAGTCGCCATCTTGTTTAGGATGATAAACGAGAAAAGATGATATATGGAAAACGAGGTCTTATACGAAAACTCGCCCTTCTTTTATGTTTACAAACAAGATTGTACAATTTAATCCTATACGAGGATGACCAAGTACAATTTATTTAATCTAGGTAAATATTGTTATAGGTGTCTGATCTGCAGTCGATCAATTTAGCCCTTGGATCACACGATGTTCAAGAAGTGCCGTGGAAGACAGAAAGCAGCTTCACAGGTTGCTAAAGAGGGGGGATGCTCGATGCCAAAGTCGTCGATCCCTTCTCTTTGCCTGAGCTCTGGATTCTCCTCTCCTCTCTCTCTTGACCTCCAATTTCTTTGACCGTTGGGTCTGATACTGGATTTCTTGATCGATTTTCCGACCAATTTCTTTCGACCTAATTTCTTCGACCTAATTTCTTCGACCTTGTCCTCTGTTGATAGAGGTCTCTATTTATAGTGTTTTAGTGATAGTGACCACTCAGTCGTTGTAGAAATCGATTAGTAGAAAGTATAGCACCCTTTTACACGATGGTTTAAAATAACCAATGCCTGCGTATAGATGACCTTTTGAGTGAGCATGTGATGCACGTCCAACTAAGGGACAAAACGCGTATATCTGCTGCGAAGATCACGGCGTAGAAGCCACGTAGGTATTTATCCCTTGTGTAGAAGAGGTTGGCGTAGAAGCCAATGACTGTCACCATGGCATAGAAGCCAAGTAGGCATAGAAGCCAAGTAGGCGTAGAAGCCGAGTGGTGTAGAAGTCGAGCGGTCATAGAAGCCGAGTGGCATAGAAATCGAGCGGTCATAGAGGCTGAGTGGTCATAGAGGCCGAGTGGGCATAGAAGCCGAGTGAGCATAGAAGCCGAGCAGGCGTAGAAGCCGAGACGATGTGGACGTTTTAGCCGGAATTACGGCTCTTGGAGATATAATCAAATCTCTTGCATTAAATGCAGAGATCTGCCCCCATCCTGTGCATTAAATGCAGAGGCTTGTCTTTAAGATTTGCCATCATTCTGTGCATTAAATTCAGATACGCGTCTCGAACTCTATACGAAGAGTAACTGCTGACGTGGCGGTCTGTTTGCCTTCTGTAGAGCGTAAGAAGCTCACGTATGCCTGTGTAAAACTGGGCGGCGTATTCCCTTATATGCGTAAGAGTAGTTTACGCAAAGGAGATGTTACTAAACGACAGTTCGGTGACATTTAATCAAATCTCCTGCATTAAATGCGGAGATCCGCTATTATCCTGTGCATTAAATGAGGAGGCATATTTTGAAGGCCTGCCACCCTTCTGTGCATCAAGTACAGAGACGTGCCTTGGGCATCTGTCAGTATTCGACGCTTTAAGTACAGAGACGTTCCTCGATAAACTGTCACCGCTCTACGCATTAAATGCAGAGACGTGCCTCGAGCCCTGTACGAAGTGCAGCTTTTGACATGGCAGGCTGTTTGTCTTCTGCGGAGCATAAACAGCTCGCATCGGCCTGTGTAAAACTAGGCAGCGTATCCCTTTGTATGTGTAAAAGTGGTTTACGCAAAGAAAATAGCAGTAAATGACTGCCTGGGTTGCAGTGCCGCGCCATCATGATACCCGTCGCTTGGGTTATCGTACAGTACTCTTTGTTAGGAGTCCAGACGTCAGGTTTATTGTGATCTGACAGGTTCATTTCAAAGAATACGAAGCGTTCCTTGTACACTTTAATGCTGCATTGAAAGCGGATGAATTTTTATGCCATATAGGCGATGAAGCACCCTGTTTATGCCGAAGCAGCCTGGACATACTGCATTACGCGGATGGTCCTTGAGCCCATATTTTTACGCTGTGCTCAGCAAAAAATCTCTGTTGCACGTTTGATGGCTCTGAGGTCCTCTGTTTTATGCTACCCTGCATCAACATGCTACGTATAGCTATCCAGCGTATTTTTCATGCTTCTATAAGGACCAAGTATGGACACTATAAGTTTTTAGTAATGCCATTTGGTTTAACAAATGCGCCAGCTGTATTCATGAGTTTGATGAATAGAGTTTTTCATCACTACTTGGACAAATTTGTGGTTGTGTTTATTGATGATATTATAGTATATTCCAAGAGCCACGAAGAGCACGAGGAGCATCTCAGAATCGTGCTAGAGACGTTGAGGCAGAAGAAGTTATATGCCAAACTCAGTAAATATGAGTTTTGTATGGATAAGGTGCCTTTCTTGGGATATATCATCTCAGGAGAAGGACTTTCAGTTTATCCAGAGAAGGTTGCTGCCATAGAGACTTGGCCTATACCAACATCAGTTGCTGAAGTGAGAAGTTTTCTAGGACTTGTTGAATATTACCGGAGGTTTGTAGAAAATTTCTCAAGGATTGCAGAGCCCATGACGAAGTTGACACACAAGGACCAGGAGTTTGCATGGACGGAAGAATGCCAGAAGGCCATTGAAGAATTGAAGAGGCGTCTAACAACAGCACCTGTCTTGACTCTTCCTTCAGGGTCAGGAGGTTTTGTTGTTTATAGTGATGCGTCAGGTAGTGGACTAGGATGTGTTTTGATGCAACATGGCAAAGTTATCGCTTATGCATCGAGACAGTTGAAGGTCCATGAGAAGAACTACCCAACGCACGATCTTGAGCTAGCTGCAGTAATATTTGCATTGAAGATTTGGAGAGCATGTATTCTTGAGAATTTTACCTACTCGAGATACCATTCGATTTGGGAGCAGAGGCAAGTTGAGCCCAAGGTACATCGGGCCCTTTGATATTCTGGAGCGCATTGGTGAGGTGGCCTATCGTCTTGCTTTACCTCCATCCTTAGGGGGAGTGCATGATGTATTCCATGTCTCACAGTTGAGAAGGTACGTGACTGACCCAAGTCACGTAGTAGATTATTCTGAGATCGCAGTAGGCCCAAGCCTGAGATATAAAGAACAACCAGTGGGTATACTCGGCACCAGTGAGAACACACTGCGAGGACAGACCATTAGACTGGTTCATGTGGCTTGGAAGCAACACTCTCCTGGCGAATCTACCTGGGAACAAGAGGATATCATGCGCCAGCGTTATCCTCATTTATTCGAGGATGCAGGTATAACCTAAGCAATTCTTATAAATTCTCATAGTTCTGTTCTTTAGTAGCTTATTCTCTGATTGCGAAGATGCAATCTTCTTAAGGGGGGTAGATTGTAATCACCTGAATTTTTAGAATTTAAAAACTTAATTTTCAAAATTTATTTAGAATTTTTCTGTAATTTTTGACAAAATAAAACTAGGGTATTCTAATTTAAAATGATTTTTAAATGTTATTAAATAATATTAAAATATTATAGAAATTATATTTTCTAGTGTAAAATGAAAATCTAGACATAGGGTAATTTTTCGGAAATTTATTGGACCCCGGAAGTATTTTTAAAGCCCTAAAAACTATTGTTTAAATTAAACCCAATTAAACCTGAACCCGGTTCATTGAACCAAATTAAACCAAACCGAACCAACTGCTGAACCGAACCAACCCAAACCCAACCCAATCTTAGCGGGTCGGATCCGGGTTCAACCTGACCCGCTTAAGACCTGACCTGACCCGACCCGTTTGGAACCCTAACCCCCAATTCTTTCATCTTCCCTCCCCGATTTCTCTCCTCCGACAGCCGTTTCCGCCGCTGTGGCCGCCGGAGACCTTCCCCTTCCTCTTCCCTCAACCGCCTGAGACCCTTCCCCTTCCTATTCCGGCAACCGCCGACGATTCACCTCCATTTTTCCCCCCTATTTAAACTCGCAGTCGGCCTAAATTTCCTCCTTCTCCGCCTTCGACCATCCTTTTCTGCCACCCGACTCCAGCCCTAGCCCGACCTCACCGCCGCCAGAAGTCCTCTTCTCCGCCTCGACCAGACCCCAAAGTCGGCCGCCCCTCGCTGGCCTCCCGCTGCCCTCACCCCGAATCCGCCATTGTCTTCAGTCCCTGTAGCAGCTCCGGGGTAGCCGACTTCGGCCAAAGTCGTCCCCGGCAGAGCCCGACTCTAGAACCTCCACCCTCGCCCTCGCCCTCGCCCTCGACCTCGTAGCCAAGTCTCCACCCTCCAGTGCCGGGCAGCCTTCCTCCGGCCGCCCCGAGGCCCAGCAGTAGCAGCTGAACCCTAGACCAGCCCTCTACACCCTAGTTCCGGCCTCCTGAGCCGCCGCCGGCGAACCCGAGCCCCGGCCGACTCCGACCAGCTCCTCAGCCAGCCGCCCCAAGCCCGGCGAGTCTCTGGACGCAGAACCCGGACACATCCAGGACACGAAAACGGTGTCGAATCAACACACGGACACGGAAATCTTGGTTTCACGGAGCCCTGTTCAGGTAACCCGTTCTCTCTCTTCGCTGCCCCGTTTTTTGTTCCGTCTGTTACAACACGAACCCTGCGTGACCCTTCGATGCTCGTGCAACCCGCTCAGTGCATTGCGTCCTGTGGATATCGTGAACCACGATCCAAAAATAGAAAAATTAATGCCCTGTTTCACCCCGAAACTGAGTACGCCCCGCCAAACGGGACAACTTAGTCGCGTGCGGTCTTCACCTAAATGTGCGCGTCGTTGATACGGACGTGCGGGATTTTGTAGAAGTTGATTCGGATGTACGTGCATACCGGAATCAACGCGTATCCGCCGACAACGTCCCGTATCCGTCCATTCTGGAATACTTCATAACTTTGTGTACATACGTCGGATCGAAACGAAACTTGCACCATCGGACTAATAGCAATATGCTGGTCCTGTGACCCAAGTTTGGTTCGATTCTGAGAACGTTGACAAAATTGCGTATCGTGGGCCCCATAGGCTCTACTTGACGGCAATTTTGAGATCGACTCATCGAAATCCAATTCTGGAAGTTTCGTTGGGTTCGTATCATCGTTCATGACTTGTTGATACTAAGTTGGATGAATTTGAAGACCTTGACCCTGACCCATTTTTCGGTGCAAAGTAGCCCACATATGGACCCCGCTTTGGCCCAGAAATGTCATTTCCGCCCTTGTGTCCAAATTGGACTTAAGGACAGGTATTTCTAGCTATTTCATACTTTCTAAGACTGTTGGTAATGTCTATTTCAGCTTTTGGAGGAGTATCTACAGGACCCACTGATACCGGAACAGCTATTGGTATTCCAACCCCAGGCAAGTGTACCTTGCCAACTTGCAGTCTTTATTACATATTACTTTGACTCAATTATAATTGATGTACATGCTTAAACCTAGGACCATGTGACTTACTTAGCGTCCGATTAATAGTCGGGTGCCAACCCCTTACGCGGAGTTGTGTACGTCACCTAGAGATGGACATTCGTGACCCTTTACATTCTCGTACTTGTTTTATCAAGTATATTATAACCCAGGACACTTGACACCATACATATGACAGAATCTTCCTGAGATATTCATGGTGATTCTGTGTAGGATACAGGATTGACATAGACATTATATTCTTAGAGATTATATGACTTGTTGCATTAGCTATGATCTCACGTGACATGGACATGAGACGTTATGGACATGAGATATGTGGTTACATTGGGTGGGGAGAGACACACAGGCTACAGGCTGTTCTATATATATCTACTACTATTGTGAGGTTGTAAACTCTCGAGCAGAGCTAGACCCATTACTAGTTATTACTGCTACCGGCTCCCCGACACAGAGCTTGTAGCGGTCTCAGCCTGAGTACTAGTGATGCTCTCACTTGAATTTTACATAGATAGTTATGTAGTGACCCTACTTGTTTCATTTACTATTTTACTGTATTTATTTTGGCTTGTATTATTTGTACCTTGCTATGTCCCCTAAGGACCTGGATCCGGATAATGTCTCCAGGTTTAGCAAAAGAGCATTATCCCGAGGTTTACGGAACAGGAGCAGAAGCTATAGCAGAACCTGATACTGGAGCTAAACCAATCCCCGAGGAAGAGGTGATGGCTGAAGACTTTTCCTAAGTATATGTTTTTGTACTCATCAGTTACTTTATTTTGGACTCTGTTGTTCTGGTCTGTTGAACCAGTGTATTAGACTATTATCGGGTTGTTCCCTGAAATACTTGTTGAGACTGGTTATTGGTTTACTTTTCTTATTGCTGTTGATCTTATTATCATTTGTGGATGAGATTAGTTATGATATGTTGTAGTAGACCTTATTTTACAGCTTAAGTACACCCTGGTGGATCCATTAAATTGGGTTGTCCATCAGAGTGTGCTGCTGGCCATTGCCACGTGTCTAGTCCCTTGATATTTTGGGACTGGGGCGTGACAATATCCTCGTATAGGATTAATAGTACTTCTTGTTTGTAAACCTAAGAAAGTGTTTCGTATAAACCTAGTTTTATTTCTGTCATTTATTATTAAACACAAGATGGTGACTATGCTTGGGATAACTTTCTCATCTGACGAGAAAGCAATTATTCAACACGATGCAGTATCAGTAGGATCAATGAAGAAGACCTTGGTCGTCCAGTTTGACCAGTCAGCCTATGAAGACATGCTTCGAGCAGGGGGTAGCTCTCATTCCCTCTCCGTCCAAGACAACAGGAAATTGCGTAAGGTGTGGATGCCCTGGACATCCCCTACCATTCCTGCCGACTCTCTGGTTTCTCCGACCAACAAGGTTGTAGCTTCGCAACCTGCGCGCCCCGCATGTAAAACTTTGTCTCCCTTCTGTGACGTGGCAGACAAAACTTCTGAAAATGTCTCAGTGCTAATCCAGAAGTCTGCTCCGCGCCCTACGTGTAAAACTCTGTCTCTTGTGTGTGACGTGGCAGACAAAACTTCTGGCAATGCCTCAGTGCTAATCCAGAAGTCTACTCCGTGCTCTGCACGTAAAACTCTGTCTCCTGTCTGTAATGTGGTAGACAAAGCTTCTGGCCATGCCATAGTGCTAACCCAGAAGTATATTTCGCGCCCTGCGTGTAAAATTCAGTCTCCCATCTGTGACGCGGCAGACAAAATTTTTGATAATGCCTCAGCGCTTATTCAGAAATTCCAAACGCATTCCACGCGTAAAAATGCATCTTCCCTCCGTGGAAAAGCAGATGGTCCCTGCAATCTACGCAAGAGAAAACAAATGACGGATTTCCCGACCTTTCGGATTTTACGCCATCAAGAGAGGAGTCTGCCCGCTCTTCAGATTATGCGAAATGCTGACGGCCATTTGAGGACTTCCTCATCTATACGCCAGCCTGAGCAAAATTCCAAATTACGCCAGAAAAAACCCCTCGGCGTAAAGAAGACACAGTTCGTGGATAGATATGCTCCTTATGGATCAACTGCTACTCATATGGCTGAACTACTGTATTTCTACGGCAGAGAAAGGGTTGGGGTTCCCAATATCCGCATTCCAACTGATGTAAACAGGAGGAACAAGCCTTCTTCTTCTTCTTCTTCTTCTTCTTCTATTAATCCTCCCGACTTGCGTGAATTTCTGATCCAGAAGCGCAAAGATAAATGATCTTCCAACATGTCTATTACGCCCCCTAGGGAGCACTGTTGTAATAGTCATAAAGTTGTAGTTAATTATTGCTGTTATAAGGCAAAATGGTCAATTTTTGACCGGTTGAACTACTCCTTGTCTATACAGGAAGAAGATCCTATATTCGCATCAGTGAACATGGCTTCACACGTTCCTAGAGGAAGGTCAAATTCAAGACGTCATCCTTCTAGAACTCCAAGCCAAAGGAGATTCGACAGACACCTTGAGAACATTGAAGCTGGGTGTTCCGAAATACCCGTTTGAGGTCACGACAACCGGCTTCGTATTCTTCTGATTTCGACACTAGGGGTCGCTAGTTTCCCGAATCAGATGCTGAAAGTATAGAGTCAATCTCTACAGAGACCTATACTAATCCTTCAATGACATCCAGAGAAATAGGAGTCTATGCCATTGAAGATGAACGCGAAGAGGCTTCCCCATCGGGAAGTACTGAGCAATGCATCGCTGTGTTGGAGACATCTCTAAAAGAGATACAGTCCATGATGGAGAATATGCACCAGATGATGCTGACTCAACACACAGCTGCTATAGCTCAAGCATCGGTCCCTCCAACTCAGATACGTGTGGGGGTGGACTTACCACCACTGAATAT
The DNA here is from genome assembly GCA_036927795.1 of Iris macrosiphon. Taxonomy (NCBI): domain Eukaryota; kingdom Viridiplantae; phylum Streptophyta; class Magnoliopsida; order Asparagales; family Iridaceae; genus Iris; species Iris macrosiphon. The sequence goes on along the minus strand of JAYESA010000014.1, from coordinate 31,663,814 downwards.
GAATCAGGAGCCTGCTCTAAATCAGGAGTCAGCAGCTCCTCCACTTCCTAATTCGGAGAATATATTGCCTCCTGTTGGAGTTATAATACAACCAATCTCTCAACACTCCGCAGTCCCTCTACCAGCTGAAGATCCGATGCAGGCAGTGCGGGAATTAAAAGCCCAATTTGATGCCTTGAAGCATAAGGACCAGCTCAAGAAATTGGGAATGAACCAGCCTTACCCAGCTATCTAGGATGAGATCCCTTTCCCTCCTAAATACAAACCACAGGCTATGGCTTTGTTTAAGGGAAAGACATCATCGAGCCAGTACATGATCTACTTCAGTATGATGACGGTGTTATTGCAAGGGAATGATGTCCTTCTCACTCGAGTGTTCAAAGGCTGTCTCTCGGGGGTGGCTTATCAGTGGTACCGTAGTCTTGCGGACAACTGTATTACTTTCTTTGAAGATTTCAAGACTTTATTCTTCGCGCGATTCTACGAAGGAGGGATGGACATGTCTATGTCCTCTCTTATCGAAGTAAAGCAGAAAGAGAAAGAGAACGTTCACGCTTTCATCGAACGTTTTCGTCAAGCCACGTTGCAAATGCCTCCCGGAGTTCCAGACTCGGCATTAGTAGACATTTGCAGGAAGAACCTTCTTTCGGTGATCTCGGTATTCACAGGACCATATCAGTTCCATGATTGGCCCTCGTTCATCATCTCAGCGGTAGTCGCTGAAGACAACAGTCGAAAGGCGCATGATAATAGAATTATGATATCTGCCTCTGATAGAGGCAAGAAGTTATCCTCCAACATCGACCATCCTCGTGGTTCCAAAGGAAAAGAAGCTTTGACGATCAATACGTCCAGGCAAAAGGCTGCGGCAACCACACAGACAAAACCTGGGACTTCCAGGCCCATTGAAGTATATTCTTTTGACGACGACGATATTCCGAGCATATTCGAGTGTCTAGTCAAAAGCGGCAAGATTACCCTCCCAGAGGTAAAGCGGCCTAATAAAGTCGGCAGTACCAATAACCCCAAGTACTGCATTTTCCATAGGTACATCCATCACCCCACAAAGGCGTGTTATGTACTAAATAGGAAAATCCAGGAGTTGATCGACGCTAAGGCCATCACTTTGCGCAATAGCGAGAAGACGGTCACCACCAACATGATCTCTCTCCAATTTGGCAATCTGCCTCCTCAAGAAGTTTCGGATGGGGTTGTACCTATTTCTCGGACAATGATAATTATTGTTAATCTCCCTCCAGCCAGGGGTCAAAATCATGACCTGGTACCCCTAACTACCCAGCGTGGCGAGATTATGTGGGTTCATCCAGATTCGGTGTCAGAGATCGAGGAAGAGACTCAAGCTGCTAAGGCTAAGTCTAAAAAAAACTCGAAGCATAGACTATGCCATATGGTTGCGATATCCTCGACATCAGAAGAAGAGGTTTTGGCTACCGGAACCCGGTCAGGCAAAGCATACCTCAAGGACTATGGAGGAAATCAAGAAGAAGCAACGACGGATACTCCAGTTGCTAAGCCTTCAGAACCTGAACCTGTCATACCAGAGGTAGGTCCTTCTAGACCTACTTTGGTAGACAAGGGCAAGCAAAAAGAAGTGTGCTTTGACAAACCTTTGAAGAATATTCAAAACGAAGGTTTGGAGAAGCCATATAACTTCGACATCCTGGCCCAGTTGGCTAATACACCAGCCAGATTGTCCATCTTTGAGCTACTCAGGCTATCAAAAGATACTCGTCAAGCCTTGAGTGAAGCATTAATGCAGGCTGATACATACTTGACCCAGCTCAAGTCCCCTGATGAAGAACCGGTGGCATGTCCTCAATGCCATAGTGTGATGGAGGTGGTCTCGAATATCACTTTCACTCAAGATAACATGCTGTTAAAATATAATAAGCATGACAGACCCCTCTATTACACCGGATACGTAGGTTCCATGGAGGTCGACCGAATTCACATAGATCCGGGATCATCGATCAGTATCATTCCTCATAGTATGCTCAGACTGTTGAGAATTCTTACCAGCGAATTGGCTTACACCACCACTACAATCGTGGGCTTCAATGCCAGAAAAAGTAAGCCGTTGGGCAAGATTCGTTTGAGGATCCAGATTGACAACCTTAGATCAGTGGCTACATGCTATGTCATTGATTAAGAGGTATCCTACAATATTCTGCTGGGCAGACCATGGATCCATGATCACAACATCTTTTCTTCGATTCTACATCAATGCTTCAAATATATAGATGCCCAAGGAACAGTACAAACGGAGTTTGCTAACCTTAACCCATTTAAAGGAGTAGAATCCTATTACTCTGATGCCATATTGTACACCCAAGACTACATGAAGGAGGTGTCAGGCAAGACAGAGGAGGACTCCTACCGGGAGCCAGAAGAACCCTCTGCCGAACAACCTCTGTCAATCAAGGTAAAAGGGCGAACTACTCGTCCGAAAGTCATGGAACCCATGGCTATTCACTTGAACAAAACCAAGTCAGGACAAGGAGGTGATCCTCTAGTGATCACTTTGAACCAGAAGCCTCCACCTTTGGTCATCAACCTTCGGCATAACAAGCAGCCAACTGATGTAAATATAACCAAGAAGGTTGTTTTTGACGATAATAAAGATCCTCTTTTCCAGTATATTGAAGTTCAAATTCCAAATCAGGAATCCTCTCCCCATAATGATATAGAACCTATAGCACAAAAATTCTTGAAGGCTATAGATTCCTATCATCCGTTTATGTGGGAAGTAGCATCAACATCTAATGTCATCACGATCTATGGGCCACATGAGGATTCTATATTTATTGTCCCGCCTACTCGCAGCAGTCAACATCCAATAGTCTTCGGTCGCATGCGCAATGAACCGACTGTACAAGAAGATTCTTACGAATCTGTTGCTGGAAAAATGCTGGTTCATAGATATAGCCCACAAGCTTTGAAGATTATGCAAAGTATGGGTTATGACTTGAAGCTGGAACCAGGTCTTAACTATGGGAAAGGCAGGCGAATGCCGTTGCACGGTGATCCCTACTGTCAACGAACTCATTTTGGGTTAGGGTATGCCACTTCCTTTGCAACTTCTGAGCTTAATGAGGATATCTTTTCCTCTTCTCAAAATGCCTCATCGTCCTCCGGCTCATATGATGATCTCAAACTAGCATTATCAGTAAATACGGTACTGACAGATTCCCTCAAAACAGACGAGCAAGAATCTGAACCGTTTGAGAATGACTCTTGGGCACAGCAAATGGATACGCAATGGGAACTCCAGTTCGAGCAGAGAGAACCACCGACCGAAGATAAAGTCATCCAAATTGACGTTGGGGATAAACTTTTGCCAAAGCCAATATTTATCAGTAACAATCTTTCCGGCGAAGAAAGGAAGAAATAATCTAGCTGATAAAAGAATATATCGACATCTTTGCGTGGAATTATAAGGATATGCCAGGACTCGATCCTAAAGTGGCTACTCATAAGCTCAACATACTGCCCAATTCGAATCCTGTAAAGCAGCACCATCGCCGGTTCCGCCCGAATATGATGGACGCTATTGAAGCTGAAATCAAGAAGTTGATAGCCTGCAGATTCATCCGGGAAGAAAAACATCCTGACTGGGTCACCAACGTTGTCTCAGTCATGAAAAAAAGTGGAAAAGTGCGTGTTTGCATCGATTATCGAGATCTGAATGCAGCCTGCCCCAAGGATGAGTTTCCTTTTCCCATTATAGACGTCATGGTCGATAATATGTGCGGTTTTGAGCGCATGTCTTTCATGGACGAATTTTCAGGATATAACTAAATCAAGATGCATCCTGAAGACGAAAAGCATACTGCCTTCCGGACACCATTGGGGGTATATTGCTACAGGGTTATGCCCTTCGGACTGAAGAATGCCGGGGCTACGTTCCAACGAGCTATGAGTAACATATTCCATGAGCACCTACGCAAAACAATAGAATATTACATGGATGATATAGCTGTCAAAAGCCGCATCAAGGATAATCACATCCAAGACTTGAAGACAGTATTTGAGTTGATGCGCCAACACCAACTCAAAATGAATCCTACAAAGTCCTTTCTTGGTGTATCCAGTGGCAAATTCCTGGGTTTTGTCATTACCGCTAAAGGCGTTCAAGTGGACCCTGATAAAGTAAAGGCTATCCTAGAGATGTGACCTTCCCATAATCTGAGAGAACTCAGGGGATTTCAAGGTCGTCTGGCTTATATCCGGAGATTTATATCCAACCTCTCTGGGAGATGTCAGCCTTTTTCTCGTCTCATGAAGAAAGGTGTATCTTTCGTATGGGACGAAGCCTGTCAGCAAGCGTTTAATGATATCAAATGCTACCTTAGTAATCCTCCAGTTCTGGTGCCTCCCATCATAGAAAGACCATTTTTGCTGTATGTGCGAGTAATGGATCATTCTCTGGGAGCTCTCCTCGCACAGAAGAACGATGAGGGTCATGAACAGGCTATCTACTATTTAAGCAGGATGATGGTCGGAGCTGAACACCGGTACAATCCGGTGGAAAAAGAATGCTTGGCCCTAATGTTCGCTATTCAGAAAATACGATATTACGTCACAGGCCAGACTATTCATATCATCTCCAGGATCAATCCTCTTCGGGTATTGATGAACAAGCCAAGTGTTCTCAATTCCCCACTCATGACTTGGGCGATATTATTAACACCATATGATATGGTGTATGTCCTCCAGAAGTCTATTAAAGGCCAAGCATTGGCTGATTTCCTAGCTGCTCATCCGATTCCGGAAATCTCCAGATTATACGAGGACATTCCCGACGAAGTTGCAGAATGTAATTCCGCAATGGAAGATGATACCTGGCAGCTATTCTTCGATGGTGCCTCCAGGACTGGCCCCAGGGGAAACATAGTTTCAGGAGTAGGATTTGTCCTGGTCACTCCTGATAAACTCGTCATCTATCGAGCATATTCTCTTAGCGAACCCTGCTCTAATAATATAGTAGAGTATAATGCCCTACTCATCGGAGTCCAAGTCGCTAAATAATTGAACGTCGAATATCTGGAAGCTTTCGGTGATTCTCTGCTGATCGTCAATCTGGTCAGAGGAATATATGAAGTCCGTAATCCAAACCTTATTCCTTACCACCAAGCAACGATTGAGATAGCCATATCTTTCAAAGGGTTCTTCCTAGAATATGTACCTGATCTCAAAATCTGAAAGCTGATGCCCTGGCCAGTCTAACTGCAGATTTAGCTATTCCTATAAGAAGGCAGAATTCGATGATCCTTCTTAACAGAGATTTATTCTGTGTGAAAAATAACTTTCACATAGAACGCAGCTACGCTGTGATCACAGATCTTCCCAAGAGAGACTGGAGAAGTCCCTTTATAGATTTTATGGCATATGGAATCTTACCAGAGGATCCTAAAGAAGCAGTATCCATCAAAAAACGATCATTATGCTTATATTTTGATGCGTCTTCACAATATCTATATCGTCCAACCTACGATGGACTGCTATTACGATGTCTCTCCGATGATGAGGCACAGCGGATTATCCGTGAAGCTAACAACGGCGTATGCGGAGCACATCAACCTGGTCCTAAGCTACAGGATCGTATCAGGAAGATTGGCTATTACTAGCCTACTATGATCACAGATGCAATAAAATATGCAAGACAGCGCAAAGCCTGTCAGGTTCATACAGATTTTATATATCAACCTTATGAACATTTACATCCTACGGTTATATCCTGGCCTTTTGAAGCATGGGGTATAGATATCATTAGTCATATTCACCCGTCTTCTTCCAGAGGTCATCAGTTTATATTGGCCATCACGGATTATTTCTCCAAATAGAAAAAGGCGATCCCTCTTATTAAGGTGAAAACATCCAACGTGATCTGCTTCATCAAGCATCATGTCATTTATCGCTTTGGGGTACCCCGAAGGATAATTCATGACAATGGGCCTCAATTCATCAGCCAAGCGTTTCACCAATTTTGCGATAAGAATCGGATACAAAATATGGCCTCTACGGCATAAAATCGTGCTGCTAATGGTTTGGCGAAATCTTTCAACAAAACCATTATCAAACTTTTGAAAAAGTTCGTCTCTTCGAACAAAAGAGATTAAAATGAGAAGCTGGAAGAGTGCCTCTGGGCATACCGCACAACGGTACGAACACCGACGGGTTGTACCCTATTTTTATTAGTTTACAGGAGTGAAGCAGTTCTCCCGAAGCAGTTTTCCCCATTGAAATCCAAATTCTATCACTCAGAATAGCAGTAGCTAATGAGTTGACTCAGGAGAATAACGATCGACTACGACTTCAAGAGCTAGAAGGATTAGACGAGAAATGCCTCCTAGCTCAGCAACGCATTGCATTCTACCAGGCACGTATTTCCAAAGCTTTATATAAAAAGTGAAGAAAAGGGTGTTCAAAGTTGGCAAGCTAGTTTTAGCTGTGAAGAAGCCAATGATCATTACTCACAAGAGTAAGGGTAAATCCTAGCCCAAATGGGAAGGCCCTTTTGTGATCGAGACGACGTTCTCAAACGGCGCTTACAGATTAGCCAAGCCTAATGGAGACTTGTTAATGGCTCCTATCAACGACAAATTCCTGAAGAGGTACTATGCTTAATCTTCTCTGCTCAACGGAGTATGGTGAAGATCTCATTCTGACAATATTATGTCCAAAGAACTAGTTAGATCATATTCTATCATATCCATATAACCTCTGAATAGATATGTTTAACTAATTTGGAACTTCAAAACCTATCACGTCCATATTACCTCTGATAGTGTTTTATATACAAATTTAGTTGGATCATATTCTATCATGTCCATATAACCTCTGAATAGATATGTCCAGCTGAAGCTTACCGAAAGTATATCACGTCAATATTACCTCTGATATCACTTTCACCCTAACCTATCATTTATATTAAAAAAATGATGGGTCCACCAAAGTTAGATAAAGTCTGTTTATTATCTCCAGAAAGAGCAAGTATATATAAAAGCAAAAGGTACATCATTTGGGAGGAGCAGTTAAGTCGCGAATCTGTCACGCCAGAGAGGCCATTCTCTCATTCCTGGAGCTCAAAACCGTAGTGCGAGCCCGCTCCAACCTTGCTTCCTCATTGTTCAAGGCAGACAATTCAGACCGAGCATGTACAAAACTTGCGTGGATGACACCCACACGTGTCAGGTTCTGCTGAGCCGCTTCCATTCGGTCCTTCAACGCATCTCTAGCTGCCGATGAAGCGAGAACCCTCTCCTCTGCCTGAGCGAGTTCATCTTTCAATTTATGGACTCTCGCTGCCTCTTCCTCATATTTGGCTTCGTACTTAGCCAGCTGAGGAATGACATACCCCAATACGGCATGCTCTTCATTCATCTCTTGCTGCTGTGCCTCGATGGACTTGCTCAAAGTTTCTATCTCCCCAACAAGCCTCGCAGTCATGGAGTCATACTCAGCCTGAATCAGGTCATCAATGCTGCCTTGGGATAGTTGCAAATAATTGTTAATGGGTTATTCTAAACCATTAACTATTTGCTCCAACGCATCAGCTCTCCCAGCGTCGTTGAAATTTCTGATCGGCGCTATCGAGAGCTGGGAGGACGTCTTCAGAGCTTTGAAGCCTAGATTCTTCTCAGCACCATTGATATCAGCATTTTCAAAGTGATGTAGAAAATGCTAGTATACTGCTCAACTAGCATGGCAAAATCCGAATGGACGCTGGGAGTGACTGCAATATCGGTGAATCTCCTTCCAGGAACGACTATAGAGGGTGTCGTCGCTTCAGCAGATAGCGCGACAAAAATAGAGACACCAACAACGGTCGAAGTGGTTGGCATACTCAACAAAGGAGGCATAGTCATGATGACAGGATCATCCTCCTCTGAAGATTTCGGGACTGTATTAGGCGAGCCAGCACCCAAAAATGTTGCCTCTTTAAGGTCGAGCACCGCCGTTTCATCGGCGGGAGCCGCAACAAAGCCAAAGGTTGCGTCGACGCTGTCCTCCCCGTAGATGTCTTCCCCTGAAAAGAAGACAAGAGAAAGTTAATATCAACCTGATGTTAATTTTTCTAAAAGAGGCATAAAGACGACATTTATCCATGGTCGATGGTATATATATCGCGTCTGCAGCCAGTACAGCTAAATCATTTCTTAATGATGCTAAGCGAGATATCATACCTGGAGAGGAGGGTGCACCAAATGACGACTGAGGGTAATCATCTAAGTCTCCACCCAGATCTAATCGAGGTTCATTAGGTGGAATCTTGCTGGATATACTTACAAACGCGGCAGGGGTCACTTCTATTATTGGGCCGAATAAAGAGATCCTTAATTTGCTCAGCCTCGAAGGCGATCTCGAAGCACTACCAGAAGCGGTAGCAGCGACAGCAGTCTCGAGCAAAGAAACTCAGGCGCTACCAGCCAGAACAGAGGAGGTTCCCTCTCTAATAGGCGAAGGATCTCTAGTCAAAAAATTATCCCCGCCCGAGGAAACAACAAGCTCACTCCGAGGAGCCTCATGGCTGGAAGTCCTGACAGGACCACTAACAGTCTTCTTTTTCTTACGAGGGGAAGCCTCTTTCTCTTTCAGAATAGGAGCCCTTTGCTTACTGGGGATAACAAGGGGCTCTGCAGGCAAAGGTATCACGCCTCTCGGTACTGTCAACAAAAACTCATTTGGAGCGACAGAGTCTTCACCTTTGTCAGAGGAAACCGATGGGACATCCTCTCTTCCAGCGGACTTATGAGGTGGCATCCTAAAACTTCTATGCATATCAAAATCGTGATGGAAAGTATTGATGGCCACATAAAATTGGGCGTACGAATGGAGGATGCACAACTCCATGGAGAGTGAAGTCACGGGCACAGTAAAGGCTGCTCCAGTACAATACATTATGAAGTACCACCATCCTCTCGCTCCATCAATAAGTCTACCTCTGGACTTGAAGCTGGTGATGGCATTTCCCATATGCAATTGGTCATACCCAAAATGCCTGGCTAATCGACTAGGCAGATAGGGCTCCAAGAAGCAATAGTCTTCACTTTTGTATAAGAAATGGGAAGGTCTAATACAGACCAACTAATAAAAAGCTTCAGGAGAGAACGATCTTCCCTTCACTTGAATCCTGAAGTCTCGTCCCCTGTTGATTGAGATGTACAGTGGGGACGATACAGAAGAGCTTCCAACTATGAGCAAAATTTAATGCTCGCCGACAGTCTACGACGGTGGTCACATTCCAAGTGGAATTCTTGTAATTCAACAAGAAATTATTTCCCGAACTACTGGCAGAGCCGGGAGACATCACCCTGGGGTTATGAAGAATTAACCATCCCATCAGGTACAGGAACGGTAATTCTACCTTGGGAAAGATTTTACGTCGTGTTTCGTCTGCAAGCAGCCCATCAGTAATGGCCCTCAGGCCAGCTTGTATTCGGCATACCATGGCAAGGAGCAGGCCCAGTCTTGCCCCAAATACCAAACGTACTGCAGGCCATAAGGTGTTACGATGAATGCAATCTGAAGATGCAATTCCAGGTACTACCAATCGGCGTAGCCATACAGAGAGGAAGCTAGCTAGTTGAGCTTTCCTTGACAGGGGCCTGCGGCAATGCTTCATATAACTGTAGGCTTTAGTGCCGCAGGATAATTCCCTATCCCTTCATCGAGAACTTGATCTGAAGCCCCAGCGTCTTCAATAAGGTCATCGACTATTTGAGCATTGAGAACACTCAGAAAGTTCAAAGGCTTATCCCTGCTATCCACAACTTTGTCTGGCTTAGCATCTATAGCCTAATGAAAGAAGAGATAGGATGCCCATTTGTTGGTATGAGCCAAATCAGAAGGCTCATTATAGAAGGTGGTGCACGCAAGATAATGGCACATTAGCTCATGGTACACTGCCACTACCTGAGGATTTGTATCCTTCAGCTCCCTGTTTGTGGGAACATACTCTTCATAAGGAGTATCCCCCATTGGCAGTCTTGAAATCTCTGCCATCTCGTGAAGAGCCAATCCCAACTCCCCTAGCGGAGTGGCAAAAGTTTCAGTGAGTGAGATATACCGCTCCATCAAAGCCAAAAATAGGTTAGGGTTGGGAGATAACCCAACACTGGTAGCACTCACAGCCGCAAACAGACCAATGCTCTCCAGCTCCGTCTAAAAATGCTTCAGGGCCCATGCAGCTAAACGAGCCCATCGAAGATTTCCAGGGGTAAGCCACCCATTGGTCCGAGGATTAACCTTGGGGTATACTCCTCTATGCCCCATGAAGTTATTACAAAAGGTTGATAATTGGACTGGCTGGAGCAGTGAAGTGTCCTCACTCGGGACGCTGCCCGACAATAATCCCCTGAAAGGCACGATAGGGCCTGAAGGGAGGCTCACAAATAATCCTTGGTCTGATCCTTTCTGATAATATATCTTTCTCGGCTGGCCGTGAAGATTAGGTGTCAGAGTCCACGATATCTTCCTGGGATGCGTCGCATGGAAGAATGCCGAGATAGGGTAATCTTTTGGCATCCTGGGCAGGTACATGACCATGCCCCCAGCAGTAAAAACCCAGTTTTCCTTCTTGGGCTTCGTTTGGGATTGTTTATCAATCATATCCCTGAATAGGAAAGCTGGTTTTATATATTTGGCCCCATCTAGATACGTCAGGGGCTCCCCGTTGATCATACTCAACAGCATTCGTTCTCCTTGAGACGATATCAGAGTTCCCCTTCCTTCAGGATACTGGGTTCCAGAAATAGGGATTGTCACGTGGGACAAATCCTCCAGGTAATTGGAGTTCAGCATCCCAGCAGCAGAACCCATCACCTTAGCCAACAGAGGGATCTGCAAGTCCACTACTAAATGCAAGAAGAACAAGTCAGTTTCTATACTAGACATTACAGTCTTGCAACTTTAGCCAAAGATCAACAGTCTGTGCTTTTACGCCAAGACTGTAAAAACTTGAATTTTTACGTTGGAACCTATTTTTCGAGGCATAAAATTCAAGATTGGCTGTATACACAAAAATTTGACAATCTGTGTTTTTATGCCAGACTGCCAAAATTTGAGTTGTTACGCCAGAATTTTCATCCAGAGCGTAACACTCAAAGTTTGTAGTATACGCCAAATTTTGACAGTCAAATCTTTTACGCCAAACTGCAAAAATATGTAGTTTTTACGCTGACACATTAGGAATGTGGGCGTAAATAATAAAATATCTCTGTGCATCATCTTCCTCGAAGAGGCTCTCAGCATAGAAGATGACCTAGCGCATTTACGTACAACGTGTGCGAAGGGTTTTCTTTGTTTTTCTCGTCCTAAAAGCTTTACCTATGATACCTGGTGCAAAGCTTGATGGTGGGGCACTTCGTTCAGAGCGAGGTTTATTCAGCCCAATGGGAGTCGCTCGTGCTTCAGCAGAGGAACGAGAAGACGAGGCAGCTTTCTTTCCCTTAGAGGTGGAAGTTGGTTTCGGTGCCATGGCTAAAACTCAGAGTTCTTAAGAGAAGAGATGAAGAAGAGCTCTCAAAGGAACAAAGGATTTTTGCAAAAGACAGATGAAGAGTTTCTTCTCTGAAGGCCTTGGGGTATTTATAGAGTTCAGATAACTCTTCAAATTCCTAACCAAATTCGATATTTAATATTCGGTTATGATTGGGGAACACGTCAGCCTATCATTTAGGGAAGACAGACAGTCAGCGAATTCGAAAAGTTTTTCATGCAGAGCAGATCAATGATTTTTACGCCCGGATGCTTTTATGCTCGGTAGCTTTTATGCTCGAGAGGCTACAAACCTACGACTTCACGCTCAGAGGCTACAAATCTATGATTTTATGCTCAGAAGCTTTTTACGCTCAGAGGCTACAAATCTACGACTTCACGCTCGGAAATTTTCTTTTTAAGAGGCTATAAATCTATGGTTTTATGCTCGGATGCTCTTATGCTCAGCAGCTTTTATGCTCGAAAGGTTACAAACCTATGATTTTATGCTCATCTATATTACAGATATATGACTTTTTGTATTAAAATACGCAGGCCAGAGTATGCGTATATCTGAACAATTCTCAAGACAGCCAATTACAAGGGTTCACGCAGAATATGCTCCTTCTTGGCCTCAAAACTTCCCAAGTACCCAAAACATACAGAGTTCAGCATTGAAAATGACTCTTCTTCTTGGGTCGATTGGAAGTTCATCCAAAATCTAGTCAGAATCTTTTCTCTACAGTTCAAGCATGGCCAATTTTGACAGCCATTTCTTGCCCTACTTCAAGAGATTTTTGGGAAATCATTCTTGAAGATGATGGTCTGAACAAGAATTATTCTTATCAAAGAAGTGACAGTTCAGAATTCTATGCTACTCCTCGTCCAAAATAGCATGACAGTTCAGATATTCGAGTTAAATGCTAAGCAGCTTTTCTACGCGTCTTCAGTTACGCATAAAAGATGGAACGAGATCAGATACTCTTTTCAGAGTCAGCATAAAGTAATTCAGACTTCATCACAATAAAATATGGCAAATCATCATATGCATAAAAGAAGACAATTTTATTAATCATGATTACATATGATGGAAATCCAGTCTACAAAGGGTTTTTTATCTTCATGATTACATATGATGGAAATCCTTTCTCTACAAAGGATTTCTCATTTTTATTTAGGATCACGCCAAGAGTCTGTTCTACCAGGTTCTCATATGGTGGAGATCTTTTCTGTCTTCTACAGCAGTTCATCGACTTCCACAGTCGATGAACAAGAAAATGATTAATGGCGGGAGGATACAAAACTGGGCTTTGTTAAATTATTCAAGAGCCCACCCTCCGTACGCCATGACAGATTTAGTTGGGATTCAAACTCAACTCAATACTGGAAGACAGGGCCAGTTTGTCTGCCCTCATCCACCATCGTAACGGGAGAAAATACAGCTTGCAAGCTGTGTGGTCGAATGTGACCCTTCCTCTCTCCTGGACGAATCGCCATATGAAATTGCTGATCATCCCGAGCAAAGAAAGCAATGATATCCTTCCATGATCATCGTTGCAAAGGACATTTGCTCGAAGATGCCTTCTTTTTTGGCTCCTTACATGCTGGAAGAATATGATCTTCTTCTTTCTCAAGTCGACCCGACGATGCTCGGCAACCATCTCTGTGTGGTGAAGGAAGTATGGGAAAAATAGGTTAACCTATTCGCCCTTTTATAGGCAGAGGAGAACACACCGAATCCCAACAAACTCCCAAAAAAATCGTTGAGAAATCAGCCCCGAGAAACGAGTCAGATTTGACCGTTTCATGCTTCATTCAAAGTTTTTCAAATTACGAGGAATTTGAAAACTTTGAAGGAGGTCTTGTAGAAGCATAAAAAATATGCTGTAGAGTTATACGCAGTATGCATAAAACCCTCATAAAGTAGAGTTTCAGTGCTGTGCGGCATAAAACATGACTTCAGAGCCATTGGCGTATAACAGAGCTTCAACGCTGTTCAGCGTAAAATATAGCTCCAGAACAACCAGCGTAATACAGTATTTCAGACTGCTTCAGCGTAAAAAAGTTGCTACCTCGCCTTTATGGCATAAAACTCATCTGCTTTTAATGCAGTGGGAAGTTGTACGGGGAACTCTTCTTATTCCTCGAATGAACCTGTCAGATCATGCAGTGAACCTGACTCCTAACAAAGAGTACTGCACAAATATCCAAACGACGGCTGTAATGATAGTTCGGCACAGAGACCCAGACCGTCGTTTAGTAACATTTCCTTAATACAAATTACTTTTACGTATTCAAGAGAATATACTGCCTAGTTTTACACAGGCAGCCATGAGCTTTTACGTTCAAGAGGAGACAAAACTGACCGCCACGTCAAAAGCTGCTCTTCGTACAGAGCCCGAGGCATGTCTCTGCAATTAATGTACGAGATAAGGGCAAATTTCTGCATTTAATGTACGAGATTTGGTTCTACTTTCAAAGACTAGGTGAGCCATAATTATGACTAATACGTCCACATCATCACCTCTGCATATTACGCCATCAGGTTATTTTCAGCTATAGGAGCACGTTGTACGCTATCTCCTTGAAATACGCTGACCTGGCTATTTTCAACTATAGGAGTACACCGTATGCCATCTCCTTGAAATATGCCAACCCAGGCTATATTTGCAAAGGTATATAAACAGGCTATCTGATCCAGAATACGCTCAAGACCTCAGTCACGGAGGTATGACTGGCTATCTTTTACGCTAGCTACCTATCTATACAGCATCAGGCTTCTACATCTACTTGGCTTCTACGCCTACTTGGCTTTTATGCCATCAAAACAGCTATTTGGTTTTTACGCCAACGAGACAGTTACTTGGCTTCTATGCCAATCATCTCTACGCGAGGGGCAGTTACCTACGTGGCTTGTATGTCGTGATCTTCGCACCAGTTATACACATTATCTCTTAATGGGACACGCGTCACACGCTTATTCAGAAGATCATTTATACGTGGGTAGCAGTTATGATAACTGTCGCATAAAAGGTGCAGTTCTCTCTGTTGTTCAGTTTCTACGCCTACAAATAGAGACCTCCGTCCATGGAGGTCAAAGGGGGTCGAAAGAGGCAGATTTCGGGGAGAGGTCGGATTTTATACAGAGAGTAGTGATCGACGATCTTAGCATCGAGCATCCACTCCTTCTTGCAATCTTTGAAGCTTCTACTTCTTCTACAGCACTTTTTTATCATCGTGTGGTCCAAGGGACAAAGTGATCGACTGCAGATCAGACTCCTATAGTAATATTTACCCAGATTAAATTTTGTACTTGATATCCTCGTATAGGATTAATAGTACTTCTTGTTTGTAAACCTAAGAAAGGGTTTCGTATAAACCTATTTTTATTTCTTTCGTTTATTATCAAACACAAGTACCATCCAAGAAAGGCCAACGTAGTCGCCGATGCCTTGAGCAGGTATCCGATGGCTATGTACTTGACTACAGATAGATACTTATTGGCCGATCTAGAGATCTTGGGAATTAAAGTACTAGTTCCAGGTATTAAGATTCAGATGTGGGGATTACAGATACAACCAGAGCTGATGGATAGAATTAAAGCTGTACAGTACGATGATGAGACTCTGAGGAGTATCAGGGCACAAGTTCGCACAGGATTGACAGATGACTTCATTATTGTGGATGATGGATCCTTACGACATGCCACAAGGATGTGTGTGCCGAGTGGAGAGCTGCGCGAAGAGGTTTTGCAGGAGGCACATCGCTCTCAGTACTCGATGTATCCCGGAGCCAACAAGATGTATCGAGATCTGAGGAAGCCCGTATGGTGGTATGGTATAAAGCGCGAGGTAGCACACTTTGTATCCAGATATTTAGTGTGCCAGCAGGTAAAAGCAGATCGATATAGGCTAGGAGGATTGCTTCAACCTTTACCCATTCTAGAATGGAAGTGGGAGCACGTGACTATGGACTTTGTTTCAGGACTTCCACGTTCTCCAGGAAGAAATGATGCGATTTGGGTCATAGAAGATAGGTTGACCAAATCAGCCCACTTCTTACCTTTCAAAGTGGGTACATCAACAGAGAAGTTAGAAGAGATGTACGTGCAGCCGATTGTCAGATTATATGGAGTTCCTGTGAGTATTGTCTAAGCTCAGGATAGTCGTTTCATTTCCCACTTCTGGAGGAGTCTGTAGGCTAGCTTGGGCACTCAGCTTAAGTTTAGTATCGCGTATCACCCCCAGACAGACGGGCAGTCTGAAAGGACTATTCAGACTCTTGAAGATATGTTACGCACTTACGTTTTGGATCTCGGAGGTTCTTGGGAGGATTATCTCCACCTAGTAGAGTTTGCTTACAATAATAGCTACCAGGCCAGTATTGAGATCTCACCATTCGAGGCTTTATATGGATGAAGGTGTAGTACACTGTTATCTTGGGATGATGTTGGAGTGAGAGTTTTGTTAGGACCATAAATGGTCGTAGATGTAGCAAAAATAGTAAAACTTATCAAAGACAGACTGCGAGTGGCGCAGGACAGACAACGGCATTGGGCCGATAGCCACCGTAGACCCCTAAAGTTTCAGGTATAGGTTTTGTTATTTTTTGGTTATGATTATTTTGTTTTAGATTACGTGTTAAGATTGTTTATTCTAGGATGGCAATTTGGTGTTCCTATGGATTTCTCTGACACGGGACACGATTCACTTTGGTAGAGGCGGAAAGCTTAGTCCACGATACATCGGGCCCTTCAGTATTCTTGCAAGGGTCGGTGCAGTGGCCTATAGACTTGACTTGCCGCCTGCTCTAGATGGAGTGCATGACATATTTCATGTGTCGCAGCTGAGATGGTACATGGCAGATCCTAGTCATATACTAGACCACTCGGAGATCGAGGTTGGACCGATGCTCAGTTATCCTGAACAGCCCGTTGAGATCTTGGATCGTAGAGAGAAGGTATTGCGGAACCAAACTATTCCCTTGGTTCGTGTTGCATGGAGACATCACTCTCCAGGCGAGTGAACCTGGGAGAGAGAGGACAAAATGCGCGAGCAGTATCCGTATCTCTTCGAGACTTGAGATATAATTCGTTGTTTGATTGTTTGTTCTTGTGCTAGTTTATTTTTAATTTCGAGGACGATATTCTTTTAAGGAGGGTAGACTTGTCACCCCCACATTTTAAATTAGGGGTATTTTCGTCTTTTTATAATTTAATATGTAAATGATTGCATGATAATTAATTATATTTAAATTATTATGATTGTATTTGATTGTTGCATATTATCGTAGCTTCGATAACTAGAGCACTACACTAGCCATTGTCTTCCAACAGATTTTACACCCTTGTCCTAGATATGCTAGACTGTTATCTTGACCCTTGTGTGACTCATAACCATGTCTTGTTGTGCTTTATTTTATTCGTACAACATTCGTCGCAAACGACTATATTTAATTTGATTTAAATCTAACTTTGTATCCTTGTGTGTTCCAATCAAAATTGGAGACACAATCTTGAGCCATTTTGAGCAACCCAAATTAGGGTAATATTCTATTTTGAGTCTACTTCATTCATGACACTTGTGTCCCACTTAATTTCAGCCCCTTGTACTTCTAATTAATTTTAGAAAATCACTTGCATTTATTTTAATTAATTAAATTCATAAACCTCACTTTGTGTAATTTTCCATTTGTTGGGCACTTTTTGTACAAAAGTGCATTAAGGTGTCCACCCCGTTGGACACGACAGGTAAATAATAAACCCTTTCTCTTTCATGTATATTCTTTCATAATTTTTGGGAGTGTATAATTCAACATCAACCTACTTAAAACTATGGCCCTCCAAACCTGGAACCAATGCATTATAGCCATTCATTTAATTTATTTGAATCATAGCCTTGAAATACCTACATGAGAAGGCCCTTTTCCTAAGGAGTTAACCAAAGTCAAACTTTTCTAGGTCAAACCAAACCCCCCTTTATGTATAAATATTCTTTTACTTACTTTTTCCTTTTCTTTAATTCTTTTCAACCAAACCAAACCTAATACTCAGCCGATTCTTTTTTTCCCGTTCCTTTTCATCACACCAACTCCCTGACTCTTTCCTGCTGATCGCAGTCGGCTCTCCCCTGACCATCGCCGGACTCATCCACAACCCCTCACTACTGTTCTCCTCCATACGACAACTTCATCGACCCTGCTGCACCCAGAAGCCACCGCGAGCCGACCGCCGGACCTCCTCGATGACTTATTGTCCATCTGAACACTGCACGAACGTTTGATCGCCGGAGATGACGCTCAGAGTAGTCTGAACCACTGCATGATGCAACCCAACAGAACTTCAACGATCACCACCCTGCCTGAGCAGTTCGCTGACACATTGCACCCTCCAGACCGTTCACCCGCCACGTCGGAGCACGACCCAACTGAACTCGCCTCGACGAACTGAATCGCTGCCTGAAGCCGAAGACGCTGCCATGGACTGAACCTAGCACTTCGCGACGACCTCGACACGCACGTCTCATCCCACGTACCCAGGTTCGAGTACCCTCTCGCGTATATGTACACGTACACGCATACGTGTATTCCTCGTTTGTATGCATAAGTATATTTTCAGCTATATTAATATACATGTATTGTGTATTTAGTATATGTTGGTATATGGATATAATTGGTATGTACGTATTAGCATAGGTATTAGTATATGTTTGAATGTATATTGGTATATATGTATATATATATATATAGTATATTTCTCAAGATAGTGTATATATACAAATGTATACGTATAGTATATGTTTAATATATAGTATGTATTTAATTAGGGTATATACCTATATTTATTATATATATAATAAATTGGTTTACATATATATATTATGAGTATAAATGTTATATGCTAAGATTAATAATATGTATATTTATATATACTAGGTGACCGAGTGTAACCACGGATACCCCGTAGTTGCATTGACCTGTGACCATGTAACATGTTAGCAGACTGCCACATGTACACCGACGTACTGGCAAGACCCGTAACATTGACTGTCAGTTATGTACAGCAACTACAGACGTGACACCCTAGCGTAGTCTCTAAGATCATTGTCTTTTGATTGTGTGTGTTAGTGTAATATTTGATGCAATATTGTATCATATAATGTCTATAGGACTGTTGGATCATTCAGACGATACTTTGGAACCAGGACATTGGTATTGTCAACTAAGGACCAGAGGCGAGTACATTCTCTGACAGTTTTTATTATGTTGATTATCTCTATAATTCTAGTTGTATAGCGTACATAATTCTGACACTGTTGTATACACGAGTTGGCATCATCGAGACCTGTCACGAGGAGTCATGATTGGAATCCATCGTGCTAGCTGGGGAAATGGGGAAATATTAGTAGATTATGTGATCATACCCAACTCTACATGAATCATAGCTCACCCACACCTCACGTCGGTACAGCCTGACCATTACATGCCTCATAGACTGTTATGTATGATTAGTCTGACTATTGCTTACATCATTGCTATCCGGATGGTTAGCCTGACCTTATATGAATCATAGCTAGTCATACATAGCAAGCCTGATCAGTCCCAAGCCGATCACATGATATGCTGATGTTTCACACACTTAGTTAGATGTTCTTGACATGTATCTCTAGTATATTGATCTAGCATCTCTACATATTCTAGTTATTGTTCTAGTACTCATTTATATTCTAGTTTATTGTTCTAGCATGCACAGTATTTTTATTCATTGCTAGATGTACACTGATGATGACATATGCTCCAGTATTCCTTTATTCCAGTATTTTCTTATTTTTAGTATTTTATTATGTCCAGTATTTCTTATTGCTAGTATTCATATCTGTCTTATATTTTATTACACTGTGTTATAGTTTTTGTCAATATAAGTAGAACTGCTGTTAGTGCTTATACTTTGTTCCAATCCTGACTGGATATTTTTTCCAGAGGATCTTGAGAATTTCTGTATCATACACTACGGACCAGGTATAGATGCAGACTACACACCAGAGATCTTAGAGGAGACTATTCCTTTAGAGGAGACATTACTTGTAGCTATCTAGACAGTATTTATCTTATGCACTGAGACTTATTTAAGGTTTATTTCAGTTTATGTTTAGACTTATCTTAAGTTTAACTTGAGACTTGTGGAGACTTTATGTTAGATAGCTAGACTATGGTTTATCTATATTTTGAGACATGGTGTTTAACTATGTTATTCTTCTTATCTTTTATCGTGCCTTATACTGTTATAGTTGTTGTGATTGAGTTTACTTTATAAGATATTATTAGATGCATATTATCCTCCTTATGGAGATTGATATAATTAACAGCATGTGAGTTGTGTTTAGTATTTATTGTGACCTAGACAGTGTTCTACCGCCGATGCTGCGGCATAGGCTGGACGTACCCACGACTCATGCCCAAATTTTGGGTACGGATCATAATACTCAGCAAGTAAAAGAACTGAGCAGTAGCAGTTTAGTGTAATTGACTGTGTGCAGCTCGAGGTAGTGCTTCAGGAGAGCACAACAGCTCTTACACTGAGAAGATATTGCAGCCAACATAGTTTACTGCACGACACAGTGCAGTAGTTGTGCAAATGGGGATCAGCAGGTACCGGGTTCATTCCTACCTCAGTGACTTAACAGAGTAGAACCACAACAACAGCTAACGAGCAACAATATCAGCAAGGGGGGAGGAGGCAGCAAGACACCATCTGTAGGAGTTCACAATGGATACAGTATCAGACAATATATCAGTTCCATGTTTAAGTAAGTTCTAGTTTCAGTATTTTTTAGTTGAGGTTTTGCGTAGTTAAGTATTCAGTATATCCATGTTTCAGTATAGTTTCAGACCAAGGTATTAGTCTAGTTAGTATATGTGTCGTTAGTTGGTAGCAGTTAGTTGAAGGTTTTGGTTAATAGTTAAGTAGTTGGTATCTATAGTATCTATGCAGATGATAAGTGTTAGTATATAATTAGTTATATATGTACCTATGTAGATAGTTAGCTATTTATACTTATATCTTGTTTTAGTGGTGGTATTATATTATAGAAGGTATACATGTAGTATGGTATATATTATGTTAGTTGTTTAGACATTAAATAGTAGGATATTAGCTTGGGGTATTATCTAGTTGTATTAGTTATATGTTAACTATTTTAGATTACCTTGGGATACCAAGGTATTACCAACGTATTGGGTCAATACCCAAGATATTGACTTTGGGTATCGAGATAGGTGTGATACGCATTGGTGCAAGGCCAAGGTATCCTATTTTATTTGTTTTGTTATATTGTTATGAATATTGACTTGTATATATATAAAATACTATTTTCATATATGGAAACTTGCGTATCTTAGGATACGGCTTTTTGAGTGCCTTGTAGTATCCTAGATTAGATAGTATAGCTTAGCTTCATAGTGCATTGACTTAGTGACCTAGTGTTAGATTCTTGCAACCTAGATTTTATTGGTTTGACTTAGAAATGGCGTATAGACCTAGAATTGTATCAACTTCACTTATTTTTATTCTTGAACCTTGTATTGATGCAACATACCATATATAAGTTGTGTGACACCAGCTTGGGCATCGAGAGATACACTTTGCTCAGGACTTCACGCGAGTACATTTCTCTGATAGTTTTTAATTCATAATATTGTATATATGCATGTTCTATAATTGTATACATTGATCCAGACACACTGAATTCACAGACTGGTACTATATGGATCCCGTCAAGAGATATTATCCCCTTGTAAACCCCCTCATTTATTTTTATAGATAGTCTGGTTATGGGTTAGAAAATTTTGGTTTAGCAGCAGATATTTGAGGTTTAGAATTAAGATTTTTGCAGATGTCTGATTCTTTAATTAAACCCTTGGTGCGCCCTACCGTTATTAAAATATTCGGAGCCCAATATTAGCCCATAATTTCTAACAAGTTGTTACATTCTAGACTTGACACGCCAACTAAGGCGCAGGACTTTTCTGTCACTCAAAATTATAATCCCTTGTGCTCTAATTTAATTGCACAACTTTCCGTAACCAAAATCCATATTTAATCCTGTGTCGCGCACCTGTGTCGTTGCCATCAATTTTGAGACACCAACTCAACCCGTTGAGCCGGACCAATTAAAGGGTCCAAGACTGACACCAAGCCTACACCATTCATGACCTTTGTGTCACTCCCAATTGAGACCCCATGTGCTCCCATTTAATTTAAGAGCATATGATATTTTATTTTAATTGAATTAGGGATACCAACTTTGACTATTTCTATTTTTTAACCCCAACTTAACCCAATGTCCCAAGAATTAAGCACATGCAACACACAACTCCCCCTCACCCTACAAAATACTAAACACCAATTCTCTCACAATTTTTTTATCATTTCATGTGTCTGTGCAAATACCCAAATTTAGGGGACTAATTTGAAAAAGTTGTACTAGGTGGCAACACCCCATTGGTTCAAACCAAATGGAGAAGCCCTCCATTCTTTGACTAGTCAACACCCCTCTCCCTTATAAAAAAATACTCCATGATTAATCCTAGCCACTCATTCAAATTGGAAGCATCCTCACCCCACAATCCCCATCACTCTTCCCTATAAAGTGTCTCCTCACACTCTTCCCAAGAGCAGGCCCTAATCCCCAAACCTAGGAACCCCCCCACTTTCTCTCTCCTCCCTCCTTCTCCCAACTGTATGTTTCTTTTTTCCTTTCTCCTTTCTTCTTCTTCCTATCTTCTACTCCTTCTTCTACTTCACTTCTCATTCTTCTTCATTAAACCGACTGACCGGCTGGCCCCTACTCTGGCAACAACCACCAGAACTGGCCGCCTCCACCCGAGCACACCCGCTGTGCCATCACCGAGCCACTGCCTGAACTAACCCTTTCCCGCTGCTCTACCCGTAGCTCCATCAATCCCCACTTTGAGCTCCCCCGATCGACGACCACCTTCTCCTCCGGTGAGCCGCCACTAGTGTCTACCTCGACATCTCCTACTCTAATACCCCGACTCGCCACAATAATCTCCAACGAGCTGCTGCACCGCCACCCACTGTTCCCAGTCGACCGGCCCCCGTTGCCAGGAACCATGATGACCCGACTTTGGCTGCACCCCACGAGCCCATTGCCACCACTTCGATCCCCTCGGCCCGCCGAGCAGTGCAACCCTCACCACAACGACCAACCTGCACCTCTTCCAGGCTCACCACCGAGCCACCCCGTCGGAGACAACTCCGACTTCCTCTATGTCGAGCCCTCTTCTCTGACTGTAACCTGACCATCCGTCTGCATCCAACATTGCTACCACGACCGTGTCTCCATGACTGCATTCCCTCGACCGGCCTCTATCCCGCTGTCGACCCTCCTCCGGCCAGAGACGGCCACCCCCACAACGTCGTCATCACCTTTGTCATCACCTTCATCATCACCTTCATCACAATCATCACCATTATCATTATTACCATCATCACCATCATCATCACCACCACATCGTTGAGGTAAACCCCTCCCCCTCTACATATGTATATTTTATGTTGTGTATATGGTTTATTTATTTAGTTATATTTTAGGGTTGTGATATATTGCATCTGAGATTTAGGGGTTTAGTTCATTGTATAATATGCAATTAAGGGTTAATATGCTAAGTTGATTTTTTAGGGTTTTGAATGCTTTAATATTCTTGGGTTGAGGATATGGAATATATACATGCGAGGATTGGAAATGTGATATATATTGAGGTTGGGTTTTAAGTGCCATATGATAATTTAGGGTGTTGTTCAATTTAATAAATGCATATTGATTATTGTTGGTGAGCAGATTTAAATTATTGAGAAATGATATTCTGATATTGGAACATTGATGGATATTGAAGAACAGTTGTTTGATGGTGAACTAGTATGTAATATCAAACCATTAGTCACTCATTGGGGATTGATAAATAATGTTGAATTAAATTGAGGAGTAGTTTTAATGTAAAATAGAAATAATTGTATATATTTGAGGGTTTAATAAATAGTTTATAATTTATTCGAGGATAATGTTTAAAATATGCGGGATAACGTCTGTAAAGACAAGGAAAAATTGGAGGATTCAACATACTTGAACTACTGAACATCGTGATTAATATAGTAAGATTAAGGATTTTGTCTGATGATATTATATAGGTGATTAATCAGATTAGATGTAACATACCTTTAGTCAACCTTGGTCAACACCCTAGCTTAGTGTCTATGTGACTTGTAACTAAGATTGTAGCATATGCTAGACGTGTGTCGTATCATATTTTAGCCGCGTGATATCCTATTGATTGAGCTTGTATCTCGTCTCTAGGTACTACGAGACTCACGGACTTGGATGTTGTACCGGAGTCCCATCTTCAGCAGCCAGATCCAGGCAAGTGTACCATGCCACCTTGTATTTTAGTTACCAGATATTTATTGTTTTATTATATATATTGTGCACGAGTTTGATTAGAATTGTTACTCCGCGTCCGGGTCAAAATCGGGTACAGAAGTTCGTCGGTAACGTCTGGTAACGAGTGAAAGATGTTCGCAACACCTTGATGTACGTACCTATATATATCATAACCCTAGGACACGTCCATACACTATTATCGTGCCAGATTTCCTATATCCTGATACTGATATCATGATCGGAGACTGGGATGACCTTAGGGTCGCGTTTGTTGATAGTTACTTCAGTACGACGAGACTGCTAGATAGAGGTTCAGGTTCAGCGCACAATCGTTGACCGCTTGGGATGGGGAAGACAGTTACTAGACGTTTGGGCTCCTCTGTACGCGCTTTATATATGTATATATCCTATTGTTGTAGTATTCATGTATCCGGAGTAGTAGTATCACCCGTGTGACTCTGTTCTCGGAGCTACGGTATGCCCCGTGTGTCTCTATGTTCGGAGCTACAGTTTTATTTTGGATAGCCCACGCGTCGTACATTATCTTCAAACTGTGTCTCACTTTTGTGGTTATGCTAGATTACACCGTCGTTGCACTTGTACTTTCTGTTATACTTTGGCATGTTGTATTTTTGTACATTGTTACGTCCTTCTGAGGACCTGGTACCCTGCCAGTTCTTTAGCATAGACGATTACGGAGCCTTTGGAGTTGCTGATGGAGTTGCTTATCTTACGGGCATTGGTACCAGGTACTCATATCACATCTACCGGCGTTATGATTATTTTACTCATATTGTATTCATCTGCTGTTGTAGCCTAGTTTTTATAGACTCATATTTCTTTTCGAGTCTATTCGAGTTTTGTGTATTTTTGGGCGGCCGACTTTAGCACATGCAGCTCTTTCTTGTATATTTTTATTCATTTTGGATTGAGACATAGATGTTTACATTTACGGGATTATTTAGATAATGACCCTTATATTACAGCTTATACGTATTCGAGTCGGACCAGAGTCTGGTCGAATGCGTAGCTGGCATATTACGTATTCCTGGTCCTATGTATTTTGGGACTGGGATATGACATATCTTTTGTGGTGGCCCATTATAAACCCCCTCGACAAATTTAGGATTAATTTAATTTAGATTGAGAGACTAGGATTAATTTAGATATAATTAATATTAATGTATAATAATTATGTGACTTATTATACCTCACCGTTGCTTCGATATTTGGAGCGCTACACTAGTAGTTACCTTCAAACCAAGTTCATACACATTTTCAAGATATGCTAGACTACCCATCTGACCCTTGTGTAACTTTTAAATACTCAATATTGAGCTTTATTTTAGCTGCACAATATTCGTTATAAACGTCCATGAATAATTTTAATAAACCCAATTTCTCATAATTTCCCATTCCTATTTGAATTTGGAGACACAACCATAACCCAATTCCCTATCACCCAAATTAGGGTATTAACCTATTCTGAACCTGCTACGCCCATGACTCTTATGTTTTACCCAAATTTGATCCCATGTGTTTTCAATTGACAAAAGAACGCCGTGTGCGTTGGTTTTTAATTTAATTAATTAGAGGCCAAACTCACCCCAAAGAGACCTAATAAAGCCCATGTACACCCTTTTATGTGGACCAGCCTATCCCAAGGAGTCGAGGCCTGGCCAAACTTCGAGGTCACACCATAATCCCTCTCCCATATAAATACACATTTGCTTCATTTAAACCCTAAAAACCATCACACCTAGCAGACCCTAGATGAACTCCTCTCTTCAAAACCCGAGTACCCCTCTCCCTTCCCCGACTTCCCAATACCACCACCACCTCAGGCCACCACCCCCTTAGGCAGCCACCACAGCCCCTAGCTGCCGGACCACCCTCTCAGGCCGCCTACACCACCGCAATCACCATCCCCTTCACCCTCACCAACATCTTCATCAAACCCGACTCCATCTCACCAGACCCCGAGTGCCCCAGCTGCCTCCAGCACCGCCAACCACCACTGCCAGGCTGACCCTGACCTCCCACATGACCTGACCACCATCCCAGCACCGTCCCAGCCCGCTGCCGCCTCTGCCAAGCTTTTGCAACCGCTGCTGCAACTGCTGTAGTTACTGTCGCCCGCTACCGTTGTTGCCGCACATCGACCGGAACTCCGCCCCTACGCCGGAGGACGACCAGTCAACAAGCAGACCCCCCTGGTCCAGCCAACTAGGTACTCGTTCTCTAGTTCCTCTTCTTTATCGTATCGTGGTATAGTTGTATCATCAATTCGTCGTATCATCGTGTCTTATGTCGACACAAACAAATTAATATAAAACAATATAAATATGTATGCATGTATGTTAATTTAATTAGATGATAGTAAATACATTAGTAATTATCCTAAATTTATGACCTGTTATCAAAGTCTAGTAATTCACCTAAAAACCTAGACATTGACAAGTATGCTTAACATAGGAAATAAAGACATGTAATTGTACTAAAACGTAATTAGTTTGTAAACCCCCAACTTCGGTAATTTGTTGGCATGAGGTACACGGTAACTGAGGACAGGACACGTGTGCACCTTAGCTACGTGCACACGCGACTCTGAAGTCGACCAGCTGTGACCCTTGCGTCAGTACCTAAGAGCAGCATCGTAGTTTGTGTATGTATTACTTTAGTGTTTGATGCTAGATTGCTATATTATATTATATGTTTAGGGTCACTGGATTAGACAGGAGATACTGCAGGAACAGGCTATTGGCATTTACAGCTTGAGGACCCAGGCAAGATACCTTGCCATATTTACTGTTTAAATTAAATTATGCACATGTTGTATGATATCTTGTTAATTTATTTCATATGACTGTGCGCGTCCGAGATTGACTCGGGCGCAGTCGACGGATGCGTCGATGGTAGTGTACTTGACCTAATCACTAGCATTCTCACCCCATTGGGAGGATACTCTGGTATCTTTCGAGACCTGACACTTTTACACATTACACTGTGACAAATTCATATTGTGATGCGGGTTCGCGTACTAGACTAGCTATCGGTGCATGTGACATGCATCACAGTTAGTACGTAATTTAGGATTATTTCAGTTATAGAGACTTGGCATATAGATACGTGGTATACACGTCGAGTATTCGACTTATGTATCTACATTGGGCGGGGAGGACAACTAGTAGGCGTATGGGATATACATATTGGAATCCGTAGTATCCAGAGGAGCCACGGATCCAATGACTCCCTTTATGTAGATTTTCCATTCTTTAGAGCGGTATGGATATTATATTATGTAGATTTCCCGTTCTTTGGAGCGGTATGGACGTTATATTATTCAGATTCCCTGTTCTTCGGAGCAGTATGGACGTTATATACTATGCAGATTTCCCGTTCTTTGGAGAGGTATGGACGTTATGCCTACGCCTACCCATACGTACCAAAGTTGTCCTTACATTGCATTCACTTAGATGGTTAGCACACCCTTTATTTTATTTTATTCAGTATTAATATATGGCATGTTTCTATGTATCTTGTTACATCCCTCTGAGGACTTGGTACCTTTCCAGATTTGGACGAGGCATATTACCCCATAGTGTATGGTCCAGGACAGGAGACGAGGTACGCTACCACGGAGGAGTTAGAGGTGCTACTGTCAGAGTTTTCGTGATCAATTGGTAGGCCGTCTGCCTAGGATTGGGAGCATCTTTATCTAGTCAGCAGATGCCCTAGTCATTACTCTTTTTATTTGTCATTCAGTACTTTATTTTTGTCCTAGTAGTGGGTTTGTTCCCACCAGACATTCTTTGTTGTACTATGATATTTGAGACTGGCGTTTATGTTTCAGTATTTATTTTAGTACTTTCTTACAGATTATATTATGGATGAGATTAGATTACCTGTTTGATGTTGATATTGGACTTGTTAGTTATTTAGGACAGCGTAGCACTCTTCGTTGGATCTATTAAATTGGGATATCCTGGAGGCGTGACAGCTGGCTATTGCCACGTGGCATGGTCCCGTATATTTTGGGACTGGGGCATGACATGGTTTTAGTGGTGGCCCATGCAGGTCCTATTTTTCGCTTGTGGTATGGTAACATGCCCAGCGAGCCTGCAATAGGATAGAAATTACTAGGTCTCATCCACTTTGATTGCGTCTTTGAACTTCCTTCGTATTGCTTCTAAATATCTGCATCATGTTTGCTTGATTCCGTACTCTTTTTTAATGAAGTCCTATCTCTTGCACTAAGATAAACTTGCACAGTGGACAAGGAGCACCCAGTGCCGTGGTGCCAATCGACACCACCCAAAGAGGACGTACCCCAGGGACTACCTGGAGGGCAACCACCGCTGCAAGCCCTGCTGATACATTGGCACGAAACTTCTCAGGGCGATCCTACACAGGAACTTGAGGGACAGACTTTCCAAACGATCCCCACAGAGCATTTCGAGGGCCAGACTTTAGGGGCTACGCCAATGTCGTAAACCGAGAGGCCGACATCTGAGGAGACACCTACCGCACAGCCAGAGGTTCCACTACCACCACCTCCATCTTATCCACCCCAGATGCCACAACCAGATGGACAGCCACAGTTGCTTCAGTTCTTCCAGACTATGATGCAAGCACAGTGGCATCAGACCGAGACGTTGAGACAGAGTTTGATGGCAGTACTAGAGAGGGCACCTGTCACAGTACCAGTACCAGCACCTCCATTATCCCAGACATGTGGCATTGTAAGATGGTTCCCACAGATGGGACTGGATACTTTCTTGGGCAACTAGACCGTAGAGGAGATCTCTGATTGGGTCGCCAACACGGAGATGCTACTAGAGGCTTCACAACTGCATCCAGACCTTTGGATGATCGCAGTGAGGACCTAACTGAAAGGCAACGCCCATTACTGGTGGGATTCGATTGAGCGCAGTGTAGGCAAGAACCAGACTTGGGAACAGTTCTTAGAATACTTCAATGCGAAGTATTTCCCGACTACAGTCAGAAATACCCTATACTGCAAATTTCTATATCTAGAACAAAGGAATATGACTATCGATGCATATAACACGAAGTTTATCCGTCTTAGCAGATTTGGTGTCGTCCTGATACCCAATAATCTAGAGAAGGCCCAGAGATTCTATCACGGCCTCACTTTCGAGCTACAGAGGTATACCACCATACAAGCGAGGATTTCTTATGCAGAGGTACTTGCAGAGGCGAGATCCAAGAGGCCATCGACAGAGGAGCAAGACGTTCCAGCACGACCACACCAGCCAGAGCCCAGCCCAGAGCAGGAGGACCGATCCGTCATCCCGGAGTGCAGATGCAGCAGAGAACAACACCATACCAGCAAAATGAGCTTCTGATTTATAACTACTGTGGTAAGAGAGGATATTTACAGAAGTACTGCCGAAAGAGACTAGGGATATGCATAATTTATGGAGCAAGCCAGCACCATGCTCGAGACTGCCCACTGTGCAGAGATATAGCACCGCAGACCGGATAGAGGCCAGCAGCACCAGTTTTGAGGATACTACCCCCGCCAGGAGGACAACATCCATCATCACCCGGAGGATTTCAGAGGGGACCACCCTGGGCCCCGTAGCAGGCACAGTTTGATCGAGCCCGACAGTAGACCGGAGGGCAGAGGCACGGACAGGCCTTTCCACTAGCAGCTACTGAGGAGGAAACAAAAGAGAAAGCTATCACAGGTACCATTTTAGTTGCATCATTATCTGTAACTGCATTGTTTGATTCTGGAGCTACACTATCGTTCATATCTAGTAGATTCGTACTAATGCATAGAGTAGCTACTCCCCCCTTACCTAAGAGTTGGAAGATTCTTACCGGATGAGGTATCGTGCTGGTTACCAGCACTATTAGAATATGTTCGGTAGTCGTATGTGGTAGAGAGATGAGAGTTTGATTCTTGGTATTACCCATGCCATACTTTGACGTTGTGCTAGGCATGGAATGGTTAAGCCAGTATAATGTCGTACTGGATTGCCGGAAAGGTAGCGTCACTTTTAGACCGCCAGATCAACTAGAGTTCGAGTATATACGAGGGACCGTCGAACAAGGAATATGACAGATAGCTGGAGCTTACATGGCTATGGAGATGGTACCCCCACCAATAGTTACAGAATTTGAGGATGTTTTTCCTGAAGAATTGCCAGGCTTACCGCCAGATAGAGACATAGAGTTCACTATTGAGCTAGTACCCGGAGCAGCACCAGTATCTTCTAATGTATACCGATTGGCGAAGAAGGAACTAGATGAGCTGAAGCTATAATTAGAGGAGTTGCAGAGCAAGAGATTTATCCGTCCTAGTGCATCACCCTGGGGAGCACCAGTATTGTTTGTACCTAAGAAGGATGGAACAATACTTATGTGCATTAATTACAGAGCCCTTAATGCTTTGACCATTAAGAACAAGTACCCCCTGCCGTAGATTGATGATTTATTCGACCAGTTGATAGGAGCAGTGGTATTCACAAAGATTGACTTGAGATCGGGTTATTACCAAGTAAAAGTACGAAGAGAAGACATTCAAAAGACAACATTCATGACTCGTTATGGTCACTACGAGTTCTTAGTGATGCCTTTTGGACTGACGAATGCACCTGCTGTATTTATGAACTTGATGAACAGAGTCTTCTACCAATACTTAGACCAGTTCATGGTAGTCTTCATCGACGACATTTTGGTGCATTCGAAGAGCCACGAGGAGCACGAAGAGCACTTGAGACTAGTGTTAGAGACGCTGAGGAGAGAGAGGCTTTATGCCAAGCTGAGCAAGTGTGAGTTTCTCCTAGATCGTGTCGCATTCCTAGGACACGTTATCTCAGGAGATGGTATATTAGTAGATCCGACGAAGATTTCATCAGTAGAGATATGGCCAACCCCTACCAATGTCTTAGAAGTAAGGAGTTTCCTAGGGTTGCCGGATATTACCGGAGGTTCATAGAGAACTTCGTGAAGATCACAGAACCGATGACTCGCTTGACCTGTAAGGAGCAGGAATTCACCTGGACAGAGGAGTGTCAGACGACATTCGATGAACTAAAGAAGCGTTTGACTACGGCACCTATCTTGACCATACCTTCTGGACCCGGAGGATTCGTGATCTATAGCGATGCATCCGGGAAAGGATTAGGATGTGTCTTGATGCAGCATGGAAGGGTTGTGGCCTATGCCTCTAGGCAGTTAAGGACCCATGAGAAGAACTATCCCACTCACGACTTAGAGCTTGCCACAATGATCTTTGCTTTGAAGCTTTGGAGACACTACCTATATGGAGAAAGAGTAGAGATATTCACTGATCATAAGAGCCTGAAGTACGTCTACACCCAGAAGGACCTGAACCAGAGACAAAGATATTGGCTCGAGGTGATGACAGACTTTGAGATTGAGCTACAGTACCATCCGGAAAAGGCCAACGTAGTAGCTGATGCGTTGAGCAGAAGACCCATGGCATTTTTCTTGACTACCCAACAATATCTGTTGAGAGATCTAGAGCAGATGGGTATAGAGGTTGTTATGCCCGGAGTAGATGGACAATTGTCAAGTTTTTAGTTGCAATCGACATTAGTGGAGAGGATCAAGGCTGCTTTGCCGACAGACGCCAGATTTCAGAGGCTTCGACAGAGGACAGAGGCTGGAATACAAACATGATTGCGTATACATGAAGACGGAACCTTGAGATGTGGAGACCGTCTCTATGTTCCAAATAGAGAACTTCGTCAGGAGTTGATGTCAGAGTCACACAGTTCAACCTACTCTATTCATCCAGGAGGCACGAAGATGTACTGAGACATAAGGCAGTACTACTGGTGGCACGAAATGAAGAGGGAGATAGCCTACTTTGTGGTGAAGTGCCTGGTGTGTCAGCAAGTTAGGGCTTAGCATCAGAGGTCTACAGGATTACTTCAGCCGCTCCCGATACCTGAGTGGAAATAGGAGTACATCACTATGGACTTTGTTACGGGCTTTTCGAAGAGTCCTAGTGGTCGCAATGCAGTTTGGCTAATCGTAGATAGACTCACCAAGTCCGCACACTTTTTACCCTTCAGAGTTGGGCAATCTACAGAGGTCTTAGCAGATATGTACATGAGGAAGATTGTGCGACTGCATGGAGTACCAGTTAGTATAGTGTCTGACAGGGATACGAGGTTTACATCTTACTTTTAGCGGAGTATGCAAGAGAGTCTCGGTACCCGCCTGAAGTTTATTACATCGTATCACCTGCAGACAGATGGTCAGTCCGAATGCACGATTCAGACGTTGGACGTCAAAAAAGAGCATGCATGCTTGATTTTGGAGGATCATGGGAGGACCATTTACATTTGGTCGAATTTTTCTACAATAATAGCTATCAAGCGAGCATTCAGATGGCTCCCTATGAAGCATTGTATAGCAGAAAGTGTCATTCTCCAGTGTATTAGAGCGATATACGCGAGAGACAAATTCTTGGGCCAGAGTTGGTTGTTTGTACGGTAGAGAAGGTAAAGAAGATCCAATGGCACCTGCAAGCAGCCCAGGACAGACAGAAGCACTGGGCCAATGCGCATCGACGACCCCTAGAGTTCCAGGTTGGAGATCACGTATTTCTAAAGATCTCACCTACTCGAAGGACTATCAGATTTGGAGGCAGAGGAAAGCTGAGTCCGAGGTACATCGGACCATTCGATGTGTTAGAACGCATCGGAGAGGTTGCTTACAAGTTAGCCTTACCACAGACTTTGGAAGGAGTGCATGACGTCTTCCATGTATCTCAATTAAGGAGGTACATGCCAGATCTGAGTCACGTGCTTGATCATTCAGAGATCACAGTCGGCACGAGTTTATCATACCAAGAGGAGCCTGTTGAGATTCGGGACAGAAGTGAGAAGGTATTGCGAGGTCAGACTATCCCCTAGTCCGTGTCGCATGGAGGCATCATGCACCAGGCGAGTCGACCTGGGAACGTGAAGAGGATATTCGACAGCGCTATCCCCATCTTGGCCTAGGTAAGTAGTAACATTTTAAATTCAGTTAGTAGTTCTTACCATACGTATATTTTAATTTTGAGGACAAAATATTCTAAGGAGGGTAGATTGTAAACCCCCTCAACCAATTTAGGATTAATTTAATTTAGATTGAGAGACTAGGATTAATTTGGATACAATTAATATTAATGTACAACAATTATGTGACTTATTATACCTCACCATTGCTTCGATGTTTGGAGCGCTACACTAGTA
Source organism: Iris macrosiphon (assembly GCA_036927795.1). Lineage (NCBI taxonomy): Eukaryota > Viridiplantae > Streptophyta > Magnoliopsida > Asparagales > Iridaceae > Iris > Iris macrosiphon. Next base: position 31,630,615 of record JAYESA010000014.1, on the reverse strand, counting down.
GTTACCTTCTAACCAAGTTCCTACATATTTCTTAGACATGCCAGACTACCCATCTGACCCTTGTGTAACTTTTAAATACTCAATATTGTGCTTCATTTTAGCTGCACAATATTCGTTAAAAACGTCCATGAATAATTTTAATAAACCCAATTTTTCATAATTGCCCATTCCTATTTGAATTTGGAGACATAACCACAACCCAATTCCCTATAACCCAAATTAGGGTATTAACCTATTATGAGCCTGCTATGCCCATGACTCTTGTATTTCACCCAAATTTGATCCCTTGTGTTTTCAATTGACCAAAGAACGCCGTGTGCGTTGGTTTTTAATTTAATTAATTAGAGGCCAAACTCACCCCAAAGAGATCTAACCAAGCCCATGTACACCCTTTCATGTGGACCAGCCCACCCCAAGGAGTCAAGGACGGGCTAAACTTCGAGGTCAGCTCATAATCCTGCTCCCATATAAATACACATTTGCTTCATTTAAACCCTAAAAACTATCACACCTAGCAAACCATAGCCGAACTCCTCCCTTCAAAAATCGAGTACCCCTCTCCCTTCCCCGACTTCCCAACACCACCACCACCTCAGGCCGCCACCCCCTCAGGCCACCACCACAACCCCTAGCCGTCGGACGACCCCCTCAGCCCACCTACACCACCGCAATCACCATCCCCTTCACCCTCACCAACATCTTTATCAAACCCGACTCTATCTAACCCGACCCCGAGTGCCCCAGCTGCCTCCAGCACCGGCAACTACTACTGCCAGGCCGACCCCGACCTTCGCCCTGACCTGATCGCCATCCCAGCACCGTCCCAGCCCGCTGCCGCCGCTTCCAGGCTGCTATAACCGGTGTTACAACTGCTACAGTTACTGCCGCTCGCTACCGTTGTTGCCGCACGTCGACCGGAGCTCCGCCCCCATGCTGGAGGATGACCAGTCAATGAGAAGACCCCCTCATCCAGCCAACTAGGTACTCGTTCTCTAGTTCCTCTTCTTTATCGTATTGTGGTATAGTTGTATCATCAAGTCATCGTATCGTCGTATCTTGTGTCGACATAAACTAATTAATATGAAATAATATAGATGTGTATGCATGTATGTTAATTAGATTAGATGGTAATAAATACATTAGTAATTACCCTAAATTTATGACCTGTTATCAAAGTCTAGTAATTCACCTAAAAACCAAAACATTGACAAGTATGCTTAATATGGGAAATAAAGACATGTAATTTTACTAAAACGTAAGTAGTTTGTAAACCCCCAACTTTTTTAATTTATTGGCGTGAGGTATATGATACCTGAGGACAGGACACGTGTGCACCTTAGCTATGTGCACACGCGACTCTGTAGTCGACCAGCCGTGACCCTTGCGTCAGTACCTAAGAGCAGCATCGTAGTTTGTGTATGTATTGCTTTAGTGTCTAATGCTAGATTGCTATATTATATTGTATGTTTATGGTCACTGGACCAGACAGGAGACACTGTAGGAGCAGGCTATTGGCATTCACAGCTTGAGGACCCAGGTAAGATACCTTGCCATATTTACTGTTTAAATTAAATGATGCACATGTTGTATGATATCTTGTTGCTTTATTTTATATGACTGTGCGCGTCCGAGATTGACTCGGGTGCAGTCGACGGATGCGTCAATGAGTAGTGTACTTGACCTAGTCACTAGCAGACTCACCCCATTGGGAGGATACTATGGTATCTTCCGAGACCTGACACTCTTACACATTATACTGTGACAAATTTATATTGGGATGCGGGTTCGCGTACTCGACTAGCTATCGGTGCGTGTGACATGCATCATGGTTAGTACGTAATTCAGGATTATTTCAGTTGTAGAGACTTGGCATATAGATACGTGGTATGCACGTCGAGTATTCAACTTGTGTATCTACATTGGGTGGGGAGGACAACTAGTAGGCGTATGGGATACACACATTGGAATCTGTAGTATCCAGAGGAGCCACGGATCCAATGACTCCCTTTATACAGATTCGCCATTCTTCGGAGCGGTATAGACGTTATATTATGCAGATTCCCCGTTCTTCGGAGAGGTATAGACGTTATATTATTCAGATTCCCCATTCTTCGGAGCGTTATGGACGTTATATACTATGCAGATTCCCTATTTTTGGAGCGGTATAGACGTTATGCTTACGCCTACCCATATGTACCAAAGTTGTCCTCATATTGCATTCACTTAGATGGTTAGCACACCCTTTATTCTATTTTATTCAGTATTTATATATGGCATATTTTTATGTATCTTGTTACATTTCTCTGAGGACTTGGTACCTTTCTATATTTGGACGAGGCATATTACCCCACAGTATACGGCCCAGGACAGGAGATGAAGTACGCTACCGCGGAGGAGCTAGAGTTGCTACCGTCAGAGTTTTCGTGATCAGTTGGTAGGCCTTCTGCCTAGGATTGGGAGCATCTTTATCTAATCAGCAGATGTCCTAGTCATTACTCTTTTTATCTGTCATTCAGTACTTTATTTTTGTCCTAGTAGTGGGTTTGTTTCCACCAGACATTCTTGGTTGTACTATGATATTTGAGAATGGCGTTTATATTCCAGTATTTATTTTAGTACTTTCTTGGGAATTATATTGTGGATGAGATTAGATTACATGTTTGATGTTGATATTGGACTTTTTAGTTATTTACGACAACGTAGCACTCTTCGTTGGATCCATTAAATTGGGATATCCTCGAAGGCGTGACAGCTGGCTATTGCCACGTGGCTTGGTCCCGTGTATTTTGGTATTGGGGCGTGACACCCATGCAGGTCCGATCTAAATCATCTTGGTCACCTGACTGTGCCAAGCGAGCCTGCAAATTAGGAATATATATTATAATTTATTATTGAATAGGTTCAATCCATAATTGATTTTAAAAACTCCTTTCAAAATTGATTATCGCCATTGGACTTCCCAATTATATTCGTTCAATTTTCTTCAATATCGTTATTATTGTTTCTTATCTCCTTTCAATTAGGAAGGACGAACGCTTATGCCTGATGGTTTCCTCCAGAAGAAGATCGTAGTTCGGACGGCAGAAGACATAATTTGTGTAAAAATATCTGAGAAGATTGTTACCCTCAGTAGGGTGGGCTGATAGGTTTTTTTTGGATGCTAGAACTAGTGGAGAATGTTAGCAAGAGAATTAGACCCAGTACTATATCCTTAGAACTGGTAAAGCCCTACTTGAGATAACGGTGATTTGGGAAGCACTGGAAGCTAGAAAGATTGTTGATTATAACCCTCTAGAATAATTTATAGAAATGCATAGCCTGATACTAGAAATTAGTTGTTGTATATGATAACAATACCAGGAACGATATTATGGACTAGAGGAGATGAAATTTTAGGCTCTCACCTAGAAGATGATAATCTGATACCAGAAATTCTAGTATGTGCTTGGGTGATACCCTTATTAAAATTGTACTATGTGACCCGGAGTAATAAATAATGGAAAGAAGAAATTTGAGGAATACAATTTTAGGGAAAATTTTGAGGAGAAAAGAAATTATACATTAGGCAAGGAAGTATTTTTCTTTTGGAGGATTAGTGTTATAAATAGAACGGAAGAATTTATTATAAGGTTAAGTCTAGACGATGACATCGTCCTAGCATGAGTTGGTTGGGCCAATACCACGCGACGCTAGATTGTCGACGTGGTTGCACTATATTTAGACCACCAGATTATCCTGAGTTTGAGTTTCTTCGGAGAGCCCGAGTGCATGGTGTCCAACCTTAGCAACACACATTACAGAAGGTAAACCAGTGCACCCTAACTTTATATCACAGCTTGAGAACGTGTTTCCAGAGGATCTTCCAGGCCTGCCACCTGACAAAGAGATAGAATTGCTATAGAGTTGACTCCCGGAGCCGAGCTAGTTACTTCCCCTATCTACAGACTAGCACCGAAGGAGTTGGTTGAGTTAAAAGTCCAAGTAGATGATCTTTTAGATAAGGGTTTAATACGGGCAAGTGTATCTCCAAGAGGAGGACCTATTTTATTTGTGTCGAAGAAGGACTAGATGGTACGTTTGCGTATCAATTACAGGGATGGTACTTTGCATATCAATTACAGGGTGTTAAATGTTTTAACGATAAAGAACAAGTACCCACTACCATGCATCGATAATTTATTTGATCAGCTTAGTGGTGCATGTATATTTTTGAATTTCGATCTCAGATCCGGCTATCATCAGATCAAGGTACGGAGAGAGGACATTCCGAAGACGGCTTTCTGGATGAAGTATGGACACTATGAGTTTCTAGTCATGCCGTTTGGTTTAACCAACGAGCCTGCAGTATTTATGAGTCTGATGAACAATGTTTTCCACCAATACTTAGATAAGTTCATGGTGGTATTTATCGACGACATCTTGGTATATTCCAAGAGCCAGGAGAAGCACGAGAGACATCTCAGGATTGTGTTGGAGACGCTGAGGTAGGAGAGGCTGTACTCCAAGCTCATCAAATGTGAGTTCTGTTTGGAAATAGTACCCTTCCTGGGACACATAATCATCGGAGATGGATTATCAGTTGACCCGGAGAAGATAGCTGTAGTTAAGACGTGGCCTACCCCTACATCAGTTACAGAGATTAGGAGTTTTTTCGGACTTGTCGGATATTATCGGAGGTTCATAGAAAATTTCTTGAGGATTGTTGCACCTATGACGCGACTGACGCATAAAAGCAAGGAGTTTATCTGGACCGAAGAGTGTCAGACGACTTTCGATGAGCTGAAGAAGCGTCTAACATCAGGAACAATTTTGACACTTCCTTCAGGATCAAGAGGATTTGTAGTATAAAGTGATGCATCTGGGAGAAGACTAGGATGTGTGATGATACAACACGGCAAAGTGATAGCCTATGCATCGAGACAGCTGAGAGTTCATGAGAAGAACTATCCGACGCATGACCTAGAGCTAGCTGCAGTGATATTTGCACTAAAGCTATGACGACACTACCTTTATGGAGAGCGTATTAAGATTTACACAGATCATAAAAGTCTAAAGTATGTCTACACTCAGAAGAAGCTCAACATGAGACAGAGGCGATGGCTAGAGTTGATGACAGATTATGATATCGAATTGCATTAACACCCTGGCAAGGCAAATGAAGTTGTAGATGCCTTAAGCAGGAAGCCCATGGCATACTTTTTGACGACTCAGCGGCAATTGCTAGAGGATCTTCAGAAACTTGGGATAGAGATTGTATTGCCAGGCATGGATGGACAGATGGCCAGTCTCGAGGTTCAGTCCACATTGATTAAGAGAATCAAGGCAGCCCTGCCTACAGATACGAGATTTAGACGACTGCGAGAGAGGACAGAGGCCGACATACAGAGGGGACTCAGGATTCATGAAGACAAAACATTAAGGTATGGAGATCGCCTAAACATTCCGAGTGGCGAGCTACGCCAGAAGTTGATGATCGAGGCTCATAGCTCAATTTATTCTATTTATCCCGGGGGTACAAAGATGTACCGAGATTTGAGACAACATTACTGGTGGCATGGGATAAAGAGATAGATTACAAGATTCGTGGCGAGATGTTTGGTTTGTCAGCAAGTCAAGGCTGAACATCAAAGGATTGCAGGACTATTACAGCCGCTTCCCATTCCCGAGTGGAAGTGGGAACACATTACCATGGACTTCGTCTCAGGATTCCTGCAGAGCCCTAGCGGGAAGGATGCAGTTTGGGTTGTCGTAGACAGTCTCACCAAGTCTGTACATTTCTTGCCCTTCAGAGTTAGGCAGTCCACGGAGATATTAGTTGACATGTATATGAGGCAGTTAGTATGACTACATGGAGTGCCTGTCAGCATTGTATTGGACCATGATTCCAGATTTATGTCACATTTTTGGTGAAGTATGCAGGAGAGTCTAGGAACTTATCTCAAGTTCAGCACTGCATATCATCTACAGATTGATGGCCAGTAAGAGCACATGATACAGATACTAGAGGATATGTTGAAAGCATGAATGGTCGACTTTGGAGTATCTTGGGAGGACCATCTACACTTGGTAGAATTCTCCTGTAATAATAGCTACCAGGCTAGCATACAGTTGGCACCTTATGAGGCACTGAACGGCAGGAAGTGTAGGTCACTGGTATATTGGAGTGACGTGGGAGAGCATTAGAAACTTGGTCCAGAGTTGGTGATATAGATAGTAGAAAAGGTGAAAGAGATTCAGAGCTACCTGCGTGCAGTACATGATAGACAGAAGCATTGGACAGATACGTACTGCAGACCTTTGGAGTTCAAGGAAGGTGACCATGTATTTTTGAAGATATCACCTACTCGTGGTACCATCCGATTCGGAGGCAGAGGCAAGCTGAGTCCGAGGTACATCGGACCTTTTGATATCTTGGAATGAGTTGGCGAAGTGGCTTATCGTCTTGTATTGCCTCCATCATTAGAAGGAGTACATGACGTACTTTACGTATCGTAGTTGAGGAGATACGTGGCAGACCCTAGTCATGTGCTTGACCATTCAGAGATTACAGTCGGGCCCAGTTTATCGTATGTTGAGCAGCCAGTAGGAATACTCAATCGCAGTGAGAAGACTTAAGAGGTCAGACTATTCGACTGGTCAGAGTTGCATGGAAGCATCATTCACCAGGCGAGTCTACCTGGGATGCGAGGATTCTATTCGATAGCCTTTCCCGTATCTATTTGAGGACCAAGGTACGAATTTACGTGCCGCATTCGATTACCAGTTTGCTTTTAAATTCTCGTAGCTATTATCGTGCTTTACTTTTAATTTCGAAAACAAAATTTTTCTAAGTTGGGAAGGATGTAAACCCCCTCATTTATTTTTATAGATAGTCTGGTTATGGGTTAGAAAATTTTGGTTTAGCAGCAGATATTTGAGATTTAGAATTAAGATTTTTGCAGATGTCTGATTCATTAATTAAACCCTTAGTGCGCCCTACCGTTGTTGAAATATTTGGAGCCCAACATTAGCCTATAATTTTCAACAAGTTTATGCATTCTAGACTTGACACGCCAACTAAGGCGTTGGACTTTTTCTTCACTCAAAATCATAATCCCTTGTGCTCTAATTTAATTGTACAACTTTCCATAACCGAAATCCATATTTAATCCTGTGTCTCGCACCTGTGTCGTTACCATCAATTTTGAGACACCAACTCAACCCGTTTAGCCGGACCAATTAAAGGGTCCAAGACTTACACCAAGCCTACACCATTAATAACCTTTGTGTTACTCCTAATTGAGATTCCATGTGCCCCCATTTAATTTAAGAGCGCATGATATTTTATTTTAATTTAATTTGGGATACCAAATTTGACTAATCCTATTTTTTAACCCCAACTTAACCCAATGCCCCATGAATTAAGCCCATCTAAAACACACAATACCCCCTCACCCTACAAAATACCAAACACCAATTCTTCCATAAATTTTTTATTATTTTATGTGTCTGTGCAAATACCCAAATTTAGGGGACTAATTTGCAAAAGTTGTACTAGGTGACAACACCCCATTGGTTCAAACCAAATGGAGAAGCCCTCCATTCTTTGACTAGTCAACACCCCTCTCCCTTGTATGAAAAATTCTTCATGATTAATCCTAGCCACTCATTCAAATTGGTAGCATCCTCACCCCACAATCCCTATCACCCTTCCCTATAAAGAGCCTCCTCACACTCTTCCCAAGAGCAGGCCTTAATCCCCAAACCTAGGGAAACCTCCCCCCCCTATTTTCTCTCTCCTCCCTCCTCCTCCTCCTAACTGTATGCTTCTTCTTTTCTTCCTCCTTTCTTCTTCTTCTTTCTTCTTCTCCTCCTTCTACTTCACTTCTCCTTCTTCTTCATTAAACCGACTGAATCGGCCGGCCCCTACTCCGACAACCATCACCAGAACCGGCCGCTTCCATCCGAGCATACCCCCTGTGCCATCACCGAGCCACCGCCTGAACCACCCTATTCCCGCTGCTCCACCCGCAGCTCCATCAACCCCCACGCCGAGCTCCCCCGACCGACGGCCACCTTCTCCTCCGGTGAGCCACCGCTACTGTCGACCCCGACATCTTCTACTCCAACACCCCGACTCGCCACGATAATCTCCGGTGAGCTATTGCACCGCCACCCTTTGTTCCCAGTTGATCGGCCCCCGCTGCCACGAACCACGACGACCCGACTCCGGCGGTACCCCACGAGCCCACTACCACCACTTCGATCCCCTCGGCCCGCCGAGCAGTGCAACCCTCACCACCACGACCAACCAGCACCTCTTCCAGGCTCACCACCGAGCCACCCTGCAGAAGACAACTCTGAATTCCTCCACGCCAAGCCCTCTTCCTCGACTGTAACCTGACCATCCGCCTGCATCCACCATTGCTACCATGACCGTGTCTCCACGACTGCACTCCCTCGATCGGCCTCCATCCCGTTGCCGACCCTCCTCCGGCCAGAGACGGCCACCCCCGCAACGTTGCCATTACCTTCGTCATCACCTTCATTATCACCGTCATCACAATCATCGCCATCATCATCAACACCATCATCACCATCATCATCATCATCACCACCACATCGTCGAGGTAAACCCCTCCCCCTCTACATATGTATATTTTATGTTGTGTATATGGTTTATTTGTTTAGTTATGTTTTAGGGTTGTGGTATATTGTATCTAAGATTTAGGGGTTTAGTTCATTGTATAATATGTAATTAAGGGTTAATATGCTAAGTTGATTTTTCAGGGTTTTGAACGCTTTAATATTCATGGGTTGAGGATATGGAATATATACATGCGAGGATTGGAAATATGATATATATTGAGGTTGGGTTTTAAGTGCCATATGATAATTTAGGGTGTTGTTCAATTTAATAAATGCATATTGATTATTATTGGTGAGCAAATTTAAATTATTGAGAAATGATATTCTGATATTGGAACATTGATGGACATTAAGGAGCAGGTGTTTGATGGTGAACTAGTGTGTAATATCAAACCATTAGTCACTCATTGGGGATTGATAAATAATGTTGAATAAAATTGAGGAGTAGTTTTAATGTGAAATGGAAATAATTGTATATATTTGAGGGTTTAATAAATAGTTTATAATTTATTCGAGGATGATGTTTAAAATATGCGGGATAATGTCTGTAAAGACCAGGGAAAAATCGGAGGATTGAATATACTTGAACTACTGAACATCGTGATTAATATAGTAAGATTGAGGATTTTGTCTGATGATATTATACAGGTGATTAATTAGATTATATGTAACATACCTTTAGTCAACCTTGGTCAACCCTCTATCTTAGTGTCTGTGTGACTTATAACTAAGATTATAGTATATGCTAGACGTGTGTCGCATCTTATTTTAGCCGCGTGGTAGCCTATTGATTGAGCTTGTATCTCGTCTCTAGGTACTACGGGACCCGCGGACTTTGACGTTGTACCGAAGCCCCATCTTCAGCAGCCGGATCCAGGCAAGTGTACCTTGCCACCCTGTATTTCAATTACCAGATATTTATTATTTTATTATATGCATTATGCGCGAGTTTGATTAGAATCGTTACTCCGCGTCTGGGTCAAAACTGGGTGCACGTTGGTAACGAGTGATAGATGTTCGTAACACCTTGATGTATGTACTTGTGTATATCATAACCCTAGTACACGTCCATATACTGTTATCGTGCCAGATTTCCTGTATCCTGATACTGATATCATGACCGAAGACTGGGACGACCTTAGGGTTGCGTTTGTTGATAGTTACTTCAGTACGACAAGACTGCTAGATAGAGGTTCAGGTTCAGCGCACAATCGTTGACCGTTTGGGATGGAGAAGACAGTTACTAGACGTTTGGGTTCCTCTGCACCCGCTTTATATATGTATATGTCCTATTGATGTAGTGTTCATGTATCCGGAGTAGTAGTATCACCCGTGTGACTCTGTGCTCGGAGCTACGGTACGCCCCATATGTCTCTGTATTTGGAGCTACGGTTTTATTTTGGACAGCCCCCGCGTCGAACATTATCTTTAAACTGTGTCTCCCTTAGGTGGTTATGCTAGATTACACCATCGTTGTACTTGTACTTTCTGTTATACTTTGGCATGCTTTATTTTTGTACCTTGTTACGTCCCTCTGAGGACCTGGTCCCCTGTCAGTTTTGTAGCATAGATGATTATGGAGCCTTTGGAGTTGCTTATGGATTTGCTTGTCTTACGGGCATTGGTACCAGGTACTCATATCACATCTACCGGCGTTATGATTATTTTACTCATATTGTATTCATCTGCTGTTGTAGCCTAATTTTTATAGACTCATATTTCTTCTCGAGTCTATTCGTGTTTTCTGTGTTTTTGGGCGGCCGACTTTAGCACATGCAGCTCTTTCTTGTATATTTCTGTTCATTTTGGATTGAGACATAGATGTTTATATTTATGGGATTATTTAGATAGTGACCCTTATATTACAGCTTATACGTATTCGAGTCGGACCAGAGTCTGGTCGAATGCGTAGCTGGCATATTTCGTATTCCTGGTCCTATGTATTTTGGGACTGGAACGTGACACCCCTACCGTGTTCAGCGGGTACTCGTGTATATTGTATATCATCGTGTATATTGGGTATTAATGATACTTCATATTCACACACTGCTCATATTCAGTGTGCTTATTCGTGTACACCCACCGTCCGTGTTCGGTGGTTATGATATTCGTGTACACCGACTGCTCATGTTCAGCAGTTATATTTCATGTTCGTAGGTGTTGTGATTGGATCCAACGGTATTAGTTGGGGGTGGGAGAGTAGGAGTTGATTATATGATCAAAGCCATTGTTACATCGTGTACATTCTTGTTACATACCTCACTTGTAATCGTCTTACCTGATCATTTTCACCCAACCCGATCACATAATGAACTTGTATTCTGAGGCACATTAGTTAGTTTAGATTGCAGTTATTTTATCATATTGTTGATATTCATATTATTATTCTATATCCTCGTACATTACCTATATATCTATTATTCATCATTCATATATTTTAGTGATCTTGTATTTCACTTCTATATCTGTTTATATGCTTGATTATGCTATTGAAATTACTTTAAGAGGTATGTACTTTGCTCCAATCCTGACTGGATATATTTTTCAGATGACTGGCTTTTAGAGCAGTGTCCCACATTCTATGGGCTACAGGACGGCGTACCTTTAAAGGATACTCCTATTGACTAGGAGGACTTAGTTGTAGAGCCCGAGGAGGTCTAGTTATATTTGTAATAGATTATTTTAGACTATTCTTTTGGTGGATTCACAGTTTGTATATTATTTTAGATTATGGATTGTATTATTATTCTTTCCTTTGTTATTCCTTTCGTGCATTATTCTTCCTTAGTTTGTTTTGTGATTGAGATTTGATATACTTGTGAGATACCATATTGCTTCTCTGTTTGGAGTTGAGATGATTAACATGTACCATATTATATTGTTAAGATGTTAGATAATTAGAAATGACCCAAACAATGTTCTACCACCGATTCTGCGACGTAGGCTGGGCGTAACCACGTACTCGTACCCGAATATTCGGGTGCGGGTCATGACACCAAGCCCAATGGACCATTTCTACTAATTAATTAGCACGATTAGGCTAATTTGCATTAGTATAATTTTTTTTCAAAATAGACATCCTTAATTATTATTTATAATTCATCATATGGTGGGTAAATTATATATTTGATGGTGACTTGGAGAGGGGGAAAGGGGCCAACTACATAAGAGGGGTCTCCTCTCTCGCTCATCTTTATTTGCTCTCAATTTTAGATTCCCAAATTCTTAGATCCCCAATTCCTTCATTTCTCCATCAATTTCTCATAATTTATTCATATTTCCTCTTATTTTTATCACTCAAGGAGCTTTGGAGTTTAGAGTAGCAAGAAGCACAAGAAGAAGGATCCTTGGTGGAGAGATCGTGTCCAATTATATTTTTATTAAAAATACATCTCCCAATTGGTAAATTCTGAATTCACCTTCCTTATAGCTTCCAAATCATGCATTTGACTCTTAGGAATACCCTAATGGCATAGGGATACCTATAGAAACAAGTTCTAGGCTAATTGAATGTGTATTATGAATTCTACATAGATTTTTGTGTGTATTTTGGGGGAAATACGAGATTGACACATCAAGTGTGTGTCATGAGCCTAATATTAGTATACTTGGACTTAGATCGAAGTTTGGATACTAGTTACGTGTCCACAATTGGACACGAGTATGCCGTATCATGATACGATGTGATATCGTGTCGTACAGAGCTCTATTTTGTATATTTTGGGCAATTGTGTCTCAATTCTCTTAATAGCAAATTACAGTAGTTATATATATATATATATATATATATATATGATGTATATATGTGTGATTGTTAATTGTGGAGTAATGGGAAGTTTGACTGTTAAATTGATTAAATATCACAGGTATCCCATATTTTCTACACCAAGTGCTTGATTAAATGCTTAGTTAGTTATTATAGTAATTACATTCATATTCCTCTTATATATATATATATATATATATATATATATATATATATATATATATATATATATATATATATATATATATATATATATATATGTTTATAACTAGTATACTATGTGTGTGAGGAAGTTATAGAGTAGTGTGCCTGTGTGATGGTCAGATTTGTTGTAAACTACAGTGTGGTATCCACTACAGTCAACTGCAGTTGATAGCAGTGGAAGTGATCTGCAGTTGGTAGCAGTTGATATTACTACTAAATTAGCAACTGTGTGGTATATATGTGAGCACTAGGAGTGGGGGAGATTATTGCATTATGAGCATTGATGCAAGGCATCATGTATCAGAAGTGGTGTAGTGTGGGTGTTGGTGTGCACAATATTTGGAGGACTCGAGCAGTGAAGAGATGGATGGAAAACTGATATGCAGAGTGTTCAGACATAGGTTTAGGTATTAGTTTTCGATTAGGGGAGCTGGTGTTAATGCTACATGCAGTGTAATGCAAGGTGGGGAAAATATCAACTGTTGGTACTTCGAGTATCAGTGGACTGATACTTCAGGTACAGTCATTTGGGAATGAGTAGGTATACAGGAAATGAAGGGGTAGTTGGATATTCTTGGGTACTTGTGGTATTTGTGAGCCATGTTGCTTTGTAACAACAAATTAGCAATTTAACCTGTGCCCATGTAAACACAGGTAAGAAAATAAGGATGGGATAACTAGTAACTAGTAAAGGGAGTAAGTTAAGTTAAATAACAGTCAGTTACAGTTCTATTGAACTAAGGGTGGAAGAAAATCTGAATCAGATGTCAAAGAGTCTTGGATTTTAGATCATCAACAACACTGCAGCAAGTAAAAGCAAGACTCAGGTATCAGGTTGGTTTCTATGTTCAGTTGTTGAGGGAACTTAATAGCAGTGTTCATTATGTATGTTGTATAACTGAGTGTGAGATGTACCATGGTGCCCAGTTAGTATATTAGTATTAGTTATAAATTGGAGGGTTAGTTGTAGTCATGTTACCTATATTATTAGTTAGTCCTCCTAGCTAGAGTAGGTATTAGCTATACATATAAGTAATAACCTTAGTATAACTAGTATAGCTAATACAAGCTAGTATTAGCTAGTTAGTAACTATTTAAACTAATTAACTAGTATTGGACCTAGCTAATAGCCTAGTTTAGCTAGAATGACCTAGTGTTGACCTAGAAGCATGCATTAGTGTAATTTAACTCATTTATACCATATTGACATGAAATTTCTATCTAGGTGTATGTGGCACTAGCTCGGACATCGAGTGACCTCATTTGCTCTAGACAGAGGTGAGTACATTCTCTGATAGTTTTCTTATTTGACAGTCTCTATGTTTCATGTATTAGTATTGAGATATTTGATTCATGACATGATGTTTACACGGATTGGCATACGTGGATCCTTGTCATGAGATGTTATTATCGTGATAACTAAGTGATCGCCATGTCATGCTTCGTGATTACTTAGTGATATCTTGGTGATTACATAGACCGTGATCATAATGCATGATATTATAGACCATGCATCATGATATACATGTTATAACGTGTCATGATTTGGATCCGTGTACTAGTTGGGGGATGAGAAAGTATTAGTAAATATGTGATCATACCTTATAGCCCATGATATGGTGTGGCCCGTGATAGCTAGCAGATCATGCAACTCACGTGTGGTTATGCTAGCTCGTATTTATTTATATAGCCCGTGTTAGGCCCTAGCTGATCACATATTTTTGCTAATATTTTGAGGCACTTATTTACTATTTTATCTCTTTATTTTCAGTTCATTGCATTAATGTTCCTTATATACGGTTCCCAGTTATTTCTATATCTTGTCGTGATATTTTCTCCGTGATATTTACTATTTCAGTTACTTTCCATCATTTATTTTTATTACTATTGTTATTGCATAGTTTTTGTCAATTATTAAACTACTGTTAGAGGTGTACTTTGCTCCATCCTGATTGGATATATTTTCCAGATGATTCATTAGAGGACTGGTATCCTACGCACTATGGATCACAGGAGGGTGAGCCAGTCGAGCCAGTTGAGCCTATGACCGTAAAGTCACTTGTTGTAGTACTACCAATTTTGGATGCTTAAAATTTCTTATGAGTTATATTAGATTAGTAGACTTCCATCGCATGTATTATTATTTTAAGATTTATGTTAAGATTGGACTTATATTGAGACTCTTGTATTTCTTTTACTTCTATTCCATATTGTGTCATTCTTTCTCAAGTTTGATATTGTGATTGAGTATTATTCCCATTTATGTTATCATTATATTGTTCCTCCTTTTGGGAGTTGAGATAGCATGACAGGTACTATATATATTGTGTGAGATGTTAGATAGTATTGTTTACCTAGACAGTGTTCTACGTTGTTATTACGATGTAGGTTGGGCGTGGTTCACTACTCGTGCCCCTATTCCGGGTACAGGTCATGACATATGTAAAGTGGGGTTGCATTTAGGATTTAATCAGCAGCAATAAGCAGTTCCAGGCAAAGAAGTAAGGGATTGAGGTTAGGCCTGATATCAAGAAGTGTTCCAGTCATATGTATGTTAGTCAAGGAGAGTATACCAGTGAGTGTCAGCAGGGGTAAAAGTTTAGTGTGAAGGTTGATGATAGTAGGGTGTTTAAGGGGTGTTACCTTCAGGAAAGGGTATAAGGGTTGAACATTTGTGTATCAGGAATTGGGCTTTCTGTATGTGCTGTGTGTGTATGGTAGGTGAGTGAGTGTGAGAAATATTATCTTGTATAGGGTGTCACGCCCCAGTCCCAAAAAATACACGGGACAAGGACACGTGTCAATAGCTAGCTGTCACGTCTCCGAGGATATCCCAATTTAATGGATCCTAATGAAGAGTGCTACGCTGTCCTAAAATACTAACATGTCCAATATCAATCAACAACAGGTAGTCTAATCTCATCCACAAAATAATCAGCAAGAAGTCCTAAAATAAATACTGGAACATAAACGCCAGTCTAAATATCATAGTACAACCAAGAATGTCTGGTGGGAACAAACCTACTACTAGGACGAAAATAAAGTACTGAATGGCAGATAAAAAGAGTAATGACTAGGGCATCTGCTGACTAGATAAAGATGCTCCCAATCCTAGGCAGAAGGCCTACCAACTGATCATGGAAACTCCGACGGTAGAACCTCTAGCTCCTCCGCAGTAGCGTACCTCGTCTCCTGTCCTAGGCCGTACACTGTGGGGTAATATGCCATGTCCAAATCTAGAAAGGTACCAGGTCCTCAGAGGGACGTAACAAGATACATAGAAGCATGCCATATATCTAAATACTGAATAAAATAAATAAAGGGTGAGCTAACCATCTAAGTGAATACATTGTGAGGTCAATATTGGTATGTATGGATAGGCATAGGCATAACGTCCATACCGCTCCGAAGAACAGGGAATCTGCGTAGTATAATGTCCATACCGCTCCGAAGAACAGGGAATCTAAATAATATAACGTCCATACCGCTCCGAAGAACAGGGAATCTAAATAATATAATGTCCATGCCGCTCCGAAGAATAGGGAATCTGCATAAAGGGAGTCATTGGATCCGTGGCTCCTCTGGATACTACGGATTCCAATGTGTGTATCCCATACGCCTACTAGTTGTCCTCCCCATACGATGTAAATAAACAAGTCGAATACTCGACGTACATACCATATATCTATATGCCAAGTCTCTACTAATATAAAATCCTGAATTACGCACTAACCGTGATGCATGTCACACGCACCGATAGCTAGTCGAGTACGCGAACCCGCATCCCAATATGAATTTGTTACTGTGAAACGTATAAGAGTGTCAGGTCTCGGAAGATATCAGAGTATCCTCCCAATGAGGTGAGTCTGCAAGTGACTAGGTCAAGTACACTAATCATCGACGTATCCGTTGACTGTACCCGAGTCAATCTCGGACGCGCACAGTCATATAAAATAAAGCAACAAGATATCATACAACATATGCATTATTTAATTTAAACAGTAAATATGGCAAGGTATCTTGCCTGAGTCCTCAAGATGTGAATGCCAATAGCCTGCTCCTGCAGTGTCTCCTGGCTGGTCCAGTGATCCTAAGCATACAATATAATATAGCAATCTAGCATCAGACACTAAAGTAATACATACACAAACTACGATGCTGTTCTTAGGTACTGACACAAGGGTCACGACTAGTCGACTACAAAGTCGCGTGTGCACGTAGCTAAGGTGCACACGTGTTCTGTCCTCAGTTACCATGTACCTCACGACAATAATTATCAAAGTTATGGTTTACGAAACTATTTATGTTTAGTCTGAATACATGTCCTGATTTTCCATGCTAAATGTACTTGGTTAATGTCTAGATTTTTAGGTGAATTACAAGTCTTAATACTAATAGGTCATGTGATCAGGATAATTATTAATATATTTAATATTATCTATTCTAATTAATATACATGCATACGAATCTATATGGGTTAACATTATTTAGCTTGTGTCGACACAC
Organism: Iris macrosiphon; assembly: GCA_036927795.1. Lineage (NCBI taxonomy): Eukaryota > Viridiplantae > Streptophyta > Magnoliopsida > Asparagales > Iridaceae > Iris > Iris macrosiphon. The sequence continues at coordinate 31,613,511 of JAYESA010000014.1, read as the reverse complement.
GACACGATGATACGACGATATATAACACCACGATACAAGGGAAGAAGAGAGCTAGAGGACGAGTACCTAGTTGGCTGAATGAGGGTGGGGGGTCTGCTTGTCGACGTGTATGCTCACCGGCGGTCGGCGGAGCTCCAGCGTCGAGCAGTAGATCACGACAACAGCGGCAGTAATTGCAGCAGTTGTAGCGATGGCAGCAGCGGCCTGACAGGGGCGGCAGCAGCCTGGGATGGTGGTCAGGACGTGGGGAGGGTGGTCCAGTGGCTAGGGGGTGGCGGCCTGAGGTGGTGGTGGTGTTGGGAAGTCAGGGGAAGGGGTGAAGGTGGTGCACGGGTTGATGATGGGGACGTTGATGAAGGTGAAGGGGATGGTGGCCAGGCGGTAGTGCAGGCGGCTTGGGAGGGAGGTCCGGCGATAGTGGCTTAAGGTGGTGATGGTGGGTGTCCAGTCGGGAAGGGGGCAGGTTGTGCTCGGGTTAGATGGAAGGAGTTCGACTAGGGTTTGATGGGGAGATGGTTTTTATGATCTAGGGTTTTCAATAGGGAAATGTATATTTATATAGAAGGGGGATTTATGGGCTGACCTCGGGATTTGGGCCGACCAGGGCTCTTTGGGGTAGGGGCTGGTCCACATGAAAGGGTGTACATGGGCTTTGTTAGGTCTTGTTTTGGGCGAACTTGGCCTCCAATTAATTAAATTACCAACAATACACACGGCGTTCTTTTGTCAATTGAAAACACATGGGATTAAATTTGGGTGGAACACAAGAGTTATGGGCGTAGCAGGCTCAGAATAGATTTATGCCATAATTTAGGTTATAGTGAAATGGGTTGAGGTTGTGCCTCCAATTTCGATTGGAACGACAATTACGAGAAATTTGATTTATGGAATAATACGTGGACGTTTGTAACGAATACTGTGCAGCTAAACTGAAGCACAATATTGAGTATCTAAAAGTTACACAAGGGTCAGATGGGTTGTCTAGCATGTCTAGGAGGTGTGTATGAACTTTGTTTGAAGGTAACTATTAGTGTAGCGCTCCAAACATCAAAGCTACGGTAAGGTGTATTAAGTCACATAATTATTGCACATTAATTCTATTTGTATCCAGATTAATCCTAGTCTCCCAATCTAAATTAAAATAATCCTAAATTGGTCGAGGTGGTTTACATAGGGTAAGTGAGGTGCAAGGGAGAGTGGGTTAGTATCAAGGTATTTGGTTAGAATAATTAGAGTTATGAGTTAGGAAACTAAGGGTGTGTCCTAGTGTTAAGATTGGGAAGTATCTTGGAGAGGAGGTAAGTTGTATATTAGGATATTGGTATCAAGGTATTATTCTAGGATATGAGCTAGTAGTCTAGAAGAGTTAAGATGCTAGATATGACTTAAGGTAATCAGTAGATACCTAGTTGAACTAAGGTACTAGGTAAATATACTAAGGTAATGAGTTATCAGTTAGTATGTGAAATACAACTGAGGTTGATATCAGTTAAGTACCATACCAAGGTTATATGAACGACAGGAGTTAGTAAGGTAATATTATATCAGTCAAGAGATGAGTAAGATTAGAGTACTAGCTTGAATACTAAAGTATTATAGATATTAGTTAAATATAGGTTATATTATAAATATATGATATAATATAGTATATATAGTTAGTATTAGTTGGTATTAGCTAGTATACCTTAGTATAACCTAGAAGATCTAGTGTAGCAATGTATAGACCTAATTTGACTAGTATTAACTAGTATAGCCTAGATAAGCCTTAAAATTGACCTAGAATCATCACTATGAATTAGTTACACTTGTTTATCAATTCTGAACACTCTTAACACTAATACTCCATATTTAGGTCACTTGGACTCCAGTACAGACACCGTTTGATATACAGTTGCTCAGGACCACATGCGAGTACATTCTCTGATAGTTTTTATTATTTGATAATTACTATAGTGCAAGTATTTAGAAATGTATTACTTGATTCCTGATATATTGGTACACGGATTAGTATACACATGGATCTTCAGTCATGAGATATTATTTATTGTTTTATTATTTCTCGTATTCTCGTGTGGTTTAGACAATGTTTAACACTAGACAATATTTAATATTAGACAATGTTCATTGAGTATCTTGTATTGTAATATGTCATGGTTGGATCCATTATACGAGTCGGGGAAAGGGGAAGTGTTAGCTAGATATGTGATCAAAGCCTAGACAATGTTCAATATTTAATGTTTAAGTTAGACAATATTTATCCAACATTTAAGTAGACAATGTTCAACCCAAGATGATCACATATCTAACTAGTATTTTAAACACTTAGAGTAGTTACAGTTCTTCAACATATTCTATTTTATTGTGATAAGTTTATACCATATTGCTCTAGATTATATGTCTCTTTCCTACCATATTATGCTATTGTTCATTGCTTCTCATCTTGTATTACGTTCTCTATTTCTATTTATAGTTATTATCAATTAAGTAAAACTGTTATTGGGTTGTACATCACTCCAATCTTTATAGGATATATTTTTCAGATGAGTGGTTAGAGGAGATATTTTCTACCTTTTACGGGCCATAAGATGGCGACCGACCTGAAGATTTAGTACCAGCTACTGAGGCGACTTAGATTTTCAGTAGTATATTGTATATATTTTAATTTTAGACATTGACATGTATATATTATTTGAGACTTGTGTTGTAGCTAGACTATTGGTCTTGGATGGATTGTATTATGACTTCATGACTCTTTATTCAATTTTATATCGTGCTTTTATCTTACTTTAGTTTTATATTATGATTGAGTATCGATTATAATTATACCATCCTATTGTCCTCGATTTGGAGCTGAGATATTTTCACAGGTACATTATATATATATTGTGTAAGATATTTAGATAGTATTGTTAACCTAGACAGGGTTCTACCGTTGATTCTGTGGTGTAGGCTGGACGTACATACGTACTCGTGCCCCTATACTGGGTGCGGGTCGTGACATATTTTTGTAGTGGCCCAAATAGGTCAGGCTTCACAATTATGCGATGTAGTGGTAGTATAACAACTTAGTTGTACTAATACGAGCCTGCGATAGGATCTAAGATATAGGATACTGGGACGAGGAAGCAAATACTCAATCACAACTAGGAATATTTTCAATCTATTAATTTTGCTATCCCTATTTATTCTTAATATTGTTTCTTTTGAAATATATTGTCCTTCTTTGATGATATCGTATCTTATGTCGTATTGATTCCTTTGTTTTGATATGTCTTTAAGATGTCGCCGAAAACCAGGTTACAATATTCTGGAGCTACTTCAGTGAGGTCAGTTACTTCTCCGCCTCCAACTCTGAGGGTTGCCTCACCAGTCCAGGGGAAGATTTCAGCAGCAACTTTTGGGAGTGCTCCACCACTAGTTCCGAAGGATGTTCCTGCAGTCACAGAGGACCTTCCACCAACACCACCCAAGCCAGGAGATGGGACACAAGTGTTTGCCATGTTCCGGGCGATGATGGCAGCACATGAGAGGCAGACATATATTCTATGTCAGGGCATCGAGAGTGCTCAACAGTTAGCACTAGCAGCTGTGGAGAAGGTAGCGTTTATCTAGCTGTAGATCATACTGCCTCATCCTGACTCGTAGCAGCTGAGGCCGGGTACCATTATTGATTTCAAGAGGATAGGGCCCAAGGACTTCAATGGCACAGAGGGGATCTTGTACACCGATGATTGGATTAAGGATATTGATAGGAACTTATGGTTGGCACAGATTCTGGAGAGTATACAGGTGGAGGCAGCGGACAGCCAGATGTTCGATATTACCCTGACGTAGTTTCGTACGGATCCAAGGATTATGGCACATGGATTGACTTGGGAAGCTTCAAGGAGCTTTTCAAGGAAATGTTCTTTCTGTATGTGGCTCAGAGTGCCTTGGAGAGCCAATTTCAGGATCTTATCCAAGGGAATATGATGGTGGACGAGTACACCGCATGAGTTCTGTAGATTAGGCAGGTTTGTGGAAGGGCAGAATTCCCTAGGGAGAGCCAGGAAATTTCGAAAGGGTTTTATCAGGGAGATCAAATCCCACACAAGGTGTCACCACACTACTAAATTCGAGGAGATATTGATGGATGCACAGAGGACGAAGGATGACTTGGAGCTCATATCCAAGAGGATGAGAGATATATCAGAAGAAGGTAGCAGAAGTGCGGCTACAGCTAAGCGACCCTATTTCCCGCAGCCGAGAGCATATCGGCATCAGCAGTTTCCTATGCCAGTCATGTCACCAGTTCAGCAGATACATCTATTTTAGAGGCAAGTTCATCAAGCACCATAGTAGCCTGAAAGGCAGACCCAACAAACTTTTTCTTGTGCCTATTATAGGACACATAGTCATGATTGGGAGAACTGTCGGAAGAGGCTCATATTATGTTTGTACTGTGGTTCCCCTAATCACCAGGTGAGAGAGTGTTCCAACAACCCATATGGTCTAGATCGTGGTACAGTTTAACATCAGAGAGGTGGAGTTAGGCCATATGTGGCACCGCAGGTTGCTCAGAACCCACAGAGGGAGCCACCCCAGCGGGGCGGGGCATTTGTAATGACGGTCGAGGAGGCCGATGCAACAGGTGATTGGTTAGCAAGTTCTCTTCTTTCTTCCTATAATTTTTCCATCTATTGATTGGATTGCTTCATTAGTACCTTATAGATTACTTTTGTACTATAGTATAGTTAGTAGAATACCCTGACAGAGACTACGATATCATGATGGACAGAGACCATAATAATGCATATGACCATAATAAGTGATTCCTTTAAATTGTATTCTTGTATGATTTTAGACGGGTTGGGAGTTTTACCTAGAGGAGATACAACTATCTTTAAATTTTGAGGACAATTTTTTCTAAGGGGGTAGACTAGTATCTACCATATTTTTAAAATAGGGGTAATTTTATCATTTTGTATAAATATTATAATTATAATTTATTTAATATTGTGCATATTATATATTTAGTAACTAATATTATTATCGGTTGGTAGATTATTTAGTTAGACATGACCCTAGTGGACCTAACCAACTTGATATGACAACTTAACCAATTAGTTAGACTAGTCCTCTTTAGACCCAAATAGTTAACCATTCTCTTCATTTAAGAATTAGTCTTAAATTTTCATTAGGAAGATAAGCTTCATCCCAAATTAATTATTCATGACAACCCTCAAGGAGTATTATGAACTATTTATATTGCTTGGAGGAGGGGCATAGTGTGGCCAGCCCTAATTGTAGAGAGAGTTCTCTCTCAATCATTTCATTGACTCCATTTTATTTTCTAATTAGTGTTCTTTCCCAAATAGCCCAATCCCTCCACCAAAATTTTCATAATCCCTTTCAAATTCACCCATCCTCACCATCTAAGGAGACTAGAAGCTTGAGATTGGCAAGAGCACTTAGAGATGAGATATTGGACACGGAGCTTTTGTCACTACCATATTTTATAGGAAGGATATTTTGATTATTTTATAATATTGTGCATATTGTATATTTATTTATTTATTATTTATTTATTTATTTATAGATTTTATATTTGATTTTGGACTTGTGTTAGTAGACCTAACTAGTTTAGATTAGATTCTTGGACCAACATTTAATTCTAGTTATATTGAGCCCAACTATCAAGCCCATTCATCAGGAGGATGAATTAATTAGTTAAACCAATTAGATTAGAACCTTCATTCCTTAATTAATTCCTTCTTGAAAAACCCCAAGGGGTATTGTAGACTTTTCATAGTGACTTGGAGAAGGGGGCAAGGCCGGCAATAGAAGGAGAAGGAGAGAGACACTCTCTCTTCATTCATTCATTATAATTCTAGATCTAGAATTTTTCTCTTCCAAATACCTTCATCCCTACATCAATCCCTACCCAAATTCCTTCCCAGTTTCTTCTTTACTCACCATTGGAGGCAATTGGAACAAGAAGGAGACAAGAATCTACAAGGAGAAGAAGGAACACAAGTTGAAGGCTCTTGACACTCAATTGGAGATTTGTATTGGAAATCCATCTTCCAATAGGTATAATTCAGTTTTCCCTCTCTAATTAGAATCTAAATATATAATTTAATCATTAAGAACCCTCCCATGTACTAAGACTACCCATAGGAAGTGGAATTAGGTTCATAGGAGGCCTTTGGAGGAAGTTATGTGGTATTTTGTGTCAATATTGGGAGAATTCCGAGATTGGCACATCTTGTGTTTGTCAATTGGTCAATTAGACCAAATTGACATGTGTTTGGTTGTATAAGACTAGTGGAGTTCTTAGGAAATGTTGTGACTGGAGATAAAATTTTAGTGGATCCGAAGAAGATCACAGCAGTGGAATCTTGGAAGACACTAAGTTCAGTGGCAGAGATCAGAAGTTTCTTGGATCTGGCAGGCTACTACAGAAAGTTTGTGCAAGATTTTTCAAGGATTGTCAAGCCAATGACTAGACTCACCAGGAAGGATACAGAGTTTATTTGGACAGAGGAGTGCCAGGTTACTTTTAAGGAATTGAAGACGAGGTTGACGTCTGCTCCTATTTTGACGTTACCATCAGGGTCAGAAGGTTTAACTATTTATAGTGATGCATCCGGGAAAGGGCTGGATTGTGTTCTTAAGAAGAACAAAAAAGTGAATGCCTATGCATCTAGAAAATTATGTCCTCATAAGAAGAACTATCCTACCCACGATTTGGAGTTGGCAGCAGTCATCTTTGCCTTAAAGTTATGAAAATACTATTTGTACAGAGAGCGTATGGAGATCTTCACAGACCACAAGAGCATGAAGTACGTTTTCACTCAGAAGGAGTAGAACATGAGGCAGCATTGGTGGCTGGAACTAATAAATAATTTTGATATATCTTTACAGTATCATCCGGTAACAGCCAATGTAGTTGTCGATGCCTTGAGCAGGTATCCGGTAGCTATATTTTTGACGCAGGATCGATATTTGTTGGAGGATCTAGAAAGCTTGGTCATTAAGGTGATAGTCCATAGTTTTTACATACAGATATGGCGGTTGCAGATACACTTAGAGCTGATTGATAGGATCAAGGCATCCCAGTATGAGGATGTATCTCTGAGGAGCATCGGAGCTCAGGTGTGAGCAAGATTGGAGGATGATTTCACCATTGCTAAGAATGGGTCTTTGCGGCATGGTGCTAGATTATGTGTGCCTAGTAGGCAGCTGCGTGAGGATGTAATGCAGGAAGCACATCGTTTGTATCCAGTTAGTGTGCCAGCAGGTGAAAGCCGACAAGCATAGGCCAGGTGGATTACTTCAGCCATTAGCTATTCTAAAGTGGAAGTGGGAGCACATTACTATAGATTTTGTGTCCGGACTTCCGTGATCTCCAGGAGAAAAAGACGTAATTTGGGTCATCGTTGAAAGGTTGACCAAGTTGGCCCACTTTTTGCCTTTCAAGGTAGGTTTGTCTACGGAGAAGCTGGCATAGATGTATGTGAGGAAGATCGTCAGGATACATAAAGTTTCCATCAGCATAGTCTCGGATCGGGATAGTCGTTTCACTTCTCATTTTTGGAGGAGTTTATAGGCGAGTTTGGGCACCCAGCTCAAGTTTAGTACTGCATATCATCATCGGATAGATGGACAGTCAGAGAGGACCATTCAGACTCTCGAGAATATGTTCCATACATGTGTACTAGATTTTGGGGGGTCTTGGAAGGACCATCTCCATTTGGTAGAGTTTGCTTACAACAACATCTGCCAGGCTAGTATAGAGATATTACCATTTGAGGCTCTATACGGTCGGAGATATCGTACTCCCTTGTCTTGGGATGATGTTGGAGAGAGTGCTTTGCTAGGGCCATCGATAGTTGTTAATGCAGCAAAAAATGTTAAGTTGATCAGAGACAGACTTTGAGTGGCGCAGGATAGACAGCGACATTGGGCCATTAGCCACCGGAGATCTTTGGAGTTTGAGGTTGGTGGTCTGGTATTTCTGAGGATTTCTCTGATATGAGGTACGATTCTTTTCGGTAGAGGTGGGAAGCTTAGTCCGTGATTTATTGGAACCTTCAATATTCTCGAGAGGGTCGATATAGTTGCTTACATATTAGACTTTTCACCTGCATTAGAGGGAGTGCACAACGTGTTTCACGTATCACAATTAAGATGGTACATGGCAGATCCTAGTCACATATTGGATCACTCGGAGTTAGAGGTGGGCCCTACTATTAGCTATCCAGATCAGCCAGTTAAGATTCTGGATCGGAGAGATAAGGTTCTGAGGAACCAGACCATTCCCTTGGTACGCGTCGCACGGAGGCATCACTCTCCGGGTGAGTCAACCTGGGAGAGGGAGGATGGAATATGAAAGCGTTACCCATATTTGTTTGTACATTGAGGTATGTTCTTTCCTGATTCTGTTCTGTTTTATTTTCTGGGGGTAATTTCGTGTTTTAATTTTGAGGACGAAATTATTTTAAGGGGGTAAACTTGTCACTACCAAATTTTCAAGAAAGGGTATTTTGGTCATTTTATAATATTGTACATATTGTATATTTATTTATTGTATTATTTATTTGTTGTTAGAAATTATATTTGATTTTGGACTTGTGTTAGTGGACCTAACTAGTTTTGATTAGATTCTTGGACCAACATTTAATTCTAGTTAGATTGAGCCCAACTATCAAGCATATTCATTAGGATGATGAATTAATTAGTTAAACCAATTGGATTAGAACCTTTCTTCCTTAATTAATTCCTTTATAATAAGCCCCAAGGGGTATTGTAGATTTTTTATAGTGACTTGGAGATGGGGGCAAGGTCGTCCATAGCAAGGGGGAGGAGAGAGACTCTCTCTCTTCATTCATTCATTACAATTCTAGATCTAGAATTTTTCTCTCCCAAATTCCTTCATCCCTACACCAATTTCTACCCAAATTCCTTTCCAATTCCTTTTCTACTCACCATTAGAGGCTATTGGAATAAGGATGAGGCAATGATCTACAAGGAGGAGGAATGAGCACAAGTTGAAGGCTTTTGACACTCAATTGGAGAATTGTATTAGGAATCTATCTTTCAATAGGTATAATTTAGTTTTTTCATTCTAATTAGACTCTAAATCTATAATTTAATCATTAGGAACTCTCTCATGTACTAAGGCTACCAATAGAAGTGGAATTAGGTTCATAGGAGGCCTTTGGAGGAAGTTATGTGGTATTTTGGGTCAATTTTGGAGGAATTTCGAGATTGACACATCTTGTGTTTATCAATAGGCCAATTAGACCAAATTGACATATATTTGGTTGTGTGAGACTAGTGTCGTATCCATAATTGGATACGTGTAGGTCGTATCACGATAATTTGGCGATACAGGTTGATTTGGAGGTTTTCTTCCGACACGGGTGTTCGAGCATGTCATATTTTGATAGGAGTACGTAGATGAGTAACTAGCTCTTTGTGTTGCTTCTAATTATGATTCTAGACTTGCTTGTGTTCTTCGGGATATGTTTGGTGGTATGGTGGAGCCGTATTGCAAGTGTACCATAGATTGAGTGTGATACGGGTGTGGTGCACTCCACGTGTTTGATACTTTGCTTTCTAATTAAATTTACCTTGGTTATAACTATTAGAGTATTATATTGGTAGTTGTTATATATATATATATATATATATATATATATATATATATAGCTATTTTTCTATTTTATTTGAGAGTGTTGGTGGTCATAGGGAGAGTAGGAAAGTTCATATGCATTTTAGTGTTAATATGTGTAGTGTATATATATATATATATATATATATATATATATATATATATATAGGTAAGTATAGTGTACCTGTGTGTGTATGTGTGTTAGGGGGTGTCGAGCTATTGCCATATAAAGCAGTAGCAGCAGTAATATGAAGCAGCAACAGGAGTATTGTGAAGCAGCACCAGCAATATGAAGCAGCAGCAGTGTGAAGCAGCATCAGCAGCAATAGGAAGCAACAATAGCAGCAGCAGTGTGAGGCATTAACAGCAATAACAGTATATAGTAGCAGTTGCAGTTGCAGTACTCAATAGGAGGGGTGTCCAAGAGACGAGGAATGTATGGGAGTACTAATGTAATATGTGAGCAAGTGTAGTAAGATTGAGTATCAACTTTTGTGTATGATACCAAAAGTATAGAAGTTAAGTATTAGGGAAAGGTAGGATACTAAGGAATGATAAGTTGTAAGTATAGATGGTGAGTATTATTTTGTGCTATGTTTGGTGTGTGTGTGTCATAAGGAAGTTGACACTACTGACAGGTGTCAAGGTATAGGTGTATGATATGGATGACTTAAAAGGAAATGTCAAGTTGAGTACAATAACATCAAGGTAAGGTTATGGGGTAGGATACTATTAGTTTATAGTTAAGGTAAATTTTATATAATAAGGTATTAGCTAGTATACTCAATATAGCTAGTTGATCTAGTTAAGGTATTAGTCTAAGTTGTTAGGTAATCATTAATATATTTGATATTGTCGTTAAGGGTATTAAGCTATTAAAATACTAAGGTAATTATTAGTACTAAGGTATTAGTTATATATTGGTATTAAGTTATGGTATATAGTATATTATAATTTATATATGTATTGATATTGATATCATAATATAACCTAGTATCAGCTAGTATGACTTGTGTCCTCGAGATACCGACATAGAAATAGCTAGTTTGACCAAGTTTGACTAGTTTGACCTAGAGTTGACCTAGTTTGACTATTTTGACCTAAAAATGGCTTTATGACCTAGAATTTGACTAGTTTAACTTATTTTCAATCCAAAACCTTGTATTGATATAATTTTCCATATTTAGGTCTCCGAGGTACCGTTCCGAACATCTTTGATACTGTTCACCGGATTCCAGACAAGTACATTCTCTGATAGTTTCTCATTTATGATATCCCCTATGTTTCTTGTATTTAGTGTAGGTATACTTGATTTCTTGACACGATGGTTACATTGATTGGTATATCCGGATCTCGTCATAAGATGTTATTCCTTGACATTTATGGTGTATCTTATGCAAGCCTTATTCCTTGTTCTTCTTGTACATGTACAAATATTAATTCTTGAGGAGACTCGCTACCTACCCAGTGAATCCCGTGTCATAACGTACCATGGTTGGATCCACTATACCTGTCGGGGCAGGGAGTGTTAGTGTAGATATGTGATTATACCCTCTTTGTGCATGTCATTGTGAATGTTGATCATACACCGCACGTATGATTAACCAGGCCCTAATCCTTGTGCAAGTTCCTAAGTCGATCAAATGTTGAAGCTGGTACTCATTCACATAATAGTAGTATTTTTTGCTCATATTCATGATGCTCATTCTTGTATTTAATTCCAGTATTCCTATTTTGCATATCTCTTGTACCTGTATATTGTATCTTGTATATTTGCTCTATTTACTATTACATAGTTTATATTATTTCATTGGAACTGCTGTTAGAGGTGTACTTTGATCCTTTTCTGACTGGATATATTTTTTCCAGATGATACTGTAGAGTGGTATACCACTCACTACAGGCCTCAGGACGTAGTTGGCTTAGAGCCAGAGACTTTGGCTCAGGAGGGACTCATCCCTGTTGAGACAGACGACCTAATACCCGTAGCTCAGTAGATAAATTTATTTGTACTGGATTTGTCTCCAGTATTTTGTTAATAGTATTTTTTTATATGACTCATTGGATATTATTTTGTCTTGTGAGTTGTATTGGACTCTTCAGTTCTTTATATTATTTCTTGCGAATGTTCCATCTTATAGATCTGTGATTGAGTATTCATATTTTATTTGTGGTATTATTATATCTTGATTGTTAGATAGCTAGTTTACCAAAGCAGTGTTCTACTACCGATGCTGCTGCGTAGGCTAGACGTTGTTCACTACTCGTGCCCCTACACCGAGTGCGGGTCGTGACACATTTTTAATGGTGGCCCATGCAGCTCTTCGAGGTCGCAATTAGTGTAATTCATAGTGGTGCTCTGATTTGAGTGCTATTACGAGTCTATTTTAGGATATAAGATATAGGCTATAGGTTGAGAATACTCAATCACATCTAGAAAAACTCTATTGATTCATTTTAATAGTTTTTCCTTGATATTGATATTGATATTGATATTGATATTTGATCTTTAACTGTCCTTCTTTGAATGCATTATATCATGTGCCATATTGATTCTTTCCTTTCGCTTTGCCTCAGGATGCCGCCTAAGACTCGATCACAGCAGAGAGGACCAATTTCTGAGAGATCTGCGACTTCCCGAGGGCTTGCACCAGTCACTTCTCTGGTAATTGGCATATCAACTACTTTCGGGGGTCCACCTCTAGCTCAGAGGACTGTTCTGGCTGTGTCTGAGGGACTTCCACCTCCACCTTCCATGCAGACATATGTGACTCAGGTGTTCACATTATTTCGCGAGATGTTGGAGGCTCAAAAATCCCAGTCAAAGGCTCACCAGAGGCAGACCAACATGTTGTGGTAGGATATTGAGAGTTCTCATCACCTTGCCCTTGCTCTAGTAGAGAGAGGAGCTCCGGTCCAGCAGCAGGTTGCTTCTTAGGTTGCCCAGCTTCGGTCGGGTAATATCCAGGACTTCAAGATGCTGGAACCACGTGTCTTCAAGGGAATCGAGGGCATCGTCTACGCTGATGATTGGCTCGAGGATATCGAGCGTCTCATGAGGGTGTCTCTTCTTGCTGAGATCTGAAGGTTGAGGTAGTAGGACTTCAGTTATTCTATATCGCCCGCGCTTGGTTCAGGAATAAGCTACTTTTTGCTTATGCGGGCAGTCTTGGAAGGTGTTCAAGGAGAAGTTCTTTGATCGGACGGACAGATTGGACTTGAGGAGGCAGTTTGATGGCCTTACTCAAGGGATCAAGTCTGTGGAGGAGTACGCCGCAGAGTTTGGTAGGTTGAGCCAATTTACGGAGTATTTAGTGAGGGAGCCAAAGGTTTGGGCTATCTGCTTCTACGAGGGTCTGAACTGGGAAGTAAAGATCCTTATTCCGTCTTTCTATGAGACGTATTCAGAGATACTTGTGGAGGGATGCAAGTTCGAGCAGGGATTAGGCTTGAAACCCAAGAGAGACCGCGATTCTTTTCTGGGGGCTAGTAGGAGCGCAGTGACTGCTAAGCGTCCTCATTTCCAGTCTAGGCCTTTTCAGCAACCACAATAGCACCAAACTCCAGCTAGGACATCTGCTCACTAGGCACCACAGCAGCAGAGACAGTCACAACAAGCTTCCTGCCACTACTGCAAGAAGCCCGATCATATCTGGGAAGTTTGCAGGAAGAGGTTGTGAGTTTGTTTGTATTATGGTGCCGAGGGGCATCAGCTGAGGGATTTTACTTCCAACCCTCGTCGTGTAGTTCAGGGAGCATCTCCAGCTCAGAGAACACAGGTGAGGCCACTTGTAGTACAGCCGAGGGGAACGCCACTTCCGATCCAGCAGCAGCATTATGCCCAACACCAGTATCATAGAGGTGCACCTCAGGGACGAGCATTTGCTATGATGGTCGAGGAGGCCGAGCCCACCAGAGATGTCATCACAGGTTCTGTTCTTCTTGATTCCATTCCAACTTTAGCTTTATTTGATAGTGGTGCTTTCCATAGTTTTGTATCTGTTTCTTTTGCTCTGAAGCATCGTTTGGTAGTTGAGTCTTTGTTTAGGACTTGCAAGATAATGACCGTGGGAGACATTATCCTGATTAGTGTTATTTGCAAGTATTTGAGAGTAACTTTGGGAGGCTGGGAGCTGAGTGCGTGTCTACTTGTAATGCCACTTCCGAGCAACGATATTGTACTCGGGATGAATCGGTTGAGTAGGCACCATGCTAGTATAGATTACAGAGGATGTAGAGTTTTGTTTAGTGTCACATCCCAGTCCCAAAATATCGAGGGACTAGCCACGTGGCAAAGGCCAGCAGAATACACCGATGAGCAAACCCAATTTAATGGACACATCAGGATGTACTTAAGCTGTAGTACAACAATAAAGGTCTACTAATCTCATCCACAGAAATGAATACACCAATATCAATAAAGTAAAATATAATCATCATCAAGTCATAAGTAAATAAATCGGGGAATAACTCGATAACAAGTCTGATACAATTATTCATTAAACAAGAATTTTAATAGCATCAAAGACTGAGTATAGAAGAAGCATATACTCAAGAAAAATTCTCGGCAATCACCTCGTCCTCTATTCCTGGTACTGCTCCAATGTATGCATATGTTCCTGCTTTTGCTTTTGCTTCTGCTCCTGCTAACGCTCCGGTCCCGTATACCTCGGGATAGATCTCGTCTGCTAATCATGGGGATATAATCCGGAATTCAGGTCCTCAGGGGACATAGCAAGGTACAAGAATAACTCATGCCAAAAATAATGCAGTGCAACAATAAATGAAATAATAGGGTAAAATATATAACCAGCTAAGTGATATACAAGTGAGAGTTTTAATCATACTCGGGCTGAGACTACGATAGGATCTGTGTCGGGGAAACCCATAGCAGTATTCTCTCGAGATATTGCATTCTCCATCCTTTGATACCAGAGTTCTTGGATGTGTTTCCTGAGGAATTACCTGGATTGCCGCCAGATCGAGATATTGCATTCTCTAAAGACTTGGTGCCAGGTGCAAAGCCAATTTGACATCATATTTATAGAGTGAACAACAGCGAGCTGTTCGAGCTGAAGAAGCAAGTGGATGAATTATATGATAAGGGGTTTATCAGATCCAGTTCTTTACCGTGGAGAGCCCCGGTATTATTTTTACCGAAGAAGAATAGATCGGTACACATGTGCATCGATTACAAGGCATTGAATAATCTCACTATTAAGAATAAATATCCGTTGCCAAGGATTGATGACCGGTTCTATAAGTTGAGTGGCGCCAAGGTATTTTCCAAGATAGACTTGAGATCAGGTTACCACCAGGTAAAAGTGAAGCCGGAGGATATTCTGAAAACTATTTTTAGGACTCTGTATGACCAGTATGAGTTCATGGTGATGCCGTTTGGGTTGACTAATGCACCAGCAGTATTTATGAATTTGATGAACAAGGTATTCCACCAGTACCTTGACAAGTTCGTGGTGGTGTTCATCGATGATATACTCATATACTCGAAGACACCAGAGGAGCACGAGGAGCATTTGTGGATTGTGTTGGATGTGCTGAGGAATGAAAAGCTGTACGAGAAGCTGTCCAAGTATGAGTTCTTCCTGGACAACGTGGAGTTTTTAGGACCTGATGTGACTGGTGATGGAATTTTAGTGGATCCGAAGAAGACCCAGCAGTATAATCTTAGAAGACCCCAAGTTCAGTGGCAGAGATCAGAAGTTTATGCAAGATTTTTCAAGGATGGAGTGCCAGGTTTCTTTTGAGGAAAGGAAGATAAGGTTGACGGCTGCTCCTATTTTGATGTTGCCATCAGGGTCAGGAGATTTTACTATTTATAGTGATGCATCGGAGAAAGGGCTGGGTTGTGTTATTTAGCAGAATGGGAAAGTGATTGACTATGCATCTAGGCAATTGCATCCTCATGAGAAGAACTATCATACCCACGATTTGGAGTTGGCAGCAATCATCTTTCTCTTCAGTTATGAAAATACTATTTATGCGAAGAGCGTATGGAGATCTTCACAGACCACAAGAGCTTGAAGTACGTTTTCACTCAGAAGGAGTTAAACATGAGGCAATGTCGGTGGTTGGAATTGATGAAAGATTTTGATATATCTTTACAGTATCATCCAGGGAAAGCCAATGTAGTTGCCGAGGCCTTGAGCAGGTATTTGGTAGCTATATTTTTGATGCATGATCAGTATTTGTTGGAGGATCTAGAAATCTTGGGCATTGAGGTGATAGTCTCTAGTTTTGCTATAGAAATGTGGGGGTTGCAGATACACTCAGAGTTGATGGACAGGATTAAGGCCGCCCAGTATGATGATGTATCTCTGAGAAGCATCAGAACTCAGGTGAGAGCAAAATTGGAGGATGATTTCACCATCGCTGAGGATGGTTCTTTTTGGCATGGTGCTAGAATATGTGTGCCTAGTGGAGAGTTGCATGAGGAGGTATTGCAGGAAGCGCATCGCTCTCAGTATTCTATGCATCCAGGTGCTAATAAGATGTATCAGGATATGCGAGAGAGTGTATGGTGGTATGGCATGAAGGGGGAGGTGGCACATATTGTATCCAAATGCTTAGTGTGCAAGCTGGTGAAAGTCGACAGGCAGAGGCCAGGTGGATTACTTCAGCCATTACCCATTCCATAGTGGAAGTGGGAGCACATTACTATGGATTTTGTGTTCGGACTTATGCGATCTCCAGGAGGAAAAGACGCAATTTGGGTTATCGTTGAAAGGTTGACCTAGTCGGCCTACTTTTTGCCTTTCAAGGTGGGTTTGTCTACGGAGAAGCTGGCAGAGATGTATATGAGGCAGATCGTCAAGATATATGTGGTTCCCGTCAGCATAGTCTCGGATCGGGATAGTCATTTCACTTCTCATTTCTGGAGGAGTTTGTTGGCGAATTTGGATACCCAGCTCAAGTTCTGTACAGCATATCATCCCAAGAAAGATGGGCAGTCAGGGAGGACCATTCAGACTCTCGAGGATATGCTACGCACCTATGTACTAGATTTTGGGAGATCTTGGAAGGACCATCTTCATTTAGTAGAGTTTGCTTACAACAACAGCTACCAGGCTAGTATAGAGATGTCACCATTTGAGGCTCTATACGGTCGGAGATGTCGTACTCCCTTGTCTTGGGATGATGTTGGAGAGAGAGTGTAACCTCCGTATCCTGAAATTCTTGCTTAAATATTGTTGTTAGGATAATTTGGGGCTATTGGAATTTTTCCATAATTTTTGGTTAATTAAAATCTAGTGACAGTAATTTTATAGCACTTTCAAAAGTTTATTTTAGTGTCAAACATAATTAAAAATATTCAAACTTTTATTTTAGACTCTAAATAATCAAATATTTTTTTAGAATTTTTTAAATTTTTTTGAGTATTTTTAGTATTTATTTGGAGTTATTTAGGTTAATAACTAATATTCTAGGACTTCTAGAATTTATTGTGCAAGCCAAGGAATATATAATGGACCCACATAATTATTTAGAGTTTATAATATTATTATATATTTTCTAAAAAAAATTCAAAATTTTTGGAATATTTTTAATATTTAATTTTAGTTAAATAGGTAAAACTAATTTTTAGAGCTTCTCCTAATTATAGTAGGAAATATATGAATATAAAATTACCCAAAGTATTTTTCTAGGGTTTTTGGGTTCAAAATATATTTTCTGTAATTTTTCCAAATTTGTATGATTAATTTTAATATTTACTTTGAGTTATTTAGATTTAAAATGAATTAAATAATGTTTTGATAAAGGCAAATTAAAAATAAATAATATAAACATACCATCCAACCAGATTTTGTCACGAGTCAGCCTATCACTTTTCATTCAGCAGCCTGTTAGCCAACATATATATATATATATATATATATATATATATATATATATATATATATATATATATATATATATATATATATATATATATATATATATATTATAATAACCTTAATTATCCCATTATTTTAGAGAGAGAGAGATTTGAGGGGATGTCATCTATGATTTCCTTCATTTCCAGAAGCCATTACTAATAGCTCCAGACTCCAAACATGGCCCAATTTCTTGCGTTAGAACCGTATTGAGGTTAGTTTTCTAAATATGTAAATTGTTTTACGACATTCTGAATATTAAATTTTAGAAAATTCGTAGAGCACAACATGTCCGAAAATAGACGCGTCTCGGTATTTTTGCGATTCTGGGAGAACCAGGAATCAAAATCATGAACAGTTTAATGTTTTGGAAAGATAATATTGAGATAATTGACATATTTTTTCCTAGGATTTAATACGAAATATTTATGTACTGTTAATTCTGTAGAACTTCTAGGTTAATAATCAACCATCGTTGCACAATGTGATTTATGTATGTGCAATAATTTTTAAACAAATTTAAATCCGGATGAGCCATAAATTCTAGCATATTTATGAGCTAAAATGTACAAGAAACCATGCACGAAAGTCGAGTTTGCATCGGTTGACTTTTAGGTCAACAGATTGTCTCGATTTGCGTGCCATGAGTCTCGAGTGGATAAAATTCAGTTCTTTGGACAAAATTTAGGAATTGACCTAAAAATCAGAATAATAAGATTAAAATAGGATTTTTAGAGTAATTGTTCCAGAATTAAATAAATTAAAATAAATTATCTTTTGACATGGTAAATTTGTAATACATAGGCTATTTGGACTGTGACTTTGATTCTGATTCATACCAGCTAAGGACCACAGACGAGTATATTTCCGTGATTACTTTCAGTACTTTATAGTCTCTATAATGCATGCTTAGTATTGATTATTTGATTCTTGATACTTGTTACACGGATTAGTATAATGGATTTTTATTATGAGATACGTGAATGTTATGGATTATTATTATTTCTTCGTGACTGGTTTGGAATCCATGTATACTTGTGGGGAGGGAAAATACATAGTAGACGTGTGAACTACCTTTTCTACCCTATGGTCTTTCTAGAATAATTGCAGCCATGCACGATACATGTGGTTTGCCGGATATTACCCCCTAGCCGTTCATATGTCAACTTGGTATTTCAAAAGACTATTTAGATGCAGTCATTCTGGATTAATCTATACTTGTTGATTGTACACTTGCATGACAAATTTCCTAGTTCACATATCTGTCGTCTATACATGCTTCTCTGTTCTTCTTTCTTGTCTTTCATTATTTCTTTATTTAATTGTTCCTATATGATGTACCATATTCCATTATTATATGATCATCAAGTATTTCATAACTATTAACTGTTCATAGTACTTGTCAATTAACTGGAACTGCTATTGGGTTATACTTGTTCTATCCTGACTGGGTAAACATTTTTAGGTGACTTGCTATCTTGCTCATTGGATTTTGTTGGAGATCGAGATGCTTTGGAGGCTAATATTATAATTTAGATAGTTTAGCAACTTCTTTAGATTTGATATTTAGTAGGTTTGTTACCGAGTTATAATTTAATTATAAATTGAGAATCTTGTAAAACTGTGTAAATATTATGAATGAGCAATAGATTTGAATTTGTGAGTAAATATTATCTATTTGGATAGATGGACCTTTGTTATCATAGACAGCGTACTACCACCGATGCTGCGGCGTAGGCTGGGCTTGGCCACGTACTCGCATCCAAAAAGTGGGTGCGGGTCGTGACAAGTTTTTATGGTAGCCCATGCATGTCCGTCTTTGCCTCAAGTGCGATGTCACGGTTAGTACTTCAACTTAGTAGTAATAGCTATGAGCCTGCGACTAGGAGATGCTCATTCACAATTAGGATTAATTTGAATTTAGGAGAATGAATAGGACTAGGTATACAATTGGAAATCCTTATTTCAATTTTTATTGATTGGGTAGTTAAGGTGTTACATAGGCTACGTGATTAAAATAGGTATATATGTTGAACTTTTAGGTAAACTCTAGTAGATAAACTTGAGAAATAAGTCTAAGTTGCTAGGTAATAAGTCTAAGTTGCTAGGTAATCATTAAGATATATGATATTGTCGTTGAGGGTATTAAGCTATTAAAATACTAAGGTAATTGTTAGTACTAAGGTATTAGTTATATATTGGTATTAAGTTATGGTATATATTATGTTATAATTTATTTATGTATTGATATTGATATCATAATATAACCTAGTACCTAGTATCAGCTAGTATGACTTGTGTCCTCAAGATACCAACCTAGAAATAGCTAGTTTGACCAAGTTTGACTAGTTTGACCTAGAGTTGACCTAGTTTGACTGTTTTGACCTAAAATGGCTTTATGACCTAGAATTTGACTAGTTTAACTTATTTTTAATCTAAAACCTTGTATTGATATAATTTTCCATAATTAGGTCTACGAGGTACCATTACGGACATCTTTGATACTGTTTACCGGATTTTATGCAAGTACATTCTTTGATAGTTTCTTATTTATGATATTCCCTATGTTTTTTGCATTTAGTCTACATATCCTTGATTTTTTGACACGATGATTACACGGATTGGTATATCCGGATCTCGTCATGAGATGTTATTCCTTGGTATTTATGGTGTATCTTGTGCAAGCCTTGTTCCTTGTTCTTCTTGTACATATACAGGCATTGATTCTTGGGGAGACTAGCTACCTACCTAGTGAATTCCGTGACATAACGTACCATGGTTGGATCCACTATACTAGTCAGGATGGGGAGTGTTAGTGTAGATATGTGATCATACCCTCCTTGTGTATGTCATTGTGAGTGTTGATCATACACTACACGTATGATTAACTAGGCCCTAATCTTTGTGTAAGTTTCTAAGCCAATCACATGTTAAAGCTGGTACTCATTCACATAGTGGTAGTATTTCTTGCTTATATTCATGATGCTCATTCTCGTATTTAATTCTAGTATTCCTATTTTTTATATCTCTTGTACCTATATATTGTATCTTTTATATTCGCTCTATTTACTGTTACATCGTTTATATTATTTTATTGGAACTGCTGTTAGAGGTGTACTTTGATCCTTTCCTGACTGGATATATTTTTTCCAGATGATACCGAGGAGTGCTATCCCACTCACTATGGGCCTCATGACGTAGTTGGCTTAGAGCCAGAGACTTTGGCTTATGATGGACTCATCCCGGTTAAGATAGACGATCCAGTACCCGTAGCTCAGTAGATAGATTTATTTGTACTGGATTTGTCTCCAATATTTTGTTATTAGTATTTTTCTATGACTCATTAGATATTATTTTGTCTTGTGAGTTATATTTGACTCTTCAGTTCTTTGTATCATTTTATGCGATTGTTCCATCTTATAGATCTGTGATTGAGTATTCATATTTCATTGGTGGCATTATTATATCTTGATTGCTAGATAGATAGTTTACCCAAATAATGTTCTACCGTCGATGCTACGATGTAGGCTGTACGTTATTCACTACTTGTGTCCCTACACCGGATGTGGGTCGTGACAGCTTGTGTCATATTATGTCCATCTTGGTTTGCATTGGGAATCCATCTCCCAATAGGTAAATTTTGAAATTCCTTGTCTAATTAGATTCTAATTATTATATTTAATCATTAGAAACCTACCCATACATTAGGACTACCCATAGGAAGAAGTTTTGACTTCTAATTATCCCTATTATGACCTTTACATTAAGTTTAGTGCACAATTTAGGAGAAATCCAAAATTGGAGCACCATGTATTTGTCATTAGGTTTAGTAGATCTAGTTAAGCTTGTATTAGTGTAGTAAAACTAGATACGTATCCATAATTGGATACGAGTAGGCCGTATCGCAATATTTTATGATACGGGGTAATTTTAGGGGTTTTTCTTTGATACGTGTGACACACATGCCATATTTTTCCATGATACCTAGAATAGCTAGCTAATATGTTTTTGGGGCTTTAATCATCATTTATGACTTGTTGGTAGGCTTTGGTGTAGGTTTGGAGAAGTTGGGAGTGCATATCATGAGCGTATCATTTAGTATCACACTTGTGCACTACAAGTGTTTGATTTAATACCTAGTAGAATGTATTAGTATAGATATTCAGATTTGTATATATATTATATATAGATATAAATATTTTATTGTAAATTATTATATATACATGTATGTGAGTATATATATATACAATATTGTAGGTGTGTTCTTTGTGCCTGTGTATATGTGTGTGAGAATGAGAGAGGAAGAAGTTAGCTGTGGGCTTTGTGCACTAATATGGGAGTGCTCAGTTTCAATCATGGGAGTATTGTGAGGGGCTCAGATTGAGGAGTGAGCAGTTGAGGTGAGGGGAGGTACTGAGTTGTTTTAAGGATGGAGTGCACTTGATGTAGTGTACTATATGTACACTGTTACTGAAAGCAGTGTTAGGTGGGGACTTTGGGATTAAGTTGCAGGTCTGGATACTAAAATTGCGGTGCTTGTACAACATTTGCATCAGCGATAGTTGAGATGCTTTGAGTATAGATGAGAACAAGGTGTGTAACATCCTGCAGACCGGGTATGAGGGGGAATATTTGGATGCAGTGTAGGATTGAGAGCTCGGGTAGATGCATGTAGCAGGGAGTGTGAGATGGGCAGCCTCATGCCAAGTTGGGAGTGTGTATTGTAGGTGTGATGTGGTATCCTAGTGTGTAAGCTTGGTATCAGTAGGTGACTTGTGCTTTAAAGAGTGTGTTTAAGCTTGTATCATGGGTTGATTAAATTTTAGGATATTTTGGGTGATTTGAACTATGTAGGTGGTGTATCAGTCTGTTTTAGAGTGCTAAATTTATATATATAGTTACGAGTTGCATCTGTTTGTATATATGAATTTTTATATATAATAATGAGTGTGGATATGAATATCATATAGGTATATGTATAATAGTGACTTTGTATAGCTTGGAGTATTGGTGATTGGTTATATATATATATATATATATATATATATATATTAGATATTTGGGGGTATCATGGTATCATAGTGATTAAGGATGAGTGGTGTGTGTTGAAATCAGGTAACTGTAAGTTGCGGTAGCTTTTGGTCGTGCAGTAGCAGTAGTAATACATAGAGGCATTAGCACTAGCAGTTGCCTAGCATTAGGAGCAACATAAGCAGTAGCAAGCCTTGTTTTGGGTTGTAACAACTTGGGTTCAAGAGAGTTGTGTTCAGGTGTGAAGAGTGAGTATGAGTTGTATGTATGTAAAGAGGGGTTGCACTTAGGATTTTAGCCGCAACAGTAAACAGTTCCAGACAAAGCAGTGAGGGCTTGAGGTTAGGACTGATATCAAGAAGTATTCTAGTCATATGTGTGTTGGTCATGGGGAGTGTACCAGTGAGTGTCAGTAGGGGTAAAAGGTTAATATGAAGGTTGATGACAGTACGATGTTAGAGGGGTGTTAGCTTTAGGAAAGGGTATAAGGGTTGAGCATTTGTGTATTAGGAATTGTCCTTTCTGTGTGTGCTGTATGTGTTGCAGGCGAGTGAGTGTGAGAGAAATATTATCTTAGGTAGGGTAAGTGAGGTGCAAGGGAGAGTGGGTTAGTATCAAGGTATTTGGTTAGAATAATTAGAGTTATGAGTTAGGAAACTAAGGGTGTGTCCTAGTGTTAAGATTGGGAAGTATCTTGTAGATGAGGTAAGTTCTTGATTAGGATATTGGTATCAAGGTGTTATTCGAGGATATGAGCTAGTAGTCTAGAAGAGTTAAGATGCTATATACGACTTAAGGTAATCAGTAGATACCTAGTTGAAGGTACTAGGTAAATGTACTAAGGTAACGAGTATTAGTTAGTGTGTGGGTTACAACTAAGGTTGATATCAGTTAAGCACCATACCAAGGTTATATGAATGACAAGAGTTAGTAAGGTAATATTATATCAGTCAAGAGATGAGTAAGATTAGAGTACTAGATTGAATACTAAAGTATTATAGATATTTGTTAAATAGAGCTTATAATATAAATATATAATATAATATAGTATATATAGTTAGTATTAGTTGGTATTAGCTAGTTTACCTTAGTATAACCTTGAAGATCTAGTGTAGCAATGCATAGACCTAGTTTTACTAGTATTAACTAGTATAGCCTAGATAAGCCTTAGAATTGACCTAGAATCATCACCATGAACTAGTTACACTTGTTTATCAATTAAGAACACTCTTAACACTGATACTCCATTTTTAGGTCACTTGGACACCAGTACAAACACCGTTTGATATACAGTTGCTCAGGACCACAGGCGAGTACATTCTCTGATAATTTTTATTATTTGATCTTTACCATAATACAAGTATTTAGAAATGTATTACTTGATTTCTGACACATTGGTACACGGATTAGTATATACATAGATCTTTGAATTCTGTCATGATATGTTATTTATTATTTTTTTGTTTCTCGTGTTCTCGTATGGTTTAGACAATGTTTAACACTAGATAATATTTAAATTTAGACAATGTTCATTGAGTATCTTGCATTGTAATGTATATGGTTAGATCTATTGTACTAGTCGGGGAAAGGGGAAGTATTGGCTAGATATGTTATCAAAGCCTAGACAATGTTTAATGTTTAATATTTAAGTTAAATAATGTTTACCAACGTTTAAGTAGACAATGTTCAACCCAAGTCGATCACATATCTAATTAGTATTTCAAATACTTAGTGTAGTTATAGTTCTTTCCCATATTCAATTTTATTATGATCAGTTTATACCATATTTTTCTAGATTATCTTTCTTTTTCCTACCATGGTATGATATTGTTCATTGCTTATCGTCTTGTATTACATTCTCTATTTTTGTTTATAGTCAATATTAATTAATTGGAACTACTATTGGGTTATACTTCGCTCTAATCCTGACTAGATATATTTTTCAGATGAGTGGTTAGGGGAGATGTTTCCCACCTTTTACGGGCCACAAGATGGTGAGCCGCCTGAGGATTTAGTGCCAGCTACTGAGGCGACTTAGATTTCCATTAGCATATTGTATATATTTCAGTTTTAGGCATTGGCATGTATATATTATTTGAGACTTGTGTTGTAGCTTGACTATTGGTCTTGGATAGATTGTATTGTGACTTTGTGACTCCTTCTTCTATTCCATATCATGCCTTTACCATTCTTTAGTTTTATATTATGATTGAGTATCGATTATAATTATACCATCATATTGTCCTCCATTCGAAGTTGAGATATCTTGACATATATATATATATATATATATATATATATATATATATATATATATATGTATATATATATATTGTGAGATATTTAGATAGTATTGTTGACAAAGATATCGTTCTACCGCCGATACTGCGGTATAGGCTGGACGTACCCACGTACTCGTGCCCCTACACCGGGTGTGGGTCGTGACACGTCTTTTCCTCCTAGAGAACGCGAAAGCCCCAAAATGAAATCTATGGTCACATGCTCCCACTTTCACTCGAGGATGGCTAAAGGATGAAGCAATCCACCTGGACTATGCATATCCGTCTTTACCTACTAGCACACTAAAAACTTGGATACGAAGTGCGCCACCTCCCGCTTCATACCATACCACCATACGTGCTACCTCATGTCTCGATACATCTTGTTGCACCTGGATCCATCGAGCACTGAGAGTGATGCACCTCATGTAGAACCTCATCGCGTAGCTTCCCACTTGGCACGCATAACCTAGTACCATGTCGCAATAATCTATCATCAGCAATAGTGAAGTCCTCCGATAATCCTGCTTGAACATGTGCCCTGATACTCCTCAGAGCCTCATTATCATACTGTGCAGCCCTGATTCTGTCCATCAGTTATGACTGTATATGCAATCCCCACATCTGTATTTCGATACCAAGAACTAGCATCTCAATGCCCAAGATCTTAAGATAGGCCAACAAGTGTCTGTCCTTTGTCAAGTACATAGCCATCAGATACCTTCTCAAGGCATCGACGACTATATTGGCCTTCCCTGGGTGATACTGCAATAAAATATCAAAGTACTTTATCAGCTCCAACTACCGTCTATGCCTCATGTTTAGCTCTTTCTATGTAAATACGTAATTCAAGCTCTTATGGTCTGTGAAGATCTCCACATGCTCTCCGAACAGATAGTGTTTTCACAGCTTTAGAGCAAAGAAGACTGCTACCAAATCCAAATCATGGGTGGGGTAGTTCTTCTAATGAGAAAAAAATTGCCTGGAAGCATAGGCAATCACCTTCTCGTGTTGCTGAAGAACACAACCCAAACCCTTCCCTGAAGCATCACTATAGATGGAGAATCCACTTGTCCCCGATGACAACGTTAATACTGGAGTCGTCGTCAATCTTTTCTTCAGCTCATCAAAAGTGGCCTGATAATCCTCTGTTCAGACAAATCCAAATCCTTCCTGGTCATCCTATCATCGGCTCTGCATTCCTGGAGAAGTTGTCATGCCCCGATTCCCGCAAGGGGTCGATCGTCCTTGCTTAGCGCCTTGCGGAACCGATCTTTCTCGCATGGGCGTGATGTCGTGTAAGCATGAGTTGCGCTTGCAAAAGGCCAAAGCTTTGAACAAGGGCAAGTAAGCTATTCAAGACGGAAGCAACGACATAATATAGCAGAAAAGTAAAGAACACAATGGCATACGAAAATAGGCTCTTTATTGATATTCAAGATATATTACAAGTGCCACTTGGCCAAGATTATAATTCCCTCAAGCTCTCTTTCTCTCGATTATAATGACATCATTCCATACATTACTTCCCTTTATATAAAAGCAGCTTAAAATATCTATATATGGCTCAAGGCATCAATACCAGATTTTCGGGTCCTGGGGATTGTCACTACCATATTTTCTAGAAAAGGATATTTTGGTCATTTTATAATTAATTAAATATTGTGCTTGTTGAATATTTATTTATTTTATTATTTATTTATTGTTAGATGTTAGTATTTTATTTTGGACTTGTGTTAGTGGACCTAACTAGTTTAGATTAGATCCATGGACCAACATTTAATTCTAGTTAGAATTGAGCCAAATAATAAGCCCAATCATTAGGAGGATGATTAATTAAGTCAAACCAATTACACTAGAACCTTTCTTCCTTAATTATTTCTTCATGAGAAGCCCCAAGGGGTATTCTAGACATTTCATAGTAGCTTGGGGAAGGGGGAATGTGGCCGGCCAAATAATAATGGAGGAAAATTTTTCTTTCTTTATTTTTCTATTTCAAATCTAGCTCTAGAATTTTCTCTTCCAAATTTCTTCATTCCCACATCAAATTCTATCAAAATTTCTTCCCAATTCCTTCCAAATCATTATTGGAGGCTATTGAAGTAAGGATCTACAAGGAGAAAGCAAGAATCTACAAGGAGGAGCAAGGATCTACAAGTTAGAAGCTCTTTTCAATCAATTTAGAGATTTTATTAGAAATTCATCTCCCAATAGGTACAATTCAATTTCCCCCTCTAATTAGACTCTAAATCTGTATGTTAATCATTAGAAACTACTCCATATGCTAAGGCTACCCATAGGAATTGAATTAGGTTCATAGGAGGCCTATGAAGAAAGTTATATGGTATTTTGTGTCAATTTTAGGGGAATATCAAGATTGACACATCTTGTATTTGTCAATAGGTCAATTAGACCAAATTGATATGTGTTTGATTGTGTGTGGCTAGTGTCATATCCATAATTGGATATGTGTCGGCCGTATCCCAAAAATTTGGGGATACGGGTTAATTTTGGGGTTTTCTTCCGACACGGGGGTTTGAGCTTGTCATATTTTGACACGGATACGTGGTTGAGCAGTTAGCGCTTCGTATTATTCATAATTATAATTTTAGACTTGCTCGTGTCCGTTGGGATACGTTTGGTTGTGTGGTGGAGCCGTATCGCAAGTATATTATAGATCTAGTATGATAACAGGTGCGATGCACTTCACGTGTTTGTTCTTTACAATTTAATTCAATTATAGATATTATAAATATTGTAATTATAATTATTATATGATATATATGTATATGTATATGTATATTTATAAGTTATATGTTTGATCTATAATTCTTGTTGATGTGTTGGTGATCATGGGAGAGTAGGAGTTCATGTGCTTCTCTAATATGGTAATATATATATATATATATATATATATATATATATATATATATATATATATATATATATATGAGATGTGTATTTATGTGTGTGAGCATGAGGAAAGAAGAAACCATGGAAAACATTGAATTAAACAATAGAAAACATAAAAAAAAATAATGGAAAGCAGTAAGGGAAAAGCATGTAAAGCAGAGAGAAGCAGCAGAAGCAAAAGCGGTAAGCAGCAGAAGCATAAACAGAAAGCAGCAGAAGCAGCAGTAGTAAGCAGCAACAGCGGCAGTAAGCAGCGGCAGTAGCAGTTTTGATAAGCTGCAACTTATTGAAAAGCTGGCAAGTTAGAAAGTTATATATATATATATGATATTATTAGTTTATATTAATAAGCTAGTAGTTATGTATATATTGTAAATAAGTTGGTATATAATATATATGAGATTTATATATACATAAGTACTAGTTAATATTAGTTAGCATTATTTCTAGATTACCTTGGGGTACACCAAGATAATAAGAGTGAGATATCTTGGGTATGGGTATTAAATATCAAGGAGTATGTTAGTATATAGTTTAGTATATTATTGTTATACATTTTAATAGATATTAATATATATTAATACATATTAATGTATAGTGAGGTGTATGGGTAGTAGTTATAAATTAGATTTTGAATTACCTTGTGATACCAAGGTAATGTCAAGGTATTAGATTTTACTCAAGGTATTGAGTTTGAACATCAAGATGGTAGTGTAGGTGGTGTGAGACCGCTTTTGGTTCAAAGCCAAGATATCCACCTAGCATTAGTTTAGCTAGGAGTATTATATATTATTATTTTATATACATATTATATTATTTTTATATCTAATAAATTGCGTATCTTATGATACGGTATCTTATTAGTTTTCTAGTATCCTAGTATAACTAGTATAACCTAGTTACATAATATATGGATCCAATATCCTAGAGATGGATTCATAAAACCTAAAAATGACTAGTTTGACCAAGTTTGACTAGTTTGACCTAAAGTTGACCTAGTTTGACTGTTTTGACTTAGAAATGGCTTTATGACCTAGAAGTTGACTAGTTTAACTTATTTTTATTCCAAAACCTTGTATTGATATAATATTACATATTTAGGTCTTCGAGACACCGTACCGGACATCTTTGATATTGTTTACTGAATTCCAAGCAAGTACATTCTCTGATTGTTTCTCATTTATGATATCATCTATGTCTCTTATATTTAGTGAGATATCCTTAATTTCTTGACACGATGGTTACACATATTGGTATATCCGGATCTCGTCATGAGATGTTATTCCTTGGTATTTACGGTGTATCTTGTGTAAGCCTTGTTTCCTTGTTCTTCTTGTACAAATACAGATATTGGTTCATGAGAAGAGTAGCACCCTTCTTGTGGAATCCTGTGTCATAACATACCATAGTTGGATCTACTATACCAGTCGGGGGCAGAAAGTATGTACTGTAGTTATGTGATCATACCCTCCTTGTACATGTCTTGTTCCTTGAATAGTGTTAATCATACACCGTACGTATGATTAACCAGGCCATAATCCTTGTGTAAGTTTCCAAGCCGATCACATGTTAAAGCTGGTACTCACTCACTTAGTAGTAGTATTTGTTCATTCCAATGATGTTTATTATTGTATTTATTTCTAGTATTTCTTTATTGCATATCTCTTGTACCTTTATATTGTATATTGTATATTCGCTCTATTTACTGTTACATAGTTTATATCATTTATTAGAACTGTTGTTAGATATGTACTTTGCTCCTTTCCTAACTGGATATCTTTTTTCCAGATGACACTGAGGAGTGATACCCCACTCACTACGGGCCTCAGGATGTCGTAGGCTTAAAACCAGAGACCTTGGCTCAGGAGGGTCTTATCCCGACTGAGACAGATAACCCAGGACTTGTAGCATAATAGTTGGAATCTTTTGTACTGGATTTGTCTCTAGCATATTGTTATTAGTATTTCTTTATTTTGACTCATTGGATATTATTATCTTGTGAGCTGTATTGTGACTCTTCTGTTCTTTTATCATATTCATGCGATTTATTCCATCTTATAGATATGTGATTGAGTATTCATTTTACATTGGTGGTATATTTATATCTTGATTGTTATATAGATAGATTACCCAAATAGCGTTCTACCATCGATATTGCGACATAGGCTGGACGTTGTTCACTACTCGTGCTCCTACATCGGGTGCGGGTCGTAACAATGATGAGGCTTGGCTATCGCTTCTTCGGACGATCTAGTACCTGCGAACAAGAAAACTGGTGGAGGTCAGCACTTTGGAGAAAATACTGGTGAATATAAGCAACGAACATAAGCAACATTCACTAAAACCAACACTAAGTAAGCATGTGATAAAATATTATATTACTAGTGATCTTTCTAGTTTTACCTAGGTTCTTCTCATGTAGTACATGATAAGAGTCATGTTACACTCCTTTAAAAACATCTTTGAGAGCCATATTTCATATTCAATTCAAGACAAGCAGTTCAAGCACGAAGTGTCAATTCTTATACTATCAGGGAGTACGCAGCATGTCTCTAGAGCTATACTCAAGGACTCTAGGGAAAATTCAACATCTAGTGGACTATCCTTTATATACTACAAGGCTATCAACATATTCAAGCAAGCATGCAAGTCTATGTGCGATGCAAGACAATAAGCAAAATTAACTTAGTGATTCTTATCCCTTGTCGAACGGTTATCCCTGCAGAAGACATAAAATTAGCAATATTTGCATATATGAATCTATTCCATGTCCATCTCTGTATCAAACAGTTAGGTATACAAGAAGGCTATCCTAGCATGCGCCCTAACTATATGATGGCCCATGGGAAACCCATGATTAGTAGCGATATTATCACGGCCCAACACTACACCAAAAATATGCTCAAAGATGGCTGCTTTGACACGTGAACAAGCTAACTAATAGACATAACACCCGCCTAATAACGTGGACTTTATTGCCTCAGGGTGTTTCGTATAACCTCTCCAAGGCCAAACGATCCCAGTGCCCCAAGATACCGCTCGAGAGATCCGATACTTGTGCATAAGTTGTCCCGTCCGATGTGATGAATGCTCTCTATTAATTAATAGCATATCTATATGATGCACATGTTCATAAAAAGCAGGCTTTTCAGTCATTTCTCTTCTATTCAATCGATCAATAGGTTTAATCTTCTCTTTACATATCTAATAGACACACCCCCAAGATCCCATAGAACCGATCCTCAGGGTGCACTACTAGTCTTATCATTCATATCAATCTGTTTAGCATAAATGAGTTATTCATAACAGTTCTATCTTTTATACAGTGCGATCAATAAACATGTTCAAGCAATCTAGTTCTTTTAACAAGTGACAAGCAAGAATATTTTTACAAATCTAGAATACAAATTCTATCTCTTTTAGACAAGCATGTAGTTCTACTCTAGTTTAGCATACTATGAAGGAACATGTTCAAGCATCTTTTACTCTTCTTATTAGCATTTCGTTCGATAGCGGTGTCCGTGTAACTTAGCATGCATCATTCATTTCTATACTTAGCATGACAATGGTTCTATCTCTTTTAGACAAGTAATGCGTTCTCTAGTTAAGCATGCAGGCAATCATTCTTAAAGCATATAAAATTCTCAAAGTGAGCATGCAGAGTCAGGTTCTATCAATAGACAAGCATTATAAAAACATAGATTCATTATTAAGGCTCAGAGAATAAAGTTCTGCCCCACTTACCAAGATCAATCGTCTTGTGTTTCAATCGAGAAACTCTTCAAGAAGACTTCCGCTCGAGCCAACAAAGCGATATAATTTGTAGATAGTGCTAAATCAGAGCGTGGCACTACAAAAGTCCTGAATAAATCTCTTGTAATAATCTACCAGTCCCAAAAAACTCCTAATCTCAGCCACTTAACTTTGGAGTAGTCCATGACTCTACTACCACGTTCTTCTTCGGGTTAACTGAGATCCTAGCACCCATCACCACATGACCAAGGAATTTGACCCTGTCAAGGAAGAACTCATACTTCAAAAGCCACCGGTAAAGTTTCTCCTTCCTGAGAGTCTCCAAAAGTATCCTTAGGTGCTCTTCATGCTCCTCCGGTGTCTTTGAATACACAATAATATCATCAATGAACACCACTATAAACTTGTCAAGGTACTGATGGAACACCTTGTTCATCAGGTTCATGAATACTGTCGGGATATTGGTCAACCCAAATGGCATCACCATAAATTCGAACTGGCCATACCGAGTCTGAAAAGCTATCTTCAGAATATCTTCCTTTTTCACTTTCACCTGATGGTAGCCTAACCTTAGATCTATCTTGAAGAATACCTTTGTGCCACTCAACTAATCAAATAAATCAATAATCCTTAGCAATAATATTTATTCTTGATAGTGAGGTTGTCAATTACCCTGTAATCGATGTGCATGTGCACCGATCCATCATTCTTCGGTACAAATATTACCAGAGCACCCCAAGGTAAAGAATTAGATCTGATAAACTCCTTATCTTATAGCTCATCTACTTGCTTCTTCAGCTATTCTATCTCACTGTTGTTAATCTTATAAAGATGCTGCGAAATAGGCTCTACTCTTGGCACCAAGTCTATAGAGAACTCAATATCCCTATCTAGCGAAAATGCCGGCAACTCCTCTAAAATACGTCCATAAACTCTGCAATCAAGGGTTGAGGCAACTCCTTCTCTTCCACCATAGCTCCACAGATCATGTCCTCACTCTACTCTGCTGCTTCTTTGGCAAAATTGAACCCTGGCTCTCCTGGCGGTTTTAACAAAATACGTCCACCGGAGTTAATGGCCGAAAATGGAGGAGATCAGAGGAAGGGGTGTAGTGGCCGCCGGAGGGCTGAGCAGGTGGTGGTGCCGCCAGCGGGCCGCCGGAGTGCAGAGGGGGCCGCCGGGTGAACAGGAAGTCGGGGTGCAGAGGTGAGTGCACAGTGTTTCCCCCCCCCTTTCTTTCTCTTTTGAATTTTGAAATCAAAGTAAAAGAAGAAGAAGAAGAAAAAGAAGAAGAAGAAAGGAAAGAGAAGAAGAAGGAATTAGAAATGTAGCCTACAGTTGATTGAGGGGGATGGAGGCTTGTGAGATGGGGCTACCTAGGTTTTTGGGGATTAGGGTTTGATGTGACATGACATTAAATAAGGAGAGGGTGTGTGTGAAATCAAGGGTGGTGATTGACCCTTTAAATGAGGGGTCCAGATTTGACATGGAGAAATTTTATGTGGGGATGAGGGTGAGAGGCTAGTTAAATATTATTAGGGCTCCCTCATTGTTTTAAACAAATGGGTGTTGACACAAAAAATGCAAATTGCAAATTAGCCCCCTTAAATTTGGGGTATTTGCACAGACGCATAAAATAACAAAAATTTGGCGGGCGATTCGGTGTCCGGTATTTTGTAGGGTCAGGGGGCGCTGTATGTTCGGTATGGGCTCAATTAGCAGGGCACTAGAATTAAATTGGAATTTTCAGAATCGGTCAAAATAGTATCCTCAATTTAATTTGAAATAAATGTAAGTTGTGTTCTAAAATTAATTAGGAGTACATGGAGCCAAAATCAGGTCAGGTCATCAATACCAATAGTGAAGAAGACTCAGAACAGAACATTACCCTAATTTGGGCCGCACGAAAAATAGGTCAAGATTGCCTCCAATTTTGATTGGAACACACAATGATACAAAATAGGAATTTATTAAATAAATGTCCACGACGATTTTTGTGCGACTAAAAATAAGGTACAAAGAGCATAATTATGAGTTGCAAAAATAGCAGAATGGAAGACGGGCATGTCTAGGGCAAGATTGTGAAATTTGTTGGAAGACAAAAGCTAGGGTAGCGCTCCAAATATCGAAGCAAAGGCAATGCGCAATAATTAAATAAATTACGGTAATTAATTACTACCTCCAAGAATTTAATTCTAAATAAAATAATTAAATACAAAATTCCCTAATTCGGACAGGTGTTCATCTACTGGGCTTCTAGGTCAATTCTACCAGCTCAAACACAAATGAACACTGTATATAATTATATATTTAATTACACATCTCATATATTTATTTAAATTAAATATACTTATCATGCAATTACTTAATTGTAACGACCATAATATTAAATAATATAAAAAGTTGAAAATACTCCAGTTTTTGGAACGTGGTAGTGACACATGGACAGTACAAAATGGCTCAAACGGTAGAACTCTACGGCGTACTTATCAACCGACATATTCTCTTAGACTAAGTTATGAAACTGACTCTCCAAAGCTCACAGGTCCACATCGGGGAAGAACTTTTTCTTGAAAAGCTCCTTAAAAGCTCCTTGCAAGCCTCCCAAGTAAGTCCTCGAACGGTAAGCCTGGGCTCCGTGCATACCAAGTGAGTGCTATATCGAACAAATGGCTACCGGCCGTCTCGATCTATAAGCTCTCTAGAATCTGAGCCAAACGCAAGTTTCTTTATATATCCTCCAACCAGTCGTCAGCGTAGAGTATCCCCTCGGTACCCTTGAACTCCCGAGGTGTCATCCTATTAAAGTCTACTATAGTTCCTGGCCTCTGCTTCTGCGGCTGGATATGATGTTGCTGGGCAACTCTCTCCACTGCCTGTAGAGCCACCTGGTGAGCATTCTCCATGCTCTCTCTTATCAGCTCCGTCTGTGCTTGGTGCGCCTCTTTCTGCACCCTCTGCGCCTCAGCCTGAATACGCTGAGCCTCCGCTGACATCCTATGGGCATCTACCCTGCCCTAGATTAAAGCAAACATCTGTGCCCCGTCAGCAGGCACACCTCCAGGAAAAGAAAATTGTGGCAATGAAGGAAGGTCCTTCATAATAACTGGGGTAACCCTCTGGAAAGGTGGGGGAGAAGGACTCACGAAAGCTTTTGAAACTCCTATATGAACGGGTGAGTAGAAGCAGCAACTCCAGCTGTCCGGATGGCAAGTCAAGAGGTGGCAGAGCTCTTTGAAGCCGCGGGTCCTAATCTATGGGATCTGGTCTTTGATGGCATCCTGACAGTTATATGCAAGGAAAGCAAATATTCAGAATGATAAGGATAGTAAAATCAATAAATTAAAAAAATTTCTAGTTGTGATTGAGTACACTCTCATCCTATATCTTATATCCTATATCCTATAGCAGGCTCATAATAGTACTCAAAGTCTGAACACTACTACGATATCGTACTAGTTGCGACTTTGATATCGACCTGCATGGGCCACCATAAAATATGTCATAACCCATATCTGTATAATTGGACATGGGTACTTGGCAATGCCCAGCCTACGCTGTATCAACAACGTAGAACGCTGTCTAGGTTCACAATACTATCTAACAATATCTTACAATAATATACATAACATGTCAATAATAATCTCTCCTAGAGATACTGGGAATTATTATTAAAGAAAGACTAGTGAAATTCGCCTACACCCGCGAGTCGTCCGCTCTATCGCCAACCTTGACCATGTTCGGTACTCCATGAAGAGTTGAAGATGATAATAATGGCAATATCAATACTCAATCCCAATGGAACTATAAAAAGATGAAACATACAATAAAAGAATCCAAGAGAAGTCTAGAAATATAAATCTCAAATCACCATCAATAAGTCTAGCCATCTCAACACCAAGATAAGTCTCAAAATAATACCACAACATAAGTCTCAAGGTAGAAAATAAATCCAATATAATATAATGATAAGGAATAGCTAAGTCACTATAAGTGGTGTCTCCTCTACGGGGAGTGGCTCCTCATTAGGCTCCTGGAAATATCCATCATCTACTCCGGGTCCATGGAAGGTATGACAGAAATCCTCTAAGTCCTCTGAAAAATATTATCCATTCAGGATTGGAGCGAAGTACATAAACTATCAATAGTTCCATTTAAATTGATAAAGACTATAAAATAGTGAGTAATGAATATACATGATGGAAAAAGTAACGCAAGAATGTAAGGAAACAAGAGAGACATATAATCATATCACAGGGAATAATGAGTAGTGAGTAAGTCGGTAAATATCAGTCTCAATAAGTATAAGCTGGAATCGAAGAATTGAATAAACCATCTTAGTAATTAAAATATTAGTTTGTTATGTGATCAGCTTGGGATCTTGATCAGGCTTGCTATATATAATTAACTATAATGTATGTAAGGTCAGGCTAACCATACGGTTAGCTATGATGCGTGTAATAAAGTCAGGCTCAATCATATATAGCAAGCTATGAGGCATGTAATAAGGTCAGGCTAACCAAACGTGAGGTGTAAGGTTAGCTATAATGTATGTACATGTAATAGGGTATGATCACATAACGTACTAATATTTCTCCCGTCTCCCGACTAGTACAATGGATCCAATCATGACTCATCATGACAGGTATCTATATATACTAGATCGTATATCACTGTGTCAGGAATCAAGTATAACACTACAAAACTGTTATCATAGTAATACTAAAAATAATAAAAACTGTCAGAGAATGTACTTGCATGAGGTATTGAGCAAGGAACAACAAACAATGTCCGAATTGGAGTAAAAATGACCTACATATGAATTAGTAATGTCAATGAGTGTTTTAGAATAAAAAACAATCTTAACTAGTATTATTCTAGGGTTCAAGGTCAACTCTGGGTATTTGGGATCAAACTAGTCATTCTCCCAGTTTTGGGTTCTAATAGCTTGACCTATGTGGTGATACTAGTTAATACCAGCTTTGGCTAGGTTTCCTTATATAATCTCAAAGGCTAAAAGATATAAGATATTATGTAGTACATATATAATCATCTAACTTATTTGTATATACTTGTATTATATGGTATTCTAAAATATATACTCAGTATCTTAGTATCATACCGTAGCTAGATACATCAATACCCATTTCCAATTGATATCCTAATACCTCAAAACCAATCTAACTTAATAACCCATATCAAACTCTAATACTTCACTGCTATCTTACCCAAATGATTACTTGATACCAATGCATATTATCTTGGTACCAACATACCTCACTCACCCTCAGCCTATCTGAATCTATTATAGAGGAGTTATAGCTTGAGCACGTGGCTTCAACTCGTAGCGCAGTATGCCCGAACACTCTCCTTTCGCTCACTAGGCTCCAATATTACCTCACTTCACTTCAACCAATACCCTACCTCCATGCCTGGGCACAGGTCACAGTACAACATATTGCAGGCCTTCATTAGCACTCATTGAACCCCCTCTTCTCCAGTTACAAATTGCAGCTGTTGCTGCTTCTAATTTCAGTTCACATTAGTGGATTGTTGTTGATGATTCACCTACTGCTACTGCTACTGTTGGTCTTCTTTACCCAGCATACTACTATAAAATATGCCTCTCACTCCTAGTGTAGTGCACATCTAGTTCGGATACGAGTACTGCCACCCCTACACTAATATCAACTGATATTCATTGCAATCTACACCCTACACCCGATGTTTGTTTCATGGGATGCACCAACCCCTTAGCTACCTCCTACTTCCAAGTATATTGGAGCACTTGTTGTCATCACTGCTTCATAATTCTACTTGTTGTTGCTGAGTTCTAACCTGATTCTTACCCCTTCTCACAATTGCATCCTCGAGCAGTGCCCCAAGCCTCTTCTATACTGCCTGTCAGTCCCCCCTTGCTAATCACCTAAACCCGAGTTCTAATAGTGTTGCACTGCCTCATTACTGCAGTAATCACACTGCTCCATCATACTCTCAAGAACATACTTGCATCATACTCATAACTCACACACATATCAAATATGTTCATGGACACATTATATGTCACTACTGTTGTTGTCTAATGAAATTATTGCTAAAATAAAACCCTCGTAGTCACTTGATCACTGGTATGTGCACAATCCTCACCATTACCTCTCACATATGAATATACACCCCCTTAGATAGGTATACACCTTCACAAAATATATATACACTTGCATATAGATAATTGCATACAACTACATATTCAATTACCAATATCTATTAACTCATATATATAACATACATATATGAATACTCCCTTGGGCCAAAACTATAACACACATATAATTGCATACAACTACATATTCAATTACCAATATCTATTCACTTATATATATAACACACACAAAAATATACACTTGCATACTATGGTATTAGGTACCAAGTGAATGGATACTAAAGTAATAGTTATGGGCTAAGGTATTGGTGTGGGTTTTATAGGATACCAAGTTATAATACTAGGTATTGGTGATACTAGGTTAATGGCTAAGGTATTAAGGTATAATTAAGGTATATGAGATATTGATATGTATGAGCCTATATATATATATATATATATATATATATATATATATATATATATATATATATATATAATATATAGTATGAGATACCCTTATCTATGTGTATTGATCTAGAATAACCTAGTATTAGTTAGTATTACCTAGTAAGACCTAGAAAACCTATAATAGACTTGGTATAGACTAGTATAACTACATAGACCAACTAAATAGGTATTTTGAAACCTAGAATTAGGTATTGACTAAGTTTGACTCAATTGACCGAGAAATGACCTGTTAACATAAAATAATATTTGTTAAGCATGCTTATGACTCCAAACACCTGTTAACATAATAATTCATATATAGGTCACTTGGACTCCAGTTTATACTGACTTGTGTTCATTGCTCCGGACGATAGGCGAGTACATTCTCTGATAGTTTTCATTATTTGATATTCACTATGATTTATGTACTTAGTGATGTTCTACTTGATTCCTGACAGGTACTACCAGAATAAGTTGAATTAGCGACATTTGGAAACGTCGCTAAATGGCATAAAAATGTCGCTAAATAAATTTTGCGACGTAATTAGCGTTTTATTGAAGTTGCATTTAAGCTAGTCGCTGACAGGAAAAACGTTGCAAATATCGCTAAAGCGACATTTTCTAGCGACGTATTGGCGTCGCTAATATTTTTTATGTTAGTGACGTTTAGCGATACAACGTAGCTATATTAGCGACATGTTGTGTGTCACTAAATGTCGCTAATATATTTTTATTTAGCGACGCTTTGTAACATATTTAGCGACATTTTGCTAACCTGATAAATACTGCCATATCAACAATTTAGTGACGTTTAGCGACATAATTAGCGACATTATGATACATTTAGCGATGTATTTAATGATGTATATAAACATTTCTAAACGTCGCTAAACGTTATTAAATTTTCATTAAAAATATAAAGAAATAGAATATAAAATAGTTTCCAAACCAATCTTCATGTAGCTTATGATTTTATAATTTATATAAATAGACCCAGAGCAACACTCCGTTGAATTCTCTGGTTTCGCCGACCCCTTCGATAGAACACTCAACACCAGTAAATTCATATACATTTAATATAAATAATAAAGTAAATTTAAAAAATGACATATTGGAAGTATAAACCGAGTCTCAAGAAATCCCGTCATAAAGAATGTAATAATATCCACACAATTGAGTGTAAAAAATAAAGTCTAAAAGCCTCAATAAATGTATAACATTCTTAAATGACCAAATATGATGGGTCAAAACACAAAAAACCAGTAAACTGTCATAATTAGGACTACTACAAATCTGGAGGAGGATGAGCACCGATGTGCACCAGGAATAAGAATAACTCATACTGCTCCCGTGAAATCGGTACCGATATCGATGAAGAAGACAGTGACGTCAGTGTCGATAAAGGAATACCAGGAGGACGTATTTGCTCCAACGCTGCTAGTCGATGGTTGTATGAAACCATGGTCGATAATAGCCTTGTACTGCTATCAGCCATTGAAGCCTGTATCATCGTCAGCCTCTCACCCATGGACAACTGTGATGCCTGCAGCTCTGTCATGCCGAGCTCTGTTAATGCTCTAAGATTAGTAACAATACTCTATCTTCTCTCGATCATATCCCTGAGCTCCATAATGGTGCGCTCGAGCGTATCAAATCGTGTGATGAGCGTCACATCTTCTGTCTGCGGTTGAGACAGTGGTTGCGTCTCTATCCTTCGCAGCAACTCATCACGGAGAGATATAATCTGACGGTCAACGGTCTCCTGGACTCATGCAAACGCCTGCGAGGGCTGTAGGGAATGCGCACTTGCAGAGGAGGCCCTAGAGGACTGCATCATAAAAAGGGTGCCATAGGATCCTGTATCGTAGTATGTAGCCCTCTGGAGATCACCAACATCGGTCACCCACAGCTCGTCTGTCGACGGAGATGAAGAGGTATGAGAAAGTACCAACCTCTCCCGCTATAGGTGCACTAACAGTTGCCCGCTCACGGAATCTAAGATACTCGGCCTAGAAAAGTATGGATACTCGACAATTGCTAATGTCTAAGGTACTTATTACTAACTACATGGATATTTATTTTTATATTTCCTGTGTTATATTAAAATTAACACAAAATAAAATAATACTTACATAGGTCTGCGAGGCCCTCTCATCAATGAGCTTCCCGCCCTTCCGATTGGTGGCCAGGAAGACAGTCACCATGTTGGCATCATCACCCCTTTGTACTTGTTAAAAATATATTATTTAGTACTAAAATTAAATATTTATCCTACTACTATTTTATCATACTTGCATTAAAATAATATATCTGAAATAAAAAATATACCAAACGACAAAAATATTTCGTCATCGGAATCGAGCCACCACACCACTTTGCTGCCTTCATCCTAGCCGACTTGGCCTTCTTAGACCTTTCCTTGTACATTGGATCGTCTAATCTAGCCCTCATCACATTCTACTGCTCAGGCGTGATCCAACCCTGGATCAATTTTTTTTCACGATCACGAGCCTTCTAGTCATCCAAAGCATCACGGATCATCTTGGCGGCGACGACAAAAAATATCTGCATGATCAACTCGGCCTGTGCGGTGGATAAAAATATGTTTTCTACAAAAGTAATTTAGTAAGTTATATAATATGCATAAATTAGATGATTGATATTAAATAAAATAGACTTTTACCTTAAAGTGCGCAAACCAGAACGCCTTTCTCTCATCTGGAGCATCAGAGTAGTTGATCCAAGGGCCACCATAGTTGTAACTCAGAAAGTGGCTCAGACGTCTCTGTACCGATGAAGGACGATATCTATACAGAGATAATTATATTCATAAAAAAGTGAATATATGATGAATAAAGAAATACATAATATATATGATGATAAACCAACTAATTGACTTACTTTGTACTGTCGGCCCAAATCTGCGTCCTCGTCTCCTTCGGAGGTGCGTATGGAGGATCTCGCTGATAGGAAGATAACGTCTGCTCAACCTCTTCCATCTAATCATCTGTCTCTATGGTTCTGTCAGTAGGAGGAACGCTGGATGATGGAGTAGTCTCAGGCCTGGAACTACTCGTCCCCGGAGTGCTGCCATGTAACATCGTCGCAGTCGAAGATGTGGCTGGTCAATATACTGGAGTACTTGGTGACGAGGATCCAAAACCAGTAGGCAGTACCGGAGGAGAACCCTGTCTACCTCGGGACCTGTCGAACGCTCTATGTCATCATGTCATACCTAATAACAATATATGATGATAGAATAAATAAACAGATATATAGTACATTCTATAATCAAAATATTATACATATCTCACAATATTAATAGAATTGTACAGTAAAAAACTAGTAGTGTCACAAGTCTAAATGGATAGTATATTCTACAGTCAAAATGTAATACATGTCACAAGTCCAAATAAATTTATTTTATTTTCAATCATCTTCAGAAAAATTTATCTTGTTCGTCTTTCTCGTCCTCCTCTTCCTCTTTCTCCCTATCTCCACTTTCATCTACTTCGTCTTCGTCTTCCTCTTCGGATAATTCTATTTCTTATAATTTATTAGTCGTGTAATGAGTAACTTTCGTTGAGTCCATATCTACAATATTTGTTACAAATGGTAGCTCGTCCTCCTAAAAAGCTACTTCGTCAACGTCAAAGGTATTACTAGCTTTAGTCTTGCATACTGCCCACCAGTCTGACCTCGATGTTCCCCGTCTAGGATAAGTTATGAAGTACACGAGTTAAGCCTGACTTGATAGGACAAATGGTTCATAGTTGATATCTAAGCATATAGTTTATATCCACAAGACCATGCTTGTCAATTTTCTAACTTTGATCTTGAATCGGATCAAACCATTCACACTTGAATAACACGATTTTAGCAGGTTTTGTGTCATAATTATATGTCAACTCCACAATCTCTCATAAGATGCCAAAAAAATTATTATCTGGATTGACATCTTTGTAGTTCGAAGATTTGATACACAAATAACTATTTTTTATGGAATCAAGTTCCAGAAAGCTATCTCTGATCGGAGCATTTGTTGACTTGAACCTAAATCCATTCATACAGTAACTTGGCCATATTTTGACGACCGTAATTGTTCCCTTGGCTAGAGTTCTAATAGATTCAATCTCGGGTGTTATTAGACGATCGACCTAAATACTAAAGAAG
The DNA here is from genome assembly GCA_036927795.1 of Iris macrosiphon. Lineage (NCBI taxonomy): Eukaryota > Viridiplantae > Streptophyta > Magnoliopsida > Asparagales > Iridaceae > Iris > Iris macrosiphon. The sequence continues at coordinate 31,571,223 of JAYESA010000014.1, read as the reverse complement.
TGGTAGTAAGTTATTTATTGTGCAAGTGTATACAGAAAAAGTTTACTAGCTCCTTACATATGCGCTCAACCAAGAAGAAAAATGACATCTCATTTTTTGTTCTACTTCTTTGTCTATTATGTAGGGTCTAACTGACCTCAGCTCATCATTATATGTGCTAAAAAATAATAAAGAAACCGCCAATTAGTATAATAATATTAGCTTATATTATTATATTGAGATAACGTAAACATGGATGTATTAATTACTTACCCCTCTAGCTTCTCCACTTCATCCTCATCGCAATTGAGTAATATATACAACTGAGCAGACCTTAGCTCGTTATCATTCAAATATCTCTTCTAAAATTTCTCCGAAGGCTTTTCGGATGCATTGAATACTTTCAGTATTGCATCATTAGATTTCTGATATCTATCTTTTTTTTCTCGGAGCTCTCATTCTTTTAGTAGCAACATGAGGTTTAAAATATGTCGAGCAAAAGTTTGTAATCTCCTCGAGAACATAAGATTCACAAATATAACCCTCAAGCCGTGCCTTAATTTTTATCTTTCTCTTTAGGTAATTCAGATGCCGCTCAAACGGGTACATCCATCGATAATCGACAGGTCCACCAACATGTGCCTTATTAGAAAGATAAATTAGCAAATACTCCATGGAGTTAAAAAATACATAAAGAAACACCTTTTTGAGCTTACACAATATTATTACAATATCCTTCTCTTGCTTTTCTAGACGATCGACGAGCAACTTAGTAGAACAAAAATCTTTGAAGAATATGATGAGCTTTGTCAATGGATCCCAAACAACCTGCGGTAAGAATTCCTGAAATATAATCAGAATTAACCTCTCCATGAATACTTGACAATCATGTCTCTTCATACCCGTCAGTTTGTTCTCCTTGAGGTCAACGTATATTCTCAAGTTCGACAAGTACTCGTCTGGAAATTTTAGGCCTTAAATCTACCTACAAAGTCCATTTATCCTCTTTCTCAAGTGAGAAAATTGCCTTAGGCTGCTTTAACTTTTCATTCCCCTCATCTATCAAATGCAACGCAGGACGTCTACTTATTTCTTTCAAGTCCAACCTGGCCTTCGGATTGTCTTTCGTCTTCCCCTTTACGTCTATTATAGTATTAATTATGTTGTCAAACATATTTTTTATGATATGCATGACATCAAGGTTATGTCTGATCAGATTGGTGCTCCAATATGGAAGATCTAATAATATACTCCTCTTCGTCCAGTTATAAGTGCGACCAAATCCATCTCACTTGTACCCCTTAGCAGGCTCTTCGATAGCACTTGGTAAATCTATTACCTCTTCCCATATCGTGTATCTCGGGCACCTTGGCGGTGGATTGGCCTTATCCATAATGCCGACAAGAAAAGCATTCATGTTCCTCCTGTACGAATGATCCTTCGGCAGGAATTGTCGATAACAATCGAAGAAGGACGATATACCTCCGTATTTTAAACGAAAAACCTTAGTGCGGTCCATGCAAAACGGATATGAGAGACGGCCATAGTGCTCCCCATAAGTGATGCCCTCATATGAAACTTATGTTGTCTAAAAATAGCATACGTGTTGGCACCTACTTCCCATAGCTGATTTAACTCATATATCAACGACTATAAATACATATTGATATTTCTCTTCAGATTGTTCGGACTCGGGATAATAACAGTTAGGAACACATACGGACTCTTCATGCACATCCAAATTGGCAGATTGTATGAAGTGACGACCACAGGCCAACACGAATACTGGGAGCCCAAAAGTCCAAATGGGGTAAAATCGTCGGAGGAGAGCCCTAATATGACATTACGTTGATCTGAAGCAAAATTTGGATACTCTCGATCAAAGTGCTTCCATGCTTCTCCATCAGATGGATGATCCAACACTCCTTCGATCCATTTTTGCCTATGCCAACTAATGTCTTCTGCAGTCTCCTTCACAATAAACAATCTCTGCAACCGCGATGTCAAAGGCAAGTAGTGCATTGAATCGGTAGCCTTCCTTGCACTGATATACCTTCCTCTACCAGTGGCCTTGTAGCGATCAGCACCATTAAATCTTCACGCGTGTTCATCCTTGTCGTCTTTATAGTACAACATGCATCCATTGCGACATGCATCAATTTTCCCGTATCCCATACAGAGCGATCTCACCATCATATTAGTTTGATAGAAATCTTTAGGCAACATAGCACCCTCCAGCAAGATCTCTATAATCAATTCCATCAGTCGGTTGTAGCATTCTTGTGACATGTTAAAATCATACTTGATGCTCAATAATCTTGTAACCAACTCCAATGGTGAATGATCCTCACAACTAGGATATAATAGAGTCCTTGCATTCTACAGTAACTCCATGAACTTTGCAGTATCGGCATTCGGTACCTCCTCAGCTGCATCATGATTATTCGGATTGAAACTAGGTCCAGCAGTATCAAAAATTATGTTTATGCACCCGTCGTCACAATCAACGTGGTCGTGGACATCTATATACGGCTCCACATAAAGCTCTGGCTCCGATGCTAAAGACACAAGTTCTCCGTGTGAGGTTGACTGATAGTAATTCAGCTTGAAACCCCTCGAGTACATATGATATATCACATCTACTTATGAGTAATATTTTATGTTACGATATCTTATGCATGGACACTTAATTTTGGCGTCGTCCATATATTAATAGAATGCCTTGGCGAACTGCAGGAATTGTTCCACCCCATGTATGAATTTATCTTACATACCGCACATGTCATCAGGATGACGGTTGTACATCTATGATCGATGACGTAGGTAGTAATTCAGATCAATTTATATATACTTCTATAAAGATGAATAGACATCGTTCAAGTATATTATCCAAATGGATGCAAAGATAGATACAGATGCGAACACTAATAAAGGATATGCGTGATGTCACGTATTCAATGTGAGTCATTCTCTGAAAAATAAATTTACTTCTGCAAGCATTTTGAGGCTATTAGAGTTAGACTAGATTTGTAAAAGTCTACTAGATTTTTGGTAGAACTCTAATAGCCTCAAAAGTCTTACAGAAGTAAATTTTCTTTCAAGAGAATGACTCACATGGACACTTGACTTCGAAGGTGACAACAAGTATTCCTAATTATTCTACTTTTATAATAAGTATTATCTATATGATTTACCACTTAACTTATATTTATCTAGCTTATAATATAAACCTAGTTATTCTACTTTTATAATGAGTATTATCTATGTTAAACTATTTACCACTTAACTTATATAGCTAATCTATACATGTGGCTATATATGCATTTTGTATCTAGGTATCACTTGACATTTAGTACCCCAGGTACTTAAGATATTCATAATTAACTCAATACCCCATACTCATATGCACTAGATACAAGTGTTATATATATATGATATACCCTATATATAGCACAATAATCGTAATTAGCACTATACTGACAACTATAACACGCTTCCTATAGTCATCAACACACTCACACTATTCTCTACTTCACATCCCACCAATTTACTTACACAGCCTATATATGGGGGCAAACACTAATACTCTATCAGTAATCTCATACCAAGACCCCTGATACTCATATTTCATATATACCTATTTGACCTTTGTTGCAAATACTAAAAGATAAATTGTAGTCACATGATTATCAACTTTATCTCAACTTTTAGCTGAAAGCTCTACCTTCGAATAATTTTCCCATTACCTATAAAATTTAGTGATATATAACGTTATTTTATTTATTTATATACTTCACAAGTGTGGATCTGTATTTTATGTAAATCTATATAAACACTAGAAATTTAAACTGAACGGATTGGAATGGGTTGAACCAGAATATGTCATATTTTAAAAGTAAACAAGACCCTTATATATGCCTGAACCATGTCGTGTCTGTATTTGTGTCAGTTTTGTGTATCTGTTTTATGTCTGTATTTGTGTATCCTTCATACAAGCCCTAACTCTAGTTCTGTGTCAATATTTGTGTGTCCATGTTATGTCTATGTTTGTGTGTCTGTGTTGTGTCAGTGTGTATCTATATGTGTCATATCAGTATTTCTGTGTTAGTTTGTTTGTGTCATGTCAGTAAGATGGAGATAGGGTTAGGGTGAGGGTTAACTGACCCTCTAATCGAGGAGGAGGGTCGTCGAGGTCGAGGCGGGCAGAGGGGAGTCATCGGGGCCGAGGGACATCGGGACAGGGGGCTGCAGGGGTCGCCAAGGCCGAGGGGCACTGGGGAGTGGGTCGTTGGGTGTTGCCGGAGTCGAGAGGGGTCGGGGTCGCCGGGGCAGGGCGTCTAGGGTGGTCGCCGGAGTCGAGAGGGCTCAGGATCGCCGTGGGGGGAGGGGTACAAGAGAGTATTTAGGAGAGTGGATGATCGAGAGAATGGAGGGAAATAAAAAACTCAAAACCCTATATTTGCTTTTTAGAGACGTCTAAATTAAACATCACTAAACGTCGCTAATTAAAATATTTGCGATATCTTGATTCATTTATAACTGTCTTTAACTAAAAAATAAGTAACATCGATAAAAACGTCGCCAAATGACGCAAAATCAAAAGAAATAGCGACGTTTAGCAACGTTAAAGAATCGTATAACGACTATTCTTTAAAAAAACCCAAGTATAGTCACTACTTGTTGCTATACGTCGCCAGCTATACGTCGCCAACAATGACGTAAAGTGACGTTTATTTTTGGAGTCACTAAAATATTTAACATTAGCAATGTTTTATGTCGACATTGCTAAAAATGTCGCTAAAATATCATATTTTGGTAGTGACGATGGTACACGCATTGGTATAGTTTGGATCCTCAGTTATGAGATGTTACCTTCATATTATGCATAGTTATCGTATTATGATCGAATATTGTATTGTGATTCGTGTATTATGACATGTCCTAATTTGGATCCTTGTACGAGTCGGGGTGGGAAAGTACTAGCTAGATGTGTGATCATACCCTTACTGTGCAAGAGTAGTACTGTGAGTGTTAATCATATACCTCACATATGATTAGCCAGGCCCTATCATAATGTGCAATTTTACAAGCCGATCACATATCAACACTAATACTTTAAAATACATAGTTAGTTATAGTTCTTTTTTGTCTACATTTATATTTCCTAATGTATGTTTATTGCTCTGTCTACTTACTGTTCTTTACCTGCTATGCCATATAGTTATGTTTATCTATTCCTATATTGTTATTGTCGGTTTATGATTTAGTTCTTCATTCTCATCATGTACTATAGTCACTATTACAGTTTTATAGTCTTTGTCATTTAATTAGTCTTTGTCATTTAATTGGAACTATTATTGGAGTTGTACTCATTTTATCCTGACTAGATAATATTTTTAGGTATGGATTTGGAGGATTCATATTTGACTTATTACTGACCATGGGAGGGAGTAACAGCAGCCTTGGACCCAGTAGTTCAGGAGTGATTACTGGGAGGTCTAGTTGGTGTCACCCGTTACCTTAGCTATCTATATTTAATATTTTGGTACCAGATCTGTTTTTGATATTTACTCAGACTTTGGGATATTATTATTTTATACTATACTTGATGTTGTGTTGATTAGACTTTTTTATACTTGTGTCTTGATCTCTTTCCTTATTATCATATCATGCCTTTTATCTTCCTTATAGATTTCTTGTGATTGGGTATTATCATATTATATTGCCATCTTTTTCTCCTTATGGAGTTGAGATATCATTGACATATTTAGCTTATATTATTGTGTGAGATTGATAGTTAGTTATTATTGGCCTAGACAATGTTCTACTGTTGATACAGCGGCATAGGCTCGACATACTCACGTACTTGTACCCTAATTATCCGGGTACGGGTTGTGACATATTTTTATGGTGGATCATACAAGTCTCTCCTTTGTAACTTGTGAGATATCATGGTAGTACTTCGTTTTAGTTGTACTACTACGAGCCTGCGATAGGATATTAGGATGAGAGAATACTCAATCACAAATTATAATTTCTTAAGAGATTCTGAGATGACCCTTGAGAATCTTACTATAACTTTATTTCAAAATTTGTTTACACTTGCTCTTGTTCATTGTTGAATTTGATTCTTGTATCGAGACAAAATTTTATGGACTATATTGAGGTATATTTTGATAACGTATTTGGATGAAAACAGAGAGAAAGGTAATCGTATGTCTTAGTTATATAGTCTAGAGTTATCGCAGTCATACTAAATAGCGTGGCAAAGACATAAAGCTTGATTTGGATATACTTATCTTGGTTATGGAATTTAGAGTTCTTGCAGCCATGCTAGCTGACCACGCAAAAATTCTAGACAAAATGATTATAGAGGTATGTACCTTAGTTATGGACTATATAGATTATCGCAGTTATGCTTACTAGCACGATGAGGATTCTGGGTAACATAATTTCAGATAGACGCATATGATTATTAGATTGTATCTTAAATTCATTTTTAATATATCGTCTCTATCATTCAACCTTATTATTATTGAGTTATGTTCCATCACCCTATTAGCTCAGGACAGAGATATCTTTAGTACCTTTAGTTCAGTTCTGAAAGAGCTTCATCTTCTTTAGTCCCTAAGGCAGCTTCTTTGGATAGTGTAGTAGTTGGTAACATGCAGATAGTGTTGTATCGAATTGAGTATCGGTATTGATTTTTAAGAGTATAGCTGTTGGATCAGTGAGTGGTTCCTATTTGGGCAAGTGAGCATCAAGTATTAGTGTATAAGCCTAGAAGTAACTCATAGCATAATACCAATTACGACAATAGATCTAAGGTAGGTGCCAGAGTACAGCTAGTAGTTGGTATCCTAGAATTAAGTTCATGTGTCTAGTATAGCTATAGAGTTCATGTATGTGTACCAAGGGTACTTATAGAGTGTAAGTGTCCAAGGTGTATCAGGATTGGTGAGTAATAAGTGATAAGTGTAGTGTATCAGTTTAGTATCAGTGAGTATTATTGTGGATGATAGTATCGGTTAGGTATATCAGTATAGTATGAATATAAGGTATGTAAGGGTGTATCGTGAGAGTAGGAGTGTAGGTTCTTAAAGAAGTGAGAGAGAGGTCAAGCTAGGCCACCTGTGTCACAGCAAAATTTCCAGCACCAACAGAGGGAGTCATCCCAGCATACGAGACTTTTGCGATTGTCACTCCCCTATCCTTTATACTCGAAATATACTCAAGTTAGCACACTTTTTTTGTCTTTTCATTTTTGGCGCACTTTGAGTATACTTCAAGCATACGAATGAATGGAGCTTGGCGCACATTGGCTAAGTATCGAGTGTGTAGTGGTGGTAGGTAGGACGTGTGGCTTAGATTTGTTGAAGAAATTTGATAGTTCACCATCAACCCTTTGCCTATATATATATATATATCCTTGTTCTCATTCTCTCTCCTCACTTGTTTATCTTTTTCTTGTTTTGCTCCTGGTTTTCTTTATAGGCAAGTATACCTTACAAGTATGAAGAAACACGATCGGCTATAGTTTTATTCTTAGTATTGTTTGTTATAATTAGTTTCTAGTAGTATTTTGATTATAATTAGTTATTGGAGTTTTTAGATTTTAGGTGGTTAATAGTTTATATCTTGATTTTATTATGAGAGTTTTCATGAGTATATTTTCCTAGGGAATGATCCCCCCCCCCAAAAAAATGAGATATTTTCAAAATATGTTGTTTCTTGATTTTGAGCTTGGGAATTTCTTTGATTTTTGGATTTTGTTGCTTGAGGAATGGAGCGCTGTCCTAGTCTCGAGTTTGATCTATTAGTGCATCAATAATGGGTCAGTTGGAGAAGAAGAACAGTGACAAAAAGTATACAAGAAGTACACATAAGGATTTTCATCATGTGCGCATGTTGAGTGTGACCGGCAGTCCATAGGCGCGTGTTGAGTGTGACCCGCAGTCCATAACTAGTGCATAATTTAAGGGTACTGCCAATTCCTTGCAAAAGTATGTCAAGGGGATAAATTCTGAAAAAAATCCTTCTTGGCGCACTTTTGGAACACTTCAGCCTCTGACGGATAATTAATGTACTAACGAATGAACCAAGCAAAAGTACACTAGCCAACCTTTCAGTGCACTTTTATCAACTTCCTATTAGTTGGCATACTTTTTACAGGCCGGTGTACAATTTTTACATTGTTCATTAGACTAGCAAAAGTGCTCCGCCCTTATATACATGTCCTTTGGCACACTTTTGATGGATTAATAACCCGTCGCACTTTTATCTTTTGGCACATTCTTGCTCAGCTTAGCCCCGATAATCGAGCCTTGACTTTGGCACATCTTGATTCCTGAGGCCCTCGACCATCGTGCCTTCGACTGTCGCGCCGCTTGGAGACTCGTGTTTTGTTTTATAGTTATTTTATATTTGTATAGTGTGCCGCATCTTCCTGCTGCTCAATTATGGATTTTGTGCGATTGTTTGCTTGCATATGTAGAGTGCGCCTATCCCCGAATCCACGATTTTATGCGCCATATTATAGACTTCGTGCCATGACTTCTGTGACTTAGTGTTATAGGTTTGTGCGCCAAATAGTTACCTATTTGTGCATTTTGTGTGCCACTATTCCTGACTAGCTTATTTGGCACTTACAAAGTACACAGACCCATGACTTCTTGTGATTGATTATGCATGCATAGGTCCTATTGTGCACTTAATGACTATTCTAGATTAGTTAAGCTTGACCATGATTGATGATCTATGATCCCATAAATTAAGAAATTAATGAGGCCGTCATGACCATGACTCGATCATATGAGATATCAAATTCCTAATTAATTATGACTCCTGACTTGATCAAATATAATTTATATGACCAACTAATAGGTTGGGTACCCTGACTTGGTTATTGTATCCGTACTTATACATTTTTCATGCTCGCCTGTTTATAACAACTTATTGTATACTGAGTGTGGGACATTGGCCAACATGTACACTGAACGTGACATGATGATTCCTACTTGGTGTATAATATTATATTCCTGAATTCTTTGCACAAATATGATAATATGTCAGAACCATAACGTGGCTAGGTTATTTCTTGTTTGAATATTTATCGACATTGAGGTGAATCCGGACTTGACTCCTAATATTAAATAGATTCGTATCAAATGTTCCCGTACTTTATACGGCATCATTAAGGAGAATGTTCTTGTATCCATGGCAGGAAATTCAATATCACTGTAGGGTTAATTAGGTAATATAAAAGCTAATTAGAACACAGGGAGGGACGACATCCCGAGATCGTGCGTGGTGGGCCGCTGCGTGATAATTTTCATGGTGTGCAAGGCTGGCCACCACATATATTGTATATCATCCACATGCAGTGGAGTACAATATTCAAATTTTTATAGTTAAATCGAGCCAACATTTTTCCTAAAGGAAGGTTGGAACTGTTACTGATTTATTAGCATGGTGGCCCTACGGGGGACTGGTACGACTATAGCGTGGTGGCCCTACGGGGGACTAGTACGATTATGATTTCCTTCTTGTATAATATTATCTCGGTTAGCACTGCGAGACATGGTTCAATCTGAGGCTACTTATTACTATTATTATTATTGTATCTGGGATAACCCTAGTCTCAACATAACAAACCGTAATATTGTTTGGCCGCTTTAACCTGACTTGGTTTTGATTGTAACTTTTCTAGTAGCTTAGGGATTAAATATGGATGGAACTACGACACATAATTCTAGCTTGATCATAATTATGGGACGTATCTTATCTTGGGTGGCATAAAAAAATTTGTCCTTATTTGGTGAAGGAGTGCCATGTTATCCCAAAGATAGGGCACGCACCAATGATTCTTGGCTTATGCACTATATGCTTAATCTGGTTTTTGTTTCTTCATTCGTGCTTACTTGTGGTACTTTCTATTTGCGGTCTAACCCCACTGGTTTTGTACGACCATGTTTAGAGACAGCACCATAGGATCCATCTTATCCCCCTTACGATGACACGCATGAGATGGATGGTCACTGAAGGGCACGAGTAGATTTCTTGATCACTTCTTGTATTGTAAATTCTTCTATTTTTGGCATTTAGCCACCGGCACCTGTTAGCCGGCTTGTCTGGATATCAGTTCCTTTTTATATAACTGTAATATAATCAGACTGTAACTGATCTTGATTGTATAAATATTGACACTCTGCTAGCCTAACATTTTGATGGCTAAATTCCTAGAATATTTTGATGCAGCATTTGGGATGCCTTATGGCTTTATCTTATATGTTCTATGTTATTGTTACTTGTTTGAATAATTGTGACTTAGTTGTTATGATACCCTAGGAGACTTGATTGTAGTATGCACCCCCTTGTCCTCTACAGCTATGACCGTCGTACGATATTCCATACCTTGTACGGGTGTAAACTCCCTCACCCAAAATAGGTATTTTGTGTATATTTTATATTATTATATTTATCATAGGTGTTGAATTTATTTAGAGTATTCTCTTAGTTAATTAGAAAATAAATTTTTTAGTATATTTACTTATATAAATATTTATTTAGAATTATTTTTAGGCTATTTTAGATTATTGGGATTTTTCCATAATTTTTAGTTAATTAAAAACTAGTAACACTAATTTTCTAGGACTTTGAAAAATTTATTTTATGTTCAAACTTAATTAAAAATATCCCAAACTTTTATTTTAGGTTCTAAATAATAAAATATATTTTCTAGAATTTTTTGGGAATTTTCTGATTATTTTTAGCATTTATTTTGAGTTAATTATGAAAAACTGAATTAAAAACTAATTTCTGAAATAGAAAACCCAAAAAGTAATTAATTTTGCCCAGTCAGCAAACAGGGGGCCCACCTGTCAGACTCCCGCAGCGAACAGTGTCGGGCCCGCCTGTCAGTGACCGCGGGGTGAAGCCGAGCCGACCTCGAGCCGAGCCGAGTCAGAGTTTGACTCGGACTCAGCTGAGCCGAGCCGCGTCAGTTTCGGACCGTCCGATTTGGGCGGGGCAGCATGGATGGCTGCCATGTAGCAATTTTCGAGCCGTGGCTGCACTCTCTCTCCTCTATATATATATAATAGTTTAAGTTATTTTCTAGCGTTTTTCTTGAGCCAATTTTTGGAGAATTGCCATCTAAGATTTTTTTATCTTCCAGAAGCCATTGCGCATAGCTCCGGACTCCAAACGAGGCCTAGTTTCTTGAGTTAGAAAGATATTAAGGTTAGCTTTCTGATTATATAAATTGTTTTTCGAAATTATTAGTATTAAATTTTAGAAAATTTGTAGAGCACAGCATGTCCAAAAATAGACGTGTTTTGATATTTTCGTAATTTCGGGAGAACCCAAAATCAGAATCATGAACCGTTTAAAGTTTCGCAAAGCTAATTTTGAGATCATCGACATATATTTTTCCCATAATTTAATTCGAAGTATTTATATACTGTTAATTCTGTAGAACTTCTAGGTTAGAATTTAACCATCGGTGCATAATACAAAATTTGTATGTGCCATAATTCCCAAACGAATTTGAATTCGGACGATCCATAAATTCCAGCATGTTTTTGACGCTGAAATCTATAGGAAATAATGCATGAAAGTTGAGTTTGTGTCGGTTGACTTTTCGATCAACAGATCGCCTCGATTTGCGTGCCATGAGTCTCGAGTTGATAAAGTTTAATTCTTTGGACAAAATTAGGGTTTAATAATAAAATTAGATTATAATAAGATTAAAATACTAATTTAAATTATTTTATTCAGAATTAAAATAGATTAAATGGAGGAACCTATTTACCCACTTTTGTAACCTAACTTGTTTAATTTATGTGACGGGTAGATCGGACGACGCCTTGAGTTGGGACTTCATCCTTTTCAGACCAGGCAAGATACCTTGCCAAATTGCTTACAGTATTTTGCATGCTTAGTATATTTCTGTATATTTATTTTATTTCTGTATATTTATTGCATGTGTAGTTCCTTTCTGTCATTACTATATATTAGATATATTGACACACACTTGACACTTAGTATCATAGAGGACAATCATTAGGCGTATGGGCTTTTAACCACTCTGGTAACATCGTAGTCACTAGCACGCACTATGGTGGTCATGTTCGATGGTCGCTACCCCAAAGGTATGTCGATTGATGGAGTCCGAGGGTCGCTACCCCAGAGGTATGTCGGCTGATGGTGTCCACTGACGAGCGCATGAGTTGTGAGGATTAGATCGAGTAGCCTACCCTTGCCCATACGTCGAAAAGTTTTACTCATTTGCATTCATATAGATGTCTTGTACAGCGTACTTATTTATTTTCAAATAATATACATGTTTACTGTATTCAAGTTGGCTCGCTTTTCTGTATCTTGTTACGTCCCTTTGAGGACCTGGTCCTCTGCCAGGTGTATCTGTTCTTGAGTATTTACAGGAGCGCAGATTTGGATGGTTATATATGTTTCGTGGATGTCCTCTCTTCGAGCCCGTGATTGCTAGCTGGTATTCTTATATGGTGTTGTTGTGTTGTACTTATTTTGTATTTGCTCTTACATTCGAGTTGGTAGTGGATTTATTTCCATCCAACTATCATCCTTAGATACTTATGTTGAGATCTAGTTATATAGATGCTGGTTATTCATTTATATTGATTTTCTGTAAATAAGATTTAGATTGTACCCTGTGACTTGTGACATATGCTTATACCACTTGTGGATTTTATATTCATATTACAACGTACGTATGGGTTTGGTTTTTATATATTGGAGTCGCCATATCCATGCGGCTGGCATGCTTATATGTTCCTAGTCCTACGTATTTTGGGACTGGGGCGTGACATATTTTTGTGGTGGCCCATGCAGGTCGAGAGCATATTGTCTCGGTTACGTTATTGTACCGAACAAGCCTACACCTAGGAATAGAGTATAGGATCTCATCCATAATTGACTATTATTCATCTTTCTCCTATCTGTTCTATCTGAATAATTGCATCATGCTTGATTCCTATACTTCCCTAATAGTTCTTTGAGTATAGCCTTCTGCTAGAATATAGGAACCCCTGTTATTAGGATGATAATTATGGTAGCACACCATTTAAGAATACAACGAGAATATAGACACACCACTAAGTTTAGAATATCTAGTGAACCCTAGAATTTTTTATCTCTAGAATTGGTTTACCATTACCCCTTGATGTAATATGAAGACTTGAGAGTAGTATAGACACTACTAGAGTTAGTTAGAAGTTTGACCATAGTATTTGACCCTAGTATTGAGGAACCAATAGAAATCCAGGGTTAAATATTAGGGATGGACCTAACACTTATGGTGAGATAATATTAGAACTATAAACTTAGATCATTGTCTTATTAGTAGCAGACAGTACCTTAGGAAGCCAAGAGCAATAAATATAACGTTTCTCTTGATCATACCTCGAACATAGCAACTAGCATACCACTTTCCCTTAGAAAACCACGATGCTATATAGAGCCCCCTATTTTAATTTTATATATTGTTCCTTTGTGACCTTAGCGTTCGCTAATTGTGCGACGACCAAATTTTGTTCCTCTATTCTTCATCTTTCAACTCATGCCATCTGACACTGCTGATTATAGACCAAGTAAATTTATTCTATGTTATGATATATATAGCTTGTTAGGATTTTAGTGGTTACTCTTGAATTTTAAAATTGTGTGCTTAGTAGTTAGAACTTGATCGTTTAAGCTATTCTTGTAGATTAAGACCTGGCGCTTATTCCTTAGTTTTAAATTGCGTAACATGTACCCCCACCTTGATACGAGTTAGATCCTTTCCCCTTGACGGCCAGTAACTCTTCTATCCTTACTATTGACACTTGATCCATGAGCACTATGATTAAGACTTAGGACGACCATGACCTATGTAATGAAAGAGGATACCCTAATAAATACCAAGACCCCTTTCCGTAGACCTTAACAGGAGTTCTACGGTATCCTTAAGGCAATTACAGTATTAGTTAATTGTTATAAGTTGGGTAGCATACCTCACAACCTAGTATCACAATAGTCTTTTGCCCTATTATTGAAGTGTAGCTGAATGACATTAATTGTATGCTAGCATAAGACGACAGTATTTATTCAGACAATAGAATTTAGAGGTCCTTGCCCCTATTTGGTCGACTAGCGACATAGACAAGGAGGTTGTATGATAACTATAGAGATTTGTAGAGTCTTTATTATTATTGCTTATTCTATTTTTTTGTTTTGTTTTTGTGAACTTGAATTGACTTGTACCTCCTTTCATCATCATCTAGCGTACCTATAATTGTTGTACCACCTTGACTTATGCCGCTATTATAGCCTAGTTTTGCAAGCTTATTCTTTCATCAAGCTTGTTCACTATATATGTATTAGTGGATGCATACAATAATATATTTCAGAATCAGTGTACTACGGTCTGATCAACCATAGTACGCGTGGTTCGCCCTTCGTATAACTTATTTTACGTGGATTGAGATATCTAGTGATTAGTAGATGAATGAACTTGCTCTCTAGATATGTTTAAGCATATCGTATCCGTTACATAACTGTACCGATGCGAGCATGTGGATAGGCATTACCAAAATAGGACTTCAATCCACAACTGCTTTGATAATTCCTATTTGAATTCTTTAAACGCCTTGATCCCGATACTTCTATTCTATTACCTCGCCCTTGAACTCTTTATTATTGATCTCCGTCTTCCCTTATTTCGAAAAGACGAAACCTCGTGCTTGGTATAAGTTTGATACACAGAGAGTACTAGATATACTCCATAGGCCGATCACATACTTGAGGATTATTCTTTCGTAATTAAGGATATAACATATATGATATAATCGGTGTTGAAGTTTTGAGGATTGAATGACATGAGTAAATAAATTAAGGAATATTTTTCTTAAAGTATATAGCCTTCTATGATAGATGGGTAAATTCTAAGTTGGGTAGCAGTGCATTGGCAAATCGAGAGAAATTTCTTTTAGATTGTGATCGGGTAAGATTAGATTGGGAGAGGTTCATGCCATTTAATTTTGAGAATTTTAGAAGAATGACTAAGATGATGAGGATTAATGAATTTTAAAAATCTTGATATTGAGGACCCAATATTTATACCTTAAGTACATAATTTAAATTTTTTAGTATTGAAGGTAAAATCATCAAATTAAATTTGAAGGATAAATATATAATTTCAGACTTGAACATTGGTGGACTGCATTTAAATTATTTTTTAATTTGATGATTTAAATTAAGAATTAAAATTTGATGGTTGGACTACCTATTTGAAATATTGAGGATGTGAATGGAATTTAAAAAGTTGAAAAATACAAAAAAAAAAATTATAAGTGAAAATAGGAATAATATTGGACTCGAATTACTTCTAGAGGAGATTATGATAGTTAGAGATCGTGAGATAAAATTTGATATGGGTTATTTAAATCTTGAAGATATTATATGGATTAAATTTAAATTTGGATATTGATGATTTGGAAAAGTGAGAAGAGATTACAATAGGTTGAATTTTGATTTGAACAATGATTATCTTAATTTTGAAATGATCGCGATAGATTTGAATAGATTTGGTTATTTAAATTTTTGGAAGAGATTGTGATTGACGCACCTTATGTACGAATGTGAAGGATTTAACAAATTATGCCTTATTTTAATTTCGAGGACGAAATTATTTTAAGTTGGGTAGATTGTAAACTCCCTCACCCAAAATAGGTATTTTGTGTATATTTTATATTATTATATTTATTATAGATGTTAAATTTATTTAGAGTATTCTCTTAGTTAATTAGAAAATAATTTTTTTAGTATATTTACTTATATAAATATTTATTTAGAATTATTTTTAGGCTATTTTAGATTATTGGGATTTTTCCATAATTTTTAGTTAATTAAAAACTAGTAACACTAATTTTTTAGGACTTTGAAGAATTTATTTTATGTTCAAACTTAATTAAAAATATCTCAAACTTTTATTTTAGGTTCTAAATAATAAAATATATTTTCTAGAATTTTTTGGGAATTTTCTGATTATTTTTAGCATTTATTTTGAGTTAATTATGAAAAACTGAATTAAAAACTAATTGCTGAAAAAGAAAACCCAAAAAGTAATTAATTTTGTCCAGTCAGCAAACAGGGAGCCCACCTGTCAGACTCCCGCAGCGAACAGTGTCGGGTCCGCCTGTCAGTGACCGCGGGGTGAAGCCGAGCCGAGTCAGAGTTCGACTCGGACTAAGCTGAGCCGAGCCGCGTCAGTTTCGGACCGTCCGATTTGGGCGGGGCAGCATGGATGGCTACCACGTGGCGCTTTCCGAGCCGCGGCTGCACTCTCTCTCCTCTATATATATATATATAATAGTTTAAGTTATTTTCTAGGGTTTTTCTTGAGCCGATTTTTGAAGAATTGCCATCTAGGGTTCCTTCATCTTCCAAAAGCCATTGCGCATAGCTCCGGACTCCAAACGAGGCCTAGTTTCTTGTGTTAGAAAGATATTGAGGTTAACTTTCTGATTATATAAATTGTTTTTGGAAATTATTAGTATTAAATTCTGGAAAATTTGTAGAGTACAGCATGTCCGAAAATAGATATGTTTTGATGTTTTTGTAATTCCGGGAGAACCCGGAATCAGAATCATGAACCGTTTAAAGTTTTGGAAAGCTAATGTCGAGAGACATATATTTTTCCCAGAATTT
Source organism: Iris macrosiphon (assembly GCA_036927795.1). Lineage (NCBI taxonomy): Eukaryota > Viridiplantae > Streptophyta > Magnoliopsida > Asparagales > Iridaceae > Iris > Iris macrosiphon. The sequence goes on along the minus strand of JAYESA010000014.1, from coordinate 31,554,519 downwards.
ATTTCGAAGTATTTACATACTGTTAATTCTGTAGAACTTCTAGGTTAGAATTTAACCAGCGGCGCACAATACAAAATTTGTATGTGCCATAATTCCCAAACGAATTTGAATTCGGACGAGCAGTAAATTTCAGCATGTTTTTGACACTGAAATCTACAGGAAATCATGCATGAAAGTTGAGTTTGTGTCGATTGACTTTTCGGTCAACAGATTGCCTCGATTTGCGTGCCATGAGTCTCGAGTTGATAAAATTCAATTCTTTGGACAAAATTAGGGTTTAATAATAAAATTAGATTATAATAAGATTAAAATACTATTTTAGGTTATTTTATTCAGAATTAAAATAGATTAAATGGAGGAACCTATTTACCCACTTTTGTAACCTAACTTGTTTAATTTATGTGACGGATAGATCGGACGACGTCTTGAGTTGGGACTTCATCCTTTTCAGACCAGGCAAGATACCTTACCAAATTGCTTACAGTATTTTGCATGCTTAGTATATTTTTGTATATTTATTTTATTTCTGTATATTTATTGCATTTGTAGTTCCTTTCTGTCATTACTATATATTAGATATGTTGACACACACTTGACACTTAGTATCATAGAGGACAATCATTAGGCATATGGGCTTTTAACCACTCTGGTAATACCGTAGTCACTAGCATGCACTATGGTGGTCGTGTCCAATGGTCGCTACCCCAGAGGTATGTCGATTGATGAAGTCCGAGGGTCGCTACCCCAGAGATATGTCAGCTGATGGTGTCCACTGACGAGCGCATGAGTTGTGAGGATTAGATCGAGTAGCCTACCCTTGCCCATACATCGAAAAGTTTTCCTCATTTGTATTCATATAGATGTCTTGTACAGCGTACTTATTTATTTTCAAATAATATGCATGTTTACTGTATTCAAGTTGGCTCACTTTTCTGTATCTTGTTACGGCCCTCTGAGGACCTGGTCCTCTGCCAGGTATATCTTTTCTTGAGTATTTGCAGGAGCGCAGATTTGGATGGTTATATATGTTTCATGGATGTCCTCTCTTCGAGCCCGTGATTGCTAGCTGGTATTCTTATATGGTGTTATTGTGTTGTACTTATTTTGTATTTGCTCTTACATTCGAGTTGGTAGTGGATTTGTTTCCATCCAACTATCATCCTTAGATACTTATGTTGAGATCTAGTTATACAGATGCTGGTTATTCATTTATATTGATTTTCTTTGGATGAGATTTAGATTGTACCCTGTGACTTGTGACATATGTTTATACCACTTGTGGATTTTATATTCATATTACAGCGTACGTATGGGTTTGGTTTCCATATATTGGAGTTGCCATATCCATGCGGCTGGCATGCCTACGTGTTCCTAGTCCTACGTATTTTGGGACTGGGGCGTGATAATGGGGAGCTGACCTGTCTGTCTTCGTATTTTGATACTGGGGCATGACAAGATTTTTGTGGTGGCCCATGCAGGTCAGATTTTTTAGACTTGTGGGGTGTCATGATCTTAGGAGTCTCAGCCAAACATGTTCCTCCTTGAATTCCTGAATTCTTTCTTCGCGATACTCTGTTTGAACCATTTGATTGATTATTTATCTGTTCCTTCCCGTCCTGTCCTTGATGTCTTTTGTTCATTTCTTCCAGGGCTTCTCCGTCTTTGGTTGCCGGAGCATCAAGGGCATCGAGGCAACCAGTAAGTCCGGAAGAGATGGGACAGTAACGTGAGGTAGTATTTCTTTAGGACCCGGGTCGGATCGAGCCAGTCGATGGGCTCCCAGGTGGGATAGTGGCAGAAAATATTGAGCAACCTGCTCTAGAGGTTCCGGCCCCTCCAGTAGTGCCAGCAATGCCAGCAACACTTGATGTATTACTGAACCAGGGGTTATAAATAGCACAAAAAAGAGGCGGAAGGATAGATTTGGCGGTGTCGGTGTAAACCCACTCACTCAAAATAGGTATTTTGTGTATATTTTATATTATTATAGATTATTTTAAATATTAAATTTTTTTAGAGTATTCTCTTAGTTAATTAGAAATAAATTTCTTGATATATTTACTTATATAAATATTTATTTAGAATCATTTTTAGGCTATTTTAGATTTTTGGAGATTTTTCTAAAAATTTTTGGATAATTAAAACATAAAAAACGTAAATTTTTAAAACTTTCATGATTTACTATGAGACCATACTTGCATGTTGTTCCTACCCAATATTTATTTTAGGTTAAAATATTTAATTACATTTTTTGCAATTTATTTAAAATTTTAAGAAATTTATTTAGATTTTTAAAATTATTTAGGATTTATTTGGATATATATAGTCTTAATATTAGATAGATGCTAATTTAGTGTTAATAGATATTAATAAGATTATATTTAAATTATTTGTATTATCTTTAATTATATTTAAGATTATAAATTATTGAGATGAACTTAAACTCTATTTTAAATTAATTCAAATCCTGAGCCTACTAGGAAAGCAACTCCATGCATATCATATCCGTATTTAAACTGATCATAATCATATCCAAATTAGACAATCCTAGTTGTATTCAATTAAGTAGTCTCCACAATTATAAATACCTATTAGACTTATGGAATAAACTCATCTTTCATATTTTTCTTCCCCAAACTCCTCCATTTTTTGTCCAAAAATAGTCAAAATTTGTCATAAATTCAGCCTCATTTTCTAGTAGTTATGATGACTTAAAAAGAAGATATCTCCTAGCTCCGGACTCCAAACGTGCTCCAATTTTTTTTGTTAGAACTATATCAAGATTAGTTTTCTGAATATATAAATTATTTTAATAATTTATGAAGCTATTTTTCCAAAAAATTCTAAAAGTTCCAGCTGTCCAAAATCAGACATATTTTTCTGTTTTCGAGATTTCGGGAGATCCCGAACTCGGAATTATGAGTTGTTTGAAGTTTCGAAAATCTGACATGATGAGCTTCCATAAAAAAAAATTTAGAATTTAACATGCAAATTTATTCTATTGGAAAAATTGTGCAACATAGACGTAAATAAAAAATCACCAAAAACTGTCATATGTGCGCCCTTATGGACATAATTTTTTACCGACTTATGATTTTATGAAACCGTCGATTCCGGTGTTCATATAGCATTAAAATCTATAAGATTCTACACACAAATCTAGAATTTAAGTCGGTTGACTTTTTGGCCAATGGATTGCCTCGATTTGCGTGCTACGGATCACAAATCCGTAAAGTTGACTTTCTTTGAACCAAAATTAGGGTTTAACAATAAAATTAGATTATAATAAGATTAAAATAATATTTTAGGTCATTTTATTTAGAATTAAAATAGATTAAAGTGAAGGAACCTATTCACCCACTTTTGTAACCTAACTTGTTTAATTTATGTGACGGGTAGATCGGACGACGCCTTGAGTTACAACTTTATCTCTTTTCAGACCAGGCAAGATATCTTGCCAAATTGCTTACAGTACTTTGAATGCTTATTATATTTTTATATATTTATTGCATAGGTATTTTCTTTCAGTCATAATTATATACTATATATATGTTGACATACACTTGACACATAGTATCATGGGAGGGGAGGACAATAAGTAGGCGTATAGGCTATAACCACTCTGGTAAACCATAGTAACTAGTACGCACTACGGTAGTTGTATCGCGTTGGTCTCTACCCTCGAGGTATGTCGATTTCTGGTATCGGGCTGGTCGCTACCCTTGAGGTATGTCGATTTCTGATGTTCTAGACGTGTGTGTGAGTTATGAAATTAGATAGAGTAGCCTACCCATGCCCATATGTCAAAAAGTTGTCCTCATTATGCATTCATATAGATTATCTTGTACAGCGTACTTATATATTTTCTACCAATTATGCATGTTTACTGTATTCAAATTGGCATGCTTCTATGTATCTTGTTACGTCCCTCTGAGGACCTGGTCCCTTTCCAGGTGTAGACGATCTTGACTATTCGCAGGAGCACGGATCAGAACTTGCTACTTATCTCTTTCGAGGAGGTCTTCTCTTCGAGTCTCATTGTTCATTAGATGTTCTTATGTGGTTTTCCTTATATTCTAGTTTGGTAGTGGATTTGTCTCCGTCCAACTACTTGTTCTTATCAAGTATTTTATACTTGATTCAGTTATATAGTTGATTAGTTATTTGATTATGTGGATGAGATCTAGTTATGTCCTGTGACTTGTGATAATATAGATATACCATATGTGAGTTAATATTCATAATACAGCGTACGTGTGTATTATGGTATCCATATATTGGACTTGCCATATACATACGGCTGACATGCTTACGTATTCCTAGTCCTACGTATTTTGGGACTGAGGCTTGACATATTTTTGTGGTGGCCCATGCAGGTCGAGAGCATATTGTCTCGATTATGTTACTGTACCGAGAAAGCCTGCCCATATGATTAGAATATAGGATCTCATCCACTTATTTAATCACCTCCCTTGATTTCATTTCGCATTCTTATTTGATTGCTTACATTATATCTTGCTTGATCCTTTCACAACGTTAATCTTATCTTTTCTTTCGTGCTTGATAGGGGTTAGGAAGATGACTTGTACTAGGTATATACACTCTATTGTTCAATAACACTATTAGTTAAATTCTTGTAAGTTTGGTAGTATGCCTCATAACCTAGTATCACATAGTCCTTTTGACCCATTAATAAGTATAATTTAATAACACCAACTATAGACTTGCATAAGAAGATAGTGTTTATCCAAACTGTAGAACTTAGAGGCCCATATCCTATTTAGTCGACTATTAACTTAGACAAGAAGTTAGTATGACAACTGTAGAGGCACAACATCGGTCTTCTTGGTGAACTTAAATTATTTTGTACCATCCTTCATCATAATCCAGCGTACTTATATTTTCTGGACTACCTCCACTTATGCTGCTATTTTATAGCCTAGTTTTGCAAGCTTATTCTTTTATCGAGCTTGTTCATGACATATGTGTTATTGGGGATGCCTACTAATACATTGTCTAAATTAGAATCAGTGTATTACGGTCTGATCAATCTTAATGCACTTGGTTCGCTCTTTGTATGACTACTTTACGTGGATTGAGATATAGTTGACTCAGCATGTTAGACGAATATACTTGCCTTTAGACATGTCCGAGCATATCTTATCGGTTATATAACTGTACTGATATGAGCATGTGAATAGAAATTTACCAAAATAAGATTTCAATCCATAACTGCCCTGACAACTCTCTTTTTTAATTCGTTAACCGCCTTGAACTCCGTACTTGTATTCTATCGCCTCCTCCTTGAATTATTTATTATTATTTTTTGTCTTTTTCTAATTCGAAAAGACTAAATCTCGTGCTTGGTATAAGTTTGATACACGGATAGTACTATATATACCCCAAAGGCCAATCATATTACTTGGTGACTATCTTTTGTAATTAAGGGCATAAAATATGTGAGATATTTTATGGATTAAATAACACGATTAAATAATTTGAGAAAGTTTTTCTTAAATGTATAGCCTATGTAATAGATCGGTAAATTCTAAGTTCGGTAGAAGTTGTATTGTCAACTTGAGGTAAAAAAATTTAGATTGTAATCAAGTAAGATTAGATTGAGAGATTTAACTCATTTTAATTTTAAGAATTTTTAGAAGAATGATTTAGATTATGATGATTTAACTTTAAAGATAAGAATGCCTTATAGAATAAACTTTAAAATTTTGATATGCGGACCAAATATTTATAATTTGAGTACATGATTTGAATTTTGAATATTGGAGATTAAATTAACAATTTAAACTTTGAGGATAAATATATATATATATATATATATATATATATATATATATATATATATATATATATATATATATATATATATATATATATATATATATATATATAACTTAAAACTTGAACATTGATGGGTTGAATTCAAAATTTTACAATTTGATTATTTGAATTAAAAGTTGAATTTTGATTGTTAGATCACCTATTTGAAATGTTGATAATAGAAATTGAATTTAAAATTTGAAGAGTACAAAATTATTAAGTTGAAAATAGGAATACAATTTGATTATAGTTGTTTATTATTTAAAATCTAGAAAAAAATTATTATATTTGCAAATCATGATTTAAAATTTGATGTGGGTTATTTAAATCTTCAAAATGTCATATAGATTTGAATTAAATTTGGATGTTGATTATTTAAAAATCTAGAAGAAATTATGATAGGTTAAATTTTGATTTAAACAGTTGTTATTTTAATTTTGAAGAGATTGTGACGGATTTGAATAGATTTTGTCATTTAAATTTTTGAGAAGATTGCGGTTGACTTGCCTTAGATACAAATGTGAAAGATTTAGCAAATTATTCCTTATTTTTAATTTTGAGGACAAAATTTTTGTAAGTTGGGTAGATTGTAAACCCCCCACCCAAAATAGGTATTTAGTGTATATTTTATATTATTATATTTATTATAGATTATTTTAAATATTAAATTTTTTTAGAGTATTCTCTTAGTTGATTAGAAAATAAATTTCTTGATATATTTACTTATATAGAATCATTTTTATGATATTTTAGATTTGTGAAGATTTTTCTAGAATTCTTTGGGTAATTAAAACATAGAAAACGTAAATTTCTAGAACTTCCATAATTTACTATGAGACCATACTTGCATGCTGTTCCTACCAAATATTTATTTTCGATTAAAATATTTAATTATAATTTTTTGTAATTTATTTAAAATTTTAAGAAATTTACTTAGATTTTTGAAATTATTTAGGATTTATTTGGATATATATAGTCTTAATATTAGATAAATGCTAATTTAGTGTTAATAGATATTAATAAGATTATATATAAATTATTTATATTATCTTTAATTATATTTAAGATTATAAATTATTGAGATAAACTCAAACTTATTTTAAATTAATTCAAATCCTGAGCCTACTAGGAAAGCAAATTCATGCATATCCTATCATTATTTAAACTGATCCTAATCATATCCAAATTAACCAATCCTAGTCGTATTCAATTAAGTAGTCTCCACAATTATAAATACCTATTAGACTTATAGAATAAAGTCATCTTTCATATTTTTTCTTCCTCAAACTCCTCTCTTTTTCATCCAAAAATAGTCAAAATTTGTCATAAATTCAGCCTCATTTTCTAGTAGTTATGATGACTTAAAAAGACGATATCTCCTAGCACCGGACTCCAAACGTGCTCCAGCTTTTTTTTTATTAGAACTATATCAAGGTTAGTTTTTTGAATATATAAATTAATTTAATAATCTATGAACCTATTTTTCCAAAAAATTCTAAAAGTGCCAGCTGTCCGAAATCAGATACGTTTTTGTGTTTTCGAGATAAGGGAGATCCCGAACTCGAAATTATGAGCCGTTTGAAGTTTCAAAAATATGACATGATGAAATTATATAAAATTATTTTTTTAGAATTTAACATGCAATTTTAATCTATTGTAAAACTCGTGCAACGTAGACGTAAATAGAAAATCACCAAAAACTGTCATTTATGCGCTCTTGTGGACATAACTCTTTACCGACTTATGATTTTATGAAACCGTCGATTCCGGTGTTCATGTAGCATTAAAATCTATAAGATTCCACACACAAATCCAAGATTTAAGTCGGTTAACTTTTTGGTCAACGGATTTCCTCGATTTGCGTGCCACGGATCACAAATCCATAAAGTTGACTTTCTTTGGACCAAAATTAGGGTTTAACAATAAAATCAGATCATAATAAGATTAAAATAATATTTTAGGTTATTTTATTCAAAATTAAAATAGATTAAAATGGAGGAACCTATTCACCCACTTTTGTAACCTAACTTGTTTAATTTATATGACGGGTAGATCGGACGACGCCTTGAGTTGCGACTTCATCCCTTTTCAGACCAGGCAAAATATCTTGTCAAATTGCTTACAGTACTTTACATGCTTATTATATTTTTATATATTCATTGTATATGTATTTTCTTTCAGTCATAATTATATACTATATATATGTTGACACACACTTGACATATAGTATCATGGGAGGGAAAGATAATCAGTAGGCGTATGGGCTATAACCACTCTAGTAAACTATAGTAACTAGCACGCACTACGGTAGTTGTGTCGCATTGGTCGCTACCATCGAGGTATGTCGATTTCTGGTGTCGCGCTGGTCGCTACCCATGAGGTATGTCGATTTCTGATGTTCTAGACGTGTGTGTGAGTTATAAAATTAGATAGAGTAGCCTACCCATGCCCATACGTTGAAAAGTTATCCTCATTATGCATTCAAATAGATTGTCTTATACAGCGTACTTATATATTTTCTACCTATTATGTATGTTTACTGTATTCAAATTGGCATGCTTCTATGTATCTTGTTACGTCCCTCTGAGGACCTGTTCCCTTTCTAGGTGTATACGATCTTGACTATTCGTAGGAGCACGGATCAGGACTTGCTACTTATCTCTTTCTAGGAGGTCTTCTCTTCGAGTCTCATTGTTCATTAGATATTCTTATGTGGTTTCCCTTATATTCTAGTTTGGTAGTAGATTTTTCTCCGCCCAACTACTTGTTCTTATCAAGCATTTTATACTTAATTAAGTTATATAGTTGATTAGTTATTTGATTCTGTGCATGAGATCTAGTTATGCCCTGTAACTTATGACAATATAGATATACCACATGTGAGTTAATATTCATAATACAGCGTACGTGTGTATTATGGTATCCATATATTAGAGTTGTCATATATATATATGACTGGCATGCTTACGTATTCTTAGTCCTACATATTTTGGGACTGGGGTGTGACAGTCAGTTAGATTCTGTCGACCTAACCCTTGGTACTTTGATGGAACGGAGGATGCCATCATGGCGGACGATTGGCTCAAGGATATTGAGGGTATTCTAGCCGCGGCCAAGGTTCCGAATAAGGAACAGGTTGACCAAGTTTAGTTGCAACTTTAGGATCTCGTCAGAGATTGGTAGGCGGCAGAGAAGGTTGGCTTGAGACGGCCTATTTTTTGGGATAACTTTAGGATTCGGTTCAGAACGTAGTATTTTGGAGTCATAGTCCAGTTTGAGTTGCAGCAAAGGTTTATCAACCTCAAGCAGTCTGGTAGAACAGTGGACGACTATGCAGTGGAGTCGAGTTGACTCAGTAGATTTGCACCAACAATGGTGGCAACAGATCCAGATAAGGCAATGAGGTTCCAATAAGGAATTCATTTGGAGATTCTGCAGTTAGTAGAGGGACACAACTACCAGACTTTTGTTGATGTGTTGGTGGCGGCCAGCAAGCATAAACTCACTTTTCAAAGGATGACAACGAGGAAAGCAGGCCAGAAGAGGTCTCATGCACAGAGCATTGGAGGAGGAGCATCGTCCCGAACGTCAACACCATCTCATGGCGTTCGAATTTGTGACACAATACCACGTAGGGTGGTAGTTTCAACAATAACTGTACCAACTCGGCAACAATAGCTGAGGCACCATCAGCAGCAACAAAGCCAATCAGGATCAATAGGTTGTACATATTATGGCAAGGAAGGCTATACTAGGAGTGATTGTAGGGCAGCAAAAGGGTTGTCCCTGAGATGTGGTAGCCCCAATCATAGGATTGCTACATGTTCATTAATGCAGAGGTCAGGGGGACCAGCACCCCAGTTTTTTGCATTGCCAACACCAAAAGCAATATAATACGGAGAGCCAGCATTGGCGGTCATACCATTAGCTCAACGACCATTACCGATGCAGGCTCAGATGTATAATCAGCATTACACCAGCACCAACAATAGCAGCAAAGGACAACAGAGATCGTGACAACGCCATTAGGGAAGGCAGCAGCAAGGAGCTCGACAAGGCCAAGGGAAGGCATTCACTTTGTCATTAGAGGATGCTTTGGCGTCAATTGACGTGGTGGTAGGTAATATTTCTTTTACATCTTTTCCTACTATAGCATTAATTGATTCAGGAGCTTCACATTCATTTGTATGTGGACAATTTATGCCACGTGTTGAATTGGAGTTTGAGATATTTCCAGATAGACTAAATATACTCACTGGTAATGGTCTTGTAGGAGTTAGTAAGGTATGACTAGACTGTCTAGTCGTAGTATGTGACCACCTATTACATGCGAAGTTGATTGAGTTCCCTATGGGTAACTTTGACGTTATCTTGGGCATGGACTAGTTGAGAGACAGTCATGCTACGATAGATTATCATTGGGTTAGAGTGTTATTTTGTATCCCTGGTTTGGAAGAGTTTACGCTCGTAAGGTCTACGAGAGTCCAACAAGAAGAAGGAGTTGCAGCGGTAGAAACGGAAGGAGAACCGATACCCAAGATAGTTGACCAATTCTTGGATGTATTTTTCGAAGAACTTCCAGGATTGACTCTGGTTCGAGAGGTTGAGTTCAGTATAGAGTTGATGCTAGGTGCGAAGCTTATATCTCATAAGGTTTACCAGATGTCGCCTTCTGAACTTGACCAATTATATCAGCATGTTGAAGAGTTGAAGGCGAAAAAATTTATTCGTAGTAGTGGATCACCATAGGAAGCCCCAGTAGTATTGGTGAAGAAGAAGGATGGATCAACCTAATTATTTATTGACTACAGGCAGTTGAATGTAGTGACAATAAAGAACAAGTATCCCTTTCCTAGGATTGATGACATATTTGATCAGTTGAGTTAAGCCAAAGTATTCTCTTAGATTAATCTGCGATCCAGATATCATCATGTGCGAGTACGAGAAGAAAACATATCCAAGACATCATTCAGGTTACGATATGGACATTATGAGTTCTTCGTGATGCCATTCGGATTGACTAATGCACCAACAATGTTTATGGATTTGATGAACCGTATCTTCATGATCTATTTAGATAAATTTATGGTAGTGTTTATCCACGACATCTTGGTGTACTCCTGTAATAAAGAAGAACATGAAGAGCATCTCAGAAAGGGGTTGCAGAATTTGAGGGAGAACCAGTTGTATGGGAAATGTAACCTCTGTATCCTGAAATTCTAGCTTAAATGTTGTTATTAGGTTATTTTGGGGATATTGGAATTTTTTTACAATTTTTGGTTAATTAAAAACTACTAACACTAATTTCTTAAGAATTTCAAGAATTTATTTTAGGGACAAACATAATTAAAAATATCCTAAATTATTATTTTAGGTTCTAAATAATCAATTTTATTTTCTAGAATTTTTTGAAATTTTTTTGATTATTTTTAGCATTTATTTTGAGTTAATTATGCAAGAACTAAATTAAAAACTATTTTCTGAAAAAGAAAACCCATAAAAGAGATTACCCTACCCAGTCAGCCAACAAGGGCCCGCCAGTCAGCCTCCCTCAGCAAACAGGGCAGGGCCCGCCTGTTAGCGACTCACGGGCGTGGGTGCGGGTGCAAACGGTATAAGCCGAGCCAAGCCGAGCTGAACCCTAGCCGTCCGATCTGGACGGGAGTGCGTGGATGTATGCCACGTGGTGCAGTCTGAGTTGCGGCTGTTTTACTCTCCTGTATATATATAGTATTAAGGTTATAATTTTTTAGGGTTTTTCTTTTAGCCGATTTTGAGGAGTTCTCATCTAGGGTTTTTTTATTTTCTAAAAGCCATTACTCATAGCTCTGGACTGCAAACGCATCTCAATTTCTTGCGTTAGAATCGTATTAAGGTTAGTTTTCTGAATATGTAATTTGTTTCACTAAATTATGAATATTAAATTTTGGAAAATCATAGAGCACAGCATGTCAAAAAATAGATATATCTCGGTGTTTTTACGATTTTGGGAGAACCAGGAATCAGAATCATAAATTGTTTAAAGGTTTAGAAAGATAATGTCAAGATCATAGATATATATTTTTCCTATAATTTAATTCAAAATATTTTTATGTTGTTAATTCTATAGAACTTTTAGGTTAGCAAACAACCACCGTTGCACAATATGACTTTTTATGTGCAATAATTACCAAACAAATTTGAATCCGGATGAGCCATAAATTCTAGCATGTTTTTGACACTTAAATCTACATGAAATCATGCATGAAAGTTGAGTTTGTATCGGTTGACTTTTTGGTCAACAGATCGCCTCAATTTGCGTGCCAGGAGTCTCGAGTTGATAAATTTTAGTTTCTTTGGAAATAATTTAGGAATTAACCTAAAAATCAGAATAATAAAATTAAAATAGGATTTTAGAGTAATTTTTTCAGAATTAAATAAATTAAAATAACTTATCTCTTGACATGGTAACATATCATACGTAGGATTTGGACTCTGAATTGGGACCTGATCCAACCACAGCTAAGGACCACAGGCGAGTATATTTTTGTGATTACTTTCAGTGCTTGATAGTCTCTATAATGCATACTTAGTATTAATTATTTGATTCTTTACACTTGTTACACGAATTAGTATGATGGATTCTTATTATGAGATGCGCTACTGTTCTGGATTATTGTTATTTCTTCGTGACTGGTTCAGAATCCATGTTGTACTCATGGGGAGGAGAAATACTTAGTGACATGTGAACTACCCTTTCCATCCCATGGTCTTACTGAAATAATAGCAGTCATGCACGACATGTGTGGTTGTCGTATTTTACCCTTAGTCGTTCACATGTCAACAAGGTATTTCAAATCACATAGAGTAGTTTATTCCTATCTATTTTCCATATATTATAGTTATTTTATATATTGCTTGGATATATTGTACTACATCTTCGTCATGACAGAACTTCAGTATTTAGTTATTCTTGTTGCCTTATTATGATTTCAGTTTTGTTGCTATCATATATTCTTTACTATTTATTGTCTTATAGCATCTACCATGTGTTGGAACTATTTTTACTATGATGTACTCATTTCTTTCCTGACTGGATAACCATATTTTAGGTGACTACGATGAGGATGTGATCCCTACACATTATGGACCATATATTAGCGATATAGCTGAGCCTGATCTTGCCCTTCAGGAGGATCAGGGAGAGTTAGCATCTCAGATACCGTCTGCAATGGAGTAGTTTAGTAGAGTAATTGATTTTGTTATTTTTGGACCGGATTGTTCTCTGGCAAATTTTTTTAGGATATTTTAAATATTTTTCTTTAGATATTTAGTCATTTTTTGAGAGACTTCTTGGACCCGCATCAAGACTATTATTTCATTATTATCTATGGTGTATTATTTTAAATTAGTACCTGTGATTGAGTAAAGTGTGAAGATGTATATATGTTATGAGTTGTAGATTATACTTGTGGCTTATTATACAGCGTTCTACCGCCGACACTGCGGCGTAGGCTGGACGTACCCATGACTCATGCCCAAATCCATGGTGCGGGTCGTGACACATTTTTATGGTGGCCCATGCAGGTCAGGTTTTGCACAAGGTTGCGAACTCATAGTGGTACTCAAGTAGATGTACGACTGCGAGCCTGCCATAGGATATACATACTAGGAGTAGGAAAATACTCAATCACAACTAGGGATCCCATTTACTCAACTTGCTAACCCTTATTAATTCCTTTCGAGCAATCGGACCTCTTTCATAGTTTATTGTCCTTCTTGAATACTACCTTATCTTGTGTCATATCAATTGAATTCTTATTGTTTTTAACCTTTAAAAATGCCACTTCCAAGTTTTGACATTGTCATCGGAATGGATTGGTTTAGTATGCACCATGCTAGCATAGACTGTCGTGGATGACGTATACTGTTCTGCCATCTAGGAGAGCCAGAATTTGAGTTTGTTAGGGGAGGAGTTGAGCAGAGTGATGGGATTATTTGTGGAGCCATGGTAGCAGAGAAGGACTTGCCACACCATATTATTACTGAGTTTTTAGACGTATTTCCTGATGAGCTACCAGGATTGCCCCCGGACAAAGATCTTAAATTTTTTTATTGACTTAGTGCCTGGGGAAGAGTCGGTGTCGCAACAGGTCTACAGGATCAACAACAATAAGCTGGCAGAACTGAAGAAGCAGGTTGATGAATTGCTAGACAAGGGTTTTATTAGATCGAGTTCCTTGCCTTGGGGAGCCTCGGTCTTATTTGTACCAAAGAAAAATAGGTCGATACAAATGTGTATTGATTACAGGGCTCTGAACAACCTCACCATCAAAAATAAATATCTGCTACCAAGGATAGACAATCTTTTCGATCAGTTGAGCGGTGCAAGGGTATTTTCGAAAATTGAATTGAGGTCTGGCAGATTAGAGAGAGACTTTGTGTGGCTCAGGACAGACAGAAGCAATGGACCGATAGCCATAGGAGACCGCTGGAGTTTGATGTATCAATTTATTTATTTAAATATCGATTACATTCTTAGATTATCCATTAAGTTCCTATTTTGGCATAGGTTGGCGACTTAGTGTTCTTGAGGATCTCTTCGACATGTGGTACGATTCGTTTCGGGGGAGGTAGAAAACTTAGTCCAAGATTCATCGGACCTTTCAATATTCTGGAGAAGATCGGGGCAATAGCCTATCGACTAGCCTTTCCATCTATATTGGAAGGAGTACACAATGTGTTCCACGTATCCCAGTTAAGGCGATACGTGGAAGATCCTATCCACCTATTAGATCATTTAGAAAATGCATAACCAAATTCCAAACTAAACAAAAAGTGAAAGTGCATAATCCAAACTAAAACAAAGTAAAACTAGAACATCATCTGAATCCATCAATCCTAAAAATCCCAGTCCAGAAGCGCTATAAAGACTAATCATCACTACCAGGAGGATCTCCAACAGAGCAATTGGGATCATAGAAGGCACCTCCAGGGTCCAAGTATCTCAGAACGAGATGATCATCAATCTGGTTGCCATCATGTGATGGATCACGTGTCATCTGGAATGGTCTAGCTGGGTGGTGTGACAAACTATACTAGATATTAGCCAGAGTGTTAGAGATTGCATGGGCATATAGAGTGGTGCGATAGTCTTGGTCTCAAAAATGATATGCAAGAATTTTGTCTTGCAATCGAAACCAATCGTGAATCATGTCCTAGATGGAGTCCAATGTGGCAGGTGGAGTAGCAGAAGGATTAGGATATCCGTGAGAACTAGATGATGAGTCATCAGTAGGAGGAATAGGAGGTGGTAGAGCAAGTTCAGTCATACGAGCTTTGGTAGGAAAGCAAGTGCATCAAGAGAGTGACAATCATCAAGAGGAATATAAAAATACTGAAAGATCAATGATAAGTACATGGCATAAAGTAGGTGTCACGCCCCAGTCCCAAATACGTAGGACTAGGAACACGTAAGCATGCCAGCCGCATGGATATGGCAACTCCAATATATGGAAACCATAACCCATACGTACGCTGTAATATGAATATAAACTCACATGTGGTATATATAATGTCACAAGTCACAGATATGCTAATCTCATCCACACAACAAGTCATAGAAAAGAAATACTAAACTAGAATAAGGAGTCTGAAATATCTAAAATAATAGTCGGGTGGAGACAAATCCACTACCAATGACTATATCCAAAACTAAAATGAGAGAGGAGTGTAAAATCTCCAATATAAAATAATATGAAGACAGAAGTGTATCAGCTAAAAGAATACATCGCCAGATAATCAACGATGCTCAGAAGGTAAGATCTCCTCGACAGAAAATAATGCGTCAGGTCCAGGCCCGTACTCCTGCAAATACTCAAGAGCAGATACACCTGGCAGCGGACCAGGTCCTCAGAGGGACGTAACAAGATACAGAAAATACGAGCCAACTTGAATACAGTAAACATGCATATAATGTGAAAATAAATAAGTACGCTGTACAAGACAATCTATATGAATGCAAGTGAGGACAACTTTTCGACGTATGGGCAAGGGTAGTCTACTCGATCTAAGCCTCACAACTCACACACCCGTCTAGAACATCAGAAATCGACATACCTCTGGGGTAGCGACCAGCGCGACTCTACAGAAATCGACATACCTCTGGGGTAGCAACCAGCGCGACACACGCCCGTAGTGCGAGCTATATACTACGGTTTACCAGAGTGCATGGGCCACCACAAAAACCTTGTCACGCCCCGGTTTCATGGATAAGGAACCGAGCCACGTGGCAATGGCCAGCAGTGTACTTCGACGGGCTTTCCAATCCAATGGGCCTGTCGGAGTACACTTAAGCTGTGAAGTACAATGAATAACCCAACACATAACACAAGTAAACTCAATCTAAATCTCATCCACAGGCAGAAATATAAGAGCACGATAGAAGTAAATACAACAAAAAATATGCAGAAAGGAAATGTCCAAATAGTATCAAGTACAAACACTAGAGTAGTCATACGGGGACAAACCCGCTAGCACAAATAGACTGAAATGAAAATAAGCAATAAGATAACTTGGGACGGTAGCAGGTAACTAGATAAAGATACCGTCCCAAGGAAAGAGTCACTACCAGCGATCAGGCGAAGTCCTCAGGGATGACCTCGTCCTCGGCAGTGAGAACAGCTGCTGGATAGATGCCCGGTCCGTACTCCTCCGGGTAATCCTCGTGACCTACACCTGGAAGGGAACCAGGTCCTCAGAGGGACGTAACAAGGTACAAGAAATAACATGCCAGGTAAACAGATAGTATAAGTGCAGAAATAGGGTAATCTAGTACAACCAAACAAGTGTGACACAGTTTAAAGACAATGTTCGACGCGTGGGCCGTCCAAAATAAAACCGTAGCTCCGGACACGGAAACACACGGCACGTACCGCAGCTCCGAGCAAAGAGTCACACGGGTGAAACAGGCTACACTAGAAAATACTACATATATATCAGCGCATGCAGAGTAGCCCAAACGTCTAGTAACTGTCTTTCCCTTCCCAAGCGGTCAACGATTATGCGTTGAACCTGAACCTCTAACTACAGTCTTGACATACACAGAAGTTAACTCAACAGACGCGACCCTATGGTCGTCCCAGTCTCTGGTCATGATGTCAGTATCAGGATACAGGAATCTGGCACGAACACAGTGTATAAATGTGTCCTGGGGTATCGATGTACTCTAGTACGTACATCGAGGTACTATGGAACATCAGAATAATTCTAGGTCGTTAAGTCGAAAGTCAACACCCGGTTGTGAACCGGACACGGAATATCGAACATCAACGTAAACAAGCGCACAATGTACAATAAGAAGAACAATATCTGTAAACTGAAATACTGGGTGGCAAGGTACACTTGCCTGCGTGCGGCTGCTGATGACGGGGATCGTGTACTGCGTCCAAGTCCTCAGGTCCCGCAATACCTAGAGAAGATATACAAACTAGAATCAATAACCTATTTTACGACAGACATGGATGCGACACACATCTATACTTAAGCTCAGTCTCAAACTCAACTAATTAAATAATATTTCACATTCCTCAATCCTTGATCCTTGATCCGAATAATATCTATCACCAACTCAAACCTCCGTATAAAATCATTAGATATTAGCTCTACAAAATAACCAATGTGTTATTTTCCCTGCATCTTTTTATTACCGATTCACATGTTCCTCAATTAACCGTCAATTGCTTGGAACACTCATATCAGACCTTAATACTCAAGCAGTCATAAGCTCTTTAAACTTCATTTTAATTACTTATGACGAATAAACCCAAGTTCACCATTGAATCCTTATCTCAAGTCATTTTAATCCATATCGCCTAAATCAACGTTGTTCAAGTATTATACTATACTAACCAAATATGTGCCAACAATATGTAAATCAAACCCTAACAACCATATCTTCATTTAATCCTCGAAATTCTTCTTTTAGTTAGTTATCTCTCCAAATCACATAGTACAATAATAATAATGACGTCACCCAAGCACATAACTAAAATTTTTGGTATTAGATCATCATCTTCCAAGCGAGAGCTTGAAATTCTATCTCCTCTAGTCCATAATATCATTCCTGGTATTGGTATCATATACAACCACTAGTTTCCATCATTAGGCTATGCATTCATATAAATCATTCTAGGTCGTGATCAACAATCCTTCTAGCTCTCAGTACTCCCAAGATCACTACCATCTCAAGTACGACTAGGGTACTACTGGCTCCAATTCTCTTGCTACCCTTTCATACTAGTTCTAGAATCCAAAGAACCCTTCAATCTATCCTGATAGGGTAACATTCTTCTCATAGAAAGGTATACGAATTCTGTCTCCTGTCGTCTGGTCTTCGATCTTCTTCTGGAGGGAAGTCATCAGTCACAAGCATTCGTCTCCGCGAACAATAGGGGACGAGGAACAAGGATAGAGATATTGACGAAGATTGATCGAATGCAAAGTGGAAATCCAAGGGCGATAATCACATACGAAGAGTTTTAAAATCGATTATGGATTGAGATCCTATTCAACAATCATAACATCTATTCCTAATTTGCAGGCTCGCTTGGCACAGTCAGGTGACCAAGACGATTTAAATCGGACCTGCATGGGCCACCACAAAAACATGTCACGCCCCAGTCCCAAAATATATAGGACCAGGAATACATGACACGCCAGCTACGCATTCGACCAGACTCTGGTTTGACTCGAATACGTATAAGCTGTAATATAAAGGGCACTATCTAGATATTCCATAAATGTAAACCTCTATGTCTCAATCCACAATATACAACAGTATACAAGAAAGAGCTATATGTGCTAAGGTCGGTCGCCCAATAACACACTAACTCGAATAGACTCGAGAAGAAGTATGAGTCTATAAAACTAGGCTACAACAGCAGATGAATAATCAATGAAAAATAACCATAATGCCGGTAGATATAATCTGAGGACCTGGTTCCCTGCCAGTTTTGCAGCATAGATGATTACGGAGCATTTGGAGTTGCTATGGGAATTGCAGGTCTTGCGGGCATGGTACCAGGTACTCACATTATATCTACCGGCATTATGGTTATTTTTCATTGATTATTCATCTGCTGTTGTAGCCTAGTTTTATAGACTCATACTTCTTCTCGAGTCTATTCGAGTTAGTGTGTTATTGGGCGACCGACCTTAGCACATATAGCTCTTTCTTGTATACTGTTGTACATTGTGAATTGAGACATAGAGGTTTATATTTATGGAATATCTAGATAGTGCCCTTTATATTACAGCTTATACGTATTCGAGTCAGACCAGAGTCTGGTCGAATGCGTAGCTGGCGTGTCACGTATTCCTGGTCCTATATATTTTGGGACTGGGGCGTGACAGGTAGCGACCAGCGCGACACACGCCCGTAGTGCGAGCTATATACTATGGTTTACCAGAGTGGTTAAAAGCCCATACGCCTAATGATTGTCCTCTATGATATTAAGTGCCATGTGTGTGTCAACATATCTAATATATAGTAATGACTGAAAGAAAACTACACATGCAAGAACTATACAGAAATAAAATAAATA
This sequence comes from Iris macrosiphon, assembly GCA_036927795.1. Lineage (NCBI taxonomy): Eukaryota > Viridiplantae > Streptophyta > Magnoliopsida > Asparagales > Iridaceae > Iris > Iris macrosiphon. Next base: position 31,535,098 of record JAYESA010000014.1, on the reverse strand, counting down.
AATATAAATATAAATAGCATGTAAGGCACTATAAACAATTTGGCAAGGTATCTTGCCTGGCAAGAAGCTGCAAAATGTAGTGTCCCAATATCAACACCAAGAGTCAGAAACTACGGCCTCAGAATGAACATCTCCGGATGCTGAAATAAACATCACCAACGTTCCCAGAATGAGCAAAATAGCTAAAAAGCACATCCCTTTCGTCCAATTTGGACACAGGGGCAAAACGATAATTTTGGGAAAAAGTGGGGTCCACATGTGGCCCACTTTGCACCGAAAAGCGTGCCAAGAGTAACAGTCTCTAAATGGGACAAACTATAGGTCAAACAACTCTAAATGTCAATACGAACTCAACGGTATGTCCAAATTTGGATTCCGATGAGCCGAACAAAATTTGGTCCAAAAAGTCAACTGTGGGCCCGCCAATTGGCGATCTGGTCAACCGTCTCAGAAATACGTGAAAATTGGGTCACAGGACCAGCGCGTTACCACGAGTCCAGTGGCATAAGTTTCGTCGCATTCTGACAAGCGTGCACAAAATACGCGCGAGTTCCACAAAAGTGGCGACACGAAATGTGTCCGCGGATACGGCCTGATTCCGGCGCGCAAACGAGTCCGAATCAGTCCCCACAAATTTTCACGTGTTCCGTTATGCTGCGTGCACCATTCGGTACACTTGGCACACGGCGGGGCAGTCCCGATTGGCGGGGCACGCTCCAATCTCCAACTTTTGGAAAACCGAAAAAAGTGGGTGCACGCAGTTTTGTGACGAATATAATTCTGTCCACAGCGACTAATAGCACAAAGTTATTATACAGAAAATAAACTAGGTCATGTAATCTACAGGTATCAAAAAGAATCATCGAATTCGAATCTCTGTGGTGGGAGATACGAACTCGACAATATGGGTGGTCAATCTGGAATTCTGCGATTGCAGAATTCTGTCTGCTCGCGCTGACTTGGGCGCTGTTTTTCACCTAGGGCACACGTTTTCCGAGGTAGGCTATAAAACAAATATTGAAGAGGGTTGAGGGAAGATCATACCTATGAAAACAGAATAGCGTTTGGATGAGCGAGTCAACGGGAATTCACGCCGGAGCGAAGGTGCCTCGAGTGGGAGACTGCAGTTCGCGATGTCGGCGTCGACGGGATGGTTGGATGGCTTGGGGAGGCTTCTCTGGCTGTGGTGACGGCTCTAGATGGGAAGAAGAAGTCTGGAGTTTCTAGGTTAGGGTTTTAGAGAGCTTATTATATATATATATATATATATATATATTATATATACTAGGAGAGAGAGGGTTGAAGAGGGTTGAATCCGCGGGTGAAGAGTCTGCGCCGAAGGGGTTCGGGTTACAATTATTTAAGGGCCGGTCACTAAGTTAGCAATTTGCTAGGAGTTCCACGTGCTGTAAGGGATAGCATATTTCAAAGGAGTGGGAATCTGCCTTGATTTGTTATTCTTATTATTATTATTATTATTATTATTATATTAGTTACTTTATTTAATTCTTTTTTTTTCTTTTCTTTTCTTTTCCTTTCTTTCTTTAAATATATATATATACATATATATATTTGTATATATATATATATATATATATATATTCACACATAAGAAAATTTATATATATTAGGGTATTGCACATCGCTAGGCTAGCAACAGCTCAAGGGGTCTCCTACATGGAATAAATTCCGAAAAATTCCTGATGGTCCCACAAGTCATCTAAGTGTCCGAACACCTAAAATAAAAATTATTAAAAATATATTTCTCCTATTTAGACCTAATTACTATAATTTAATTAATAATTAATAAATAAAAAGGTACATACGATTTTCTAGGAAGGGGGTTTTACATTCTACCCAACTTATAAAAATTTCGTCCTCGAAATTAAAATTAAGCCACGATAGAATGCAATGATGGTATAAGATTTGCATTATTTAAAATGCAAGGTTAGGCTTAAAGAGGTGGGCGATGTTGCGCATTGCACATCCCAAAAATTATGGAAAAAATCCACATGAGCGAAAAATAGGTTTCTTCATGTGTCATGTCCAATGGTGTGGACACATAAATGCTCCTTTGCATAAAAGCGTCCAACAATTGGAAAATTACACAAAGATGAGAATTGGATGATGGACATATCTAGGATAAGGGTGTAGAATTTGTAGGAAGGCAGTGGCTAGTGTAGTGCTCCAATTATCGGAGCACGATAAGGGGCACTAAGTGATGCAATATTGCAAAATTAAATAAAAAAATATTGTGTTCTACTCCTAACTGGATTCAAGCTAACCTTAGTCTCACTAACTCAGCCAAGTAGGTCAAATTTTTTTTTTTGGTGAGGGGTTCACAATCTGCCGAACTTAAAAAATTTCATCTACCACCTAAGGCCATACATCTAGAAAAACTATTGCTCAAATTATTTAATCATGATTTTTAATCCTCAAAGGTTTAACACCAAACGTATCACCTATGATATGCCCTTAACCAATTATAAAAGAGGGTCACTAAGTTGTGTGATTAGCCTTAGGGGATATATCTAGTACTATCGGTGTCAACTTATACCAGCACGAGGTTTCATCTTTCCGAAATAGGTGAAAACGGAGAGCAATAATAAAGAATTCAAGGTGAAGGTGACAGAATACGAGTACGAGGTTCAAAGAGATTAAGGAATTCGAAAAAAGAGTTGTCAGGATAGTTGTGGATTGAAATCCTATTTTTTTGGTAACTTCCTATTTACATGCTCGTATCAGTACAGTTATATAACCGATACGATGTGTCAGACATATCTAGGGGCAAGTATATCTGTCTACTACCATATATCTCAATCCACGTAAAATAGTAATACGAAGAGCGAACCAAGCGCACTAAGGTTAGCTAGACCTTAATACACCGATTCTGATTAGGCAATTGTATCATTGTGTGCACCCAATAATACATATGCCATGAGCAAGCTCGATGAAAGAATAAGCTTGCAAAAACTAGGCTATAATAGCAGCATAAATTAAGGTAGTACAACAAACATAAATACGCTGGATTATGATGAAAGAAGGTACAAATTACTTCAAGTTCGCAGAAGCAAAAACAACATAAGCAACAATAATAAAAGACTACGTACAATCTCTACAGTTATCATACTAATTCCTTGTCTAGGTCGATATTTGACAAAGCAGGGGTATGGCTTCTAAGCTCTACAGTCTGAGAAAAAACAATGTCGTCCTAAGCTAGCATACAGTTAAATGTCATTCATTCACACTTCAATAATAAGCAAAAGACTATGTGATACTATGTTGTGAGGTATACTACCCAACTTATAACAATAAACTAGTACTGTAATTGTCTTAAGGATATCGTAGAAATCTTGTTAAGGTTTACGAGAAGGGTCTTGGTACTTATTAGGGTATCCTCTATGCTAGGGTCAAATATTATGGCAAAACTCCTAACTAACTCTAGTAGCATCTATACTACTCTCAAGTCTTCATAACACATAAAGGGTAATGCTAAACCAATCTATAGATAAGGAATTCTATCACTTAATTATTCTAAACTTAGTGGGGTGTCTATATTCTCTTTGTATTCTTAATAGGTGTGCTACTCTAATTATCCTCTAACAACAGGAACTTCTATATTCTAGGAGAAGGATATACTTAAAGAACTATTAGGGAAGCACAGGAATCAAGCAGGATGCATTTGTTCAAAATAGAACAGAGAGGAGGAAGATGAATCATAGTCAATTGTGGATGAGATCCTATATTCTAGTCCTAGGTGCAGGCTTGTTCGGTACAGTAACGTAACCGAGACAATATGCTCTTGACCTGCATGGGCCACCACAAAAACATGTCACGCCCCAGTCCCAAATACGTAGGACTAGGAACACGTAAGCATGCCAGCCGCATGGATATGGCAACTCCAATATATGGAAACCATAACCCATACGTACGCTGTAATATGAATATAAACTCATATGTGGTATGTATAATGTCACAAGTCACAGATATGCTAATCTCATCCACACAACAAGTCATAGAAAAGAAATACTAAACTAGAATAAGGAGTCTGAAATATCTAAAATAATAGTCGGGTGGAGACAAATCCACTGCCAATGACTATATCCAAAACTAAAATGAGAGAGGAGTGTAAAATCTCCAATATAAAATAATATGAAGACAGAAGTGTATCAGCTAAAAGAATACATCGCCAGATAATCAACGATGCTCAGAAGGTAAGATCTCCTCGACAGAAAATAATGCGTCAGGTCCAGGCCCGTACTCCTGCAAATACTCAAGAGCAGATACACCTGGCAGTGGACCAGGTCCTCAGAGGGACGTAACAAGATACAGAAAATATGAGCCAACTTGAATACAGTAAACATGCATATAATGTGAAAATAAATAAGTACGCTGTACAAGACAATCTATATGAATGCAAGTGAGGACAACTTTTCGACGTATGGGCAAGGGTAGTCTACTCGATCTAAGCCTCACAACTCACACACCCGTCTAGAACATCAGAAATCGACATACCTCTGGGGTAGCGACCAGCGCGACTCTACAGAAATCGACATACCTCTGGGGTAGCGACCAGCGCGACACACGCCCGTAGTGCGAGCTATATACTACGGTTTACCAGAGTGGTTAAAAGCCCATACACCTAATGATTGTCCTCTATGATATTAAGTGCCATATGTGTGTCAACATATCTAATATATAGTAATGACTGAAAGAAAACTACACATGCAAGAACTATACAGAAATAAAATAAATAAATATAAATATAAATAGCATGTAAGGCACTGTAAACAATTTGGCAAGGTATCTTGCCTGGCAAGAAGCTGCAAAATGTAGTGTCCCAATGTCAACACCAAGAGTCAGAAACTACGGTCTCAGAATGAACGTCTCCGGATGCTGAAATAAACATCACCAACGTTCCCAGAATGAGCAAAATAGCTAAAAAGCACATCCCTTTCGTCCAATTTGGACACAGGGGCAAAACGGTAATTTTGGGAAAAAGTGGGGTCCACATGTGGCCCACTTTGCACCAAAAAGTGTGCCAAAGGTAACAGTCTCTAAATGGGACAAACTATAGGTCAAACAACTCTAAATGTCAATACGAACTCAACGGTATGTCCAAATTTGGATTCCGATGAGCCGAACAAAATTTGGTCCAAAAAGTCAACTATGGGCCGGCCAATTGGCGATCTGGTCAACCGTCTCAGAAATGCGTGAAAATTGGGTCACAGGACCAGCGCATTACCACGAGTCCAGTGGCGCAAGTTTTGTCGCATTCTGACAAGCGTGCACAAAATACGCGCGAGTTCCACAAAAGTGGCGACACGAAATGTGTCCGCGGATACGGCCTGATTTCGGTGCGCACACGCGTCCGAATCAGTCTCCACAAATTTTCACGTGTTCCGTTATGCTGCGTGCACCATTCGGTACACTTGGCACACAGCGGGGCGGTCTTGATTGGCGGGGCGCGCTCCAATCTCCAACTTTTGGAAAACCGAAAAAAGTGGGTGCGCACAGTTTTGTGACGAATATAATTCTGTCCACAGCGACTAATAGCACAAAGTTATTATACAGAAAATAGACTAGGTCATGTAATCTACAGGTATCAAAAAGAATCATCGAATTTGGATCTCTGTGGTGGGAGATACGAACTCGACAATATGGGTGGTCAATCTGGAATTCTGCGATTGCAGAATTCTGTCTGCTCGCGCTGACTTGGACGCTGTTTTTCACCTAGGGCACACGTTTTCTGAGGTAGGCTATAAAACAAATATTGGAGAGGGTTGAGGGAAGATCATACCTATGAAAACAGAACAGCGTTTGGATGAGCGAGTCAACGGAAATTCACGCCGGAGCGAAGGTGCCTCGAGTGGGAGACTGCAGTTCTCGATGTCGGCGTCGACGGGATGGTTGGATGGCTTGGGGAGGCTTCTCTGGCTGTGGTGACGGCTCTAAATGGGAAGAAGAAGTCTGAAGTTTCTAGGTTAGGGTTTTAGAGAGCTTATTATATATATATATATATATTATATATACTAGGAGAGAGAGGGTTGAAGCGGGTTGAATCCGCGGGTGAAGAGTCTGCGCCGAAGGGGTTCGGGTTACAATTATTTAAGGGCCGGTCACTAAGTTAGCAATTTGCTAGGAGTTCCACGTGCTGTAAGGGATAGCATATTTCAAAGGAGTGGGAATCTGCCTTGATTTGTTATTCTTATTATTATTATTATTATTATATTAGTTACTTTATTTAATTTTTTTTTTCTTTTCTTTTCTTTTCCTTTCTTTCTTTAAATATATATATATACATATATATATTTGTATATATATATATATATATATATATATATATATATATATATATATATATATATATATTCACACATAAGAAAATTTATATATATTAGGGTATTGCACATCGCTAGGCTAGCAACAGCTCAAGGGGTCTCTTACATGGAATAAATTCCGAAAAATTCCTGATGGTCCCACAAGTCATCTAAGTGTCCGAACACCTAAAATAAAAATTATTAAAAATCTATTTCTCCTATTTAGACCTAATTACTATAATTTAATTAATAATTAATAAATAAAAAGGTACATACGATTTTCTAGGAATGGGGTTTTACAGTAGGTTATGCCCTTTATTTCTGGTATTGATCATGCAGTTTATTATGGTTCTTAAAAGATTGAAGGGCACAGTGAAATGCAAATAATAAAGAGCTAAAAATTTCCAAGGATGTAATTTTATCCGTATAACCGGTCTTGGGAAGGATTGCATAAAATACTATGCGATAAAGTTTATAGAAATGATGGTTAAGGTATCTAGCAAAGAGACCTCCGGGTGGACGAGGATGAAGGGCACACATGGTGTCCTTGAAGGATTCAAGAGTCATGTCGTCCTCAAATTAAAACAGACGACAATCGATTAAGGTGGCACCCATATTTAGGATGTTTAGGATCTCGCCTAAATCCTCATCATCAAATTCAATTTGAATTCTACATACACTTTAAAATAATTCTACCATGTTCAAAAGTTAAATTGCAATAAAACATCTGAATAGCATTAATGCAAACACAATTTCGAATTATAACAAGTTCTTCTAGGCCAAGATCCCTAAAATTTGGTAAATATTTTGAGAATATAGTAAAGATGATTGGGGATCTGGGACATATATTTCTTTTACATAAATTATTGTACCATTCTTTCAAAATTTTAAGAGATCAAAAAATAGAGTCATCAAAATGTCCATCCTCTGGCATAGGAGGATTGAACATGGAATGGGGAACATCCTCTAGTTGAGGATTGGAGGAAGAGGACTCATCTACCCTTCTCCTTTTAATGGATCCTCTTTTGAAGATTCTTGGAGCCATAAGGAAATATGATAGTAAAGAAAAATTATACCTCATATTAATAAAGAGAATTGGAAGAGTAACCCAAAACTAGCTCAGATCTGGAAGGAGAAACCTTGGAAAATCTTAAGAAGAGAGATCTCAAATCTAGGGTTTTGATTTTCTAGGATTTGAGGAGGTAGAAGATAGGTTTATGGGGGTTGTTGTTCAGGTATTAGCAGAACAGAATAGGATAAGAGCTAAATAGGTAACCAATATAAAGCCAAAAAGTGGGGCCAGATTTATTGCTGTATTCTGGAACCAAGGGGACCGAGTTCGTCCCAAGTTCGGTCTGGAACCTAGTTCGGTCCGAGTTCGATTTCTTAGGGCCAGATTTCATATTTTCAAATAATAGTTGAATCTATAAACCCGAGTTCTCGATGAATGAAGTTGAAACGTTCCTTGGCTAGGGGTTTAGTAAAGATATCAACCATTTGATGTTCAGTATCAAAAAATTATAAGCAAATATCTCCATTTAACTGATGATCACGTAGAAAATGATGTCTTATTTCTATGTATTTAGTGTGTGAGTGACATATAGGGTTCTTCGTAAGTTTAATTATGCTAGTATTTTCACAGAATATGGGAATGTTCTTACAAAATAGATTACGGTCTTCTAAGGTTAGTTTCATCCACAAATTTTTTGTACAACAACGTTCTACAGCTATATACTCAGCTTCAGTAGTTGATAATGCAACAGAATTTTATTTCTACTAAACCATAAGACTAAAGCTTTGCCTAAGAAATGATATGTGACACTAGTACTTTTACTATCAACTTTGTATCCAGCAAAATTAGCATCTGAATAACCTACAAGGTCAAAGAATGTAGTTTTGGGATACCATAAGCCTACCATCAAAGTGTCTTTAAGGTATCGAAAGATACACTTAACTGCGCACATATATGATTACTTAGGGTTATCCTGATATCTAGCACATAGACAAATACTATACATGATATTGGGATGACTAGCAGTAAAATAAAGTAAACTACCGATCATATCTCAATACTTACGTACGTGTGTCAACCGGTTTACTATTTTTATCAAGATCAAGCTTTGTGGATGTATCTATTGGTATAACCGATAGGTTTTGCATTATTCATATCAAATCTTTTTAGCAAATCATTTGTGTACTTGTCTTTGTTGATGAATGGTCCCTGTGAATTTTGCTTGATTTGTAGTCCGAGGAAGAAATTAAGTTCTCCCATCATGCTCATTTCAAATTCAATCTGCAAACACTTAGAAAACTTCTCACAAAGTAACTTGTTAGTAGAACCAAATATGATGTCATCAACATAAATTTGTACTAATAGAAGAGTGTCATCATGTTCTTTAATAAATAGTATAGTGTTAACTTTCCCTTTTGAAAACTATTTTCAAGTAGGAAGGAACTGAGGTACTCATACCAAGCAAGTGGGGCTCGTTTGAGTCTATACAGAGCCTTACGCAACTTTAAACATGTTCAGAAAATTTAAAATCTTCAAAGCCAGGGGGTTGTTCAACAACCACTTCTTCTTTTATAAAAGTATTTTATAAATCACTTTTTACATCCATTTGAAAAAGTTTAAAATTATGAAAACTAGAAAAAGCACAAAACATGCGTATGGACTCAAGTCTCACAACAAGAGCATATGTTTTCTCATAGTTAATGCCCACTTCCTTATTATAGCCTTAAGCTACGAGATGTGCTTTGTTATGTATAACCTGTCCATCCTCACTGACTTTATTTTGGAATACCCATTTGGAACCAATGATCGGATAATCATTGGGTCTAGGAAAAAGTTTCCAAACTTTTTTTTTCCAAATTGTTTTAATTCCTCTTGTATAGCAGAAATACAAAACTCATCAGTGAAAGTATATTTAACATATTTAGGTTCTATTTGTGAAATAAAAGCTAGATTTGCAACAATATTTTTATTAGCATAACGAGTTCTTACTCCCTTGGATACATCACCCATGACCAATTCTTCTGGATGATCGGTCGTGAATCGCAACCTCTTAGAAAAACTCTCCAGATAGCTTACGCAAGTTGTTGCATCTTCAGGAGTTGTTTTCTTATTGGATGTTGTTCTAATATCTTCATGATCACTGTCACTAGATATTTTTCTGTTAACCTCATCAAAAGTAACATTTATAGATTCCTCAACAATCAAAGAACACTCATTAAAATCCCAAAAAATGTTTACTCTTAACAACATAACCAAGAAAAATTCCTTTATCAACTTTAGAATCAAATTTACCAAAATTATCCTTGGTGTTCAAAATAAAGCATTTGCAACTAAAAACTTTAAAATAGCTAATAGTATGAACTCTACTAAACCAAAGTTCATAGGGAGCATTATTTAATATAGGTTGAATAAGAACCATATTTAAAATATGATATGTTATATTGACAGCCTCTGCCTAAAAATATTTTGGAAGATTAAACTGATTTAACATGACTCTAGCCATATCGCCAAGAGTTATATTCTTCCACTCCATAATGACATTTGTTGAGGAGTTCTAGGACAAGAAAACTCATGCAAAAATCTATTTGAATCACAAAAAAATTTAAAATCAGCATTTTTGAATTCGCCTCCATAATCACTTCGGATTCGAGTAATCATAAAGTTTTTTTTGTTTTGAACCTTTTTGCAAAATGTCACAAATTCAAAAAATGCAGCACTTTTGTTTGTAAGAAAGAAAAACCACGTAAACCGTAAAAAATCATCAACAATTACAAAATCATATAATTTACTATCACGATTGGCGACTCTAATAGATCCAAATAAGTCCATATGTAAGAGTTGAGGAGGTCTAGAGGTACTTACAATGTTGATGGATTTAAAAGAGGATCGATTTGATTTGTCCTTTTCACAGTCGACACAAACCATATTCTTTTTAAATGTGACTTCCGCCAAGTCTCTTACCAATTTCTTTGATGACGGTATTGTAATAGTATCCATGTTTGCACGTCCTAGATGCATATGTCATAGTCAACTCTAATCTTTATTAGCATAAAGACAACTATCTACATTGTGAGTATCCTTCAATAAATAGAAAATATATATATTATTTTCTCTAATACCTTCATAAATGAGCTTACCAGTAGATCTATTATAGATAGAACATTTGTTTGTGACCATTGTCAGCCAGGTGACTAATACTTAGTAGGTTATGTTCTAATTATGTTACTAAACACATATTTTTTATTACAGGAAATGAAGGAATACCAATATTACCATTGCCTATAATATAACCTTTCAGATTATTACCGAATGAGACGTATCATTCTTTCTTCATCGATAGGATTACAAATAGGGTAGCATCACCAGTCATATGTCGTGTGCAACCGCTATCGAGGATCCACTTGCTTCTAGGATGCGAGGGTTGGTCCACTTACGACACAAGTTGAAGATGTAACATTTGGTACCCATTTATTTGAGAATCCTAAAATGTTAGTCTTTGGAATATATATATATATATATATATATATATATATATATATATATATATATATATATATATATATACTAATTTTCTAACCTTGCACTAACGTATGTTCTTTCTGACCACAAGAATAGACATTATATATATATATATATATATATATATATATATATATATATATATATATATATATATATAAACTAATTTTCTAACCTTGCACTAACTTGAAATGTGTCCTTTCTGACCACAATAGTGACAAGTAGCATAAGTGTTAGTGCTAGGTGTAGTAGAATAGACATAAGCATGTGAAGTAGTATTACGTGTCTTGCGTGGATACTTGTAATAGAAGGCGTGATTACGAGAAGATTTTGCTTTTCTTGCTTTCTTTGTAAATGACTTACCGTATGAGACCTTGTTATGAGTCACATGACTTGTGTTAGATTGAGTCACATGTTGCATTACCTGTTTTCCCAATCTAATCTCTAACTTTTTAGATGTGGCATATACATCATTATATTTATCAGTAAGTGTATTTATATTGTGCAGCAATGTTGTATTTCTTTTTTTCTAACTGATAATCTTTATTGAGTTATGCATACTCTTGTGTTTCTTTTCAATACATTCTAGAGCATCATGCAAACTCAACTTTAATAAATATATTTCATCTGTGTCACTAGAAGAGTGCTCTCTCTTATCTCATTTAATAAAGAGGAAAGCCTTTTATTCTTAAGCATTTGTAATTTAATCTCTTTTCTATCATACTTGTATTTCTCTCTTAGCTTCTTGCTCTTCAAAAAGATCATTAAAAACATCAGAAAGTTCATCATAAGAGAAATCTTCATAAAGGGTGTTTGTAGTTACCTCATTTATTAATTCCATTAGGCTTCGATTTGCAGCATTACAAGGACTTTCTTCTTCTTCGGAGTCGCTTGCTTCGCTCCCGTGCCATATACTTGTGTTAGCGTATTTGCAAGACGAAGAGCTTCTCTTGCTTGTACGTTCATAGTAATTTTATTTCTTTGTAGTGGGGCAATCCTTCCTTATATGACTGGTCTTCTGGCAGTTGTAGAACATATGTTCTTCATCTTTATAATCCTTCTTCTTTTGATTTGCTCTCTAAAACTTCAAGAATCTTTTAAAGTTCCTGGAAACAAGGGCCAGCTCCTCATTGTCTGAATCATCGTCTTCAGTTTCATCATCGGAGACTTTCTTATGATGTGCTTTGAATAGAATGGTTTTCTCCTTGGGCAATTATTTTTCTTGCCCTTTGAGATCCAGTTCATGTGTCATTAACTTACCTATGAATGTCTCAAGAGTCATAACGATGAGGTCATTTTCTTCTATGATCGTCGTTGCTTTAGGGTTTCAATCCTTGCATATATTTTTGTGATTGTTATATTCATTGCCAAAAGAAGAGATAGGATTAACAATATCAAGAAAATATGTAAACATTTATGCAATGGTCTCATTAGGCTTCATTTTGAATGCCTCATACTTCTTTGTTAGCCTACTAATTTTTTATTTCTTCACTTTTGAAGTTCCTACATGAGTTACCTCAAGAAGTTTTCAGACATCATGAGAAGTAGTATATATAAATACTCTATTGAATTCAGTCATGTATACAGCATAAATAATGCATTTTTAGCTTTAGCATCAAGACTAGCTTATTTCTTTTCAAGCTCATTGTATTTATCATTAGGGTTTTCAACAAGATTACCGTCTACAATAATTCTTGTAGGCTTTTTGTATCCATCAATTACAATAGACCATAGTCAAAATCTAGTGACTTGAGATAAAAACTCATACTTGTTTCCAATACATGTAGTTGGTGCCATCAAATATGGGTGGCCTATTTGTAGATTGTCCATCACCATTGTTCGTGTAAATAGATTTAATAGTTTCTATTAGATCTACTCTTAGGATGTTAAGCCTATAAAAAATAGAGAACTAATCTATGATACCAATTGAAGGCACTCTAGATGAGGGTGAATAGAGTTAAACATAATAATACTGAACAATATTTACCAACTAAAAACTTTAGCAAGCAAGTATAGGAAAATATAAGCAGTAAGAAGTCACGAACGCAAATACTGCGATGTATATGGGTATCCCTCATGGAGGACAGTCCAGTCCCAGCAACTCTTTTTCGGTGTTAATCCACTATTTAAAAAAATAGCTTACAACACGTGCTTTGATCCGAAGGCACGCCGACTTCTTACAACCATGTTCTTTGAAATGAAGAGCATGTTGATTTCAACACTTGAATTAAAAAAGAACTTGGAGTTCCAAGCTTTACAACTCGACATAAAATTTTAACCGAGATTGCACTTGGCACTAAGAAGGCTAAGGGAGTTGCTCTTAGTGATGGAAAGGTTTATAGCTCAGGGAATGAAAGAATAGCAAGTGAATGAGTGAGTGAAAGATGAGTGAAATACATGGATATTATAATAATGTAGGGGGGCCAAGTTCGGGAAGAGTTCGGCCTCCCAATGTTTAAAAAATCGAACGTTAATACCATATTCTCCTAGAGGAAGGAGTCAAATCAGGAACTGATAAAAACTGGATCACAGGGGACCGAGTTCGGCCAGAGTTCGGCCAGGTGCCGAACTCGGCCCGAGTTTGGTCTATATGTTTCCAGAATTGTTCTAGACAGTTTTGGCTAATTTTTTTTATTTTGGCTTTATAGACTAAAACTTGGGTTTTGGTCTGTTTTAAGTTGACTGATCTTTGGATATTGGGTTTGAGTCTTCTAGAATGCCAGTACGACTCTGTGTACATGAATCTTAGACTCAAATAAAAGATCAAATACATAAATGAAAATGAAAAGACTAGACAACCACAACTTACATTCTTGTCATATGAGCTGTAGCAGTACTTGGCTTCATGTGGTACCAGGATTCATGTGATGATCTTTAGTTGCACCATATTTAGTTATATCGAACAAAGTTTAAGTCTATTATCAAAATCAGTTTTACCATGACCAATTTGGGCCAACAATATGGACAGAATGCCCGTAAGGTAATCACAGGTTAAAAGCTGAGTAACTAACTTATTAACTGGATTTGGTTCCTATTTTTAACCAAATATTGATATATGAGACTACCTTAGATGCATATGGTCCATTCGCTTTGCCATAAACCCCTACTAAGTCTTGTATATAGACTAACATATCCTTTAATTCTGTAAATTAGGAATTTTCTAATCCTGTCGGTATACCAGGACAAACCGTTGATATATTGTCGGGATGTTGTGGATATAGTCAATAGTTGATGACTGGACATCCCTTTAACCATTGGTCTAATGGTTTTTCATTGAAGGTATTTGATTGGAGAGGGGATTTGGCTCAGTGACTTGGCAACCAAATAGTGGCCCAAGTTTACTCATATCTCTCTTTTTAACCCCTATTTTCTCTTCCCTTCATTTTCTTTTCCTTCTTCATTTCTCCTCCATTCTTTCATGTTATCTTCTTGAACCTAGGGCTAGAATATTGGCCTTGAGGCTTTTGGTATGGTTTATAACCCCCCCGGTTGAGGAGTGGAAGCTAGGGATTGGGCTTGGATCTAAGGTACGTACTTTTTGTACTTGTGAATGAAATTAAACTTTATGGGTTTTTCTTTAAATAAATTATTATAGCATAATTTTATTTCTTTTTTCAATTTTCTCTTGATTTTTGTAATAGATATTTTGTGTTGTTTTGGGAATCTAGGTTGGATTTTGAACTTGTGATGTGTTTGGGGGATAACTTATGGAGTTAGGGAGGGTACTATATATTTTGTTGTGATACTTAGGTCTTGATCCTAAAACCTAGTCATATAGTATAAGAGAACTTCCCTTATCCTTATTACTTGTTAGATATCCAATAACTTAGGCATATTTTTGGCCCGAGAATCACTTTTTTGAGATGTGTCTGCACAGTATCTGTACAGGAAGTATGTCGCCATAGGTATACCGCCACTATACCGGTAAAACCCTATTTTGTCCCAGCAAGTCAGAATCGTTCTATGATTCAGAATGGTATACCGTCGGTATACCGCTACCGGTTGTAGAAGAATGAAAAATATGCTGGGGAATCTCTATGCGTAAAACCCTCAAACATGCAGGCAGCCGCGTAAAATAGAGCTCTAGCACTGGGTGGCGTAAAACATGACTTCAGAGCCATTGGCGTACAGCAGAGCTTCAACGCTGTTCAAGCGTGAAACATAGCTCCAGAACAACCCACGTAATGCAGTATTTCCAGACTGCATCGGCATAAAAAGGTTGTTACATCGTCACTTTGGCATAAAACTCGTCTGATTTTAATGCAGCAGGAAGTTTTACGATGAACTCTTCGTATTCTTTGAATGAACCTGTCAGATCAAGCAGTGAACCTGACTCCTGACAAAGAGTACTGCACGGTGCTCGAGAGGACGGATGTAATGATGACTCTGCACAGAACTCCAGACTGTCGTCTAGTGACATAATCCTTGACATAAGACGTCGTTTACGCATCCAAGGAATACACTGCCTATTCTACACAGGCAGACATGAGCTTTACGCTCAGGATGAGACAAAATCAACCGCCATGTCAAAAGCTGTTCTTCGTACAGAACTCGAGGCACGTCTCTGCAATTAATGCACGAGATGGGAGCAGATCTCTGCATTTAATGTATGAGATTTGGTTCTACTTTTAATGATTGGGTGAGCTATAATTAGGGCTAATATGTCCACATCACCATCCCCGCACATTACGCCAACCAGGCTATTTTCAGCTATAGGAGCACGTTGTACGCTATCTCCTTAAAATACGTCGACCTGGCCATTTTCAACTATAGGAGTACACCGTATGCTATCTCCTCGAAATACGCTAACTCAGGCTATATTTGCAAAGGTACGTGATAAGGCTATCTGGCTTAGGATACGCTCAAAACCTCAGTCAAAGAAGGATAAAACTGGCTATCTTCACGCTGGTCGCCTGTCCATGCAGCATCAATCTTTATGCAAAATTTGGCTTCTATGCCTATTTTGGCTTCTACGCCAACTCGACAGCTATTTGGCTTCTACGCCAACTTGACAGCTATTTGGCTTCTACACCAACTTGACAGCTATTCGGCTTCTACGCTTACTTGGCCTTTACGCCATCAGAACAGCTATTTGGTTTTTAGGCCAACGAGACAGTTATTTGGCTTTTATGCCAACCATCTCTACGCGAGGGGCAGTTATCTACGTGGCTTGTATGCCGTGATCTTCGATGAGCGATTATACGCGTTACCTCATAATGGGACACGCATCACACGCCAATTCAAGAGATCATTCATATGTGGGTAGCAGTTATTATAACCGCCGCATAAAAGGTGCAGCTCTCTCCGTTGTTCGGTTTCTACGTCGACTATAGCTGAACTCTATAAATAGAGACCTCCGGCCACGGAGGTCCAAGGTCGAAGAGTCAAAGAAAAAAGAGGAAAGTCGAGGATTTTCCAAGAAAAGAGAGTATAGTCAGAGAGTGTTTTGGCAGCGAGAGTTCAATCCTATTTTTCGTCTTCTATAGCACTTCTTCATTATCGTGTGGTCCAAGGAACAAAGTGATCGACCGCAGATCAGACTCCTATAGCAATATTTTCCACAGAATCAAATTTTTGTACTTAACATCCTCGTATAAGATTAATTGTACTTCTTTTTCTTGTTTGAAAACCAAAAAAAGGGTTTCGTATAAACCTAGTTTTATTTTTTTCGTTTATTATCAAACACAAGATGGCGACTCTGCTGGGGACTACTTTCTCATCTGACGAGAAAGCCATTGCTCAACATGATGCTGTATCTGTAGGATCAACGAAGAAGACTCTGGTCGTCCAATTCGACCAATCGGCTTACGAAGACATGCTTCGAGCAGGGGGTAGCTCTCATTCCCTCTCTGTCCAGGACAATAGGAAATTGTGTAAAGTATGGATGCCCCGGGCATCCTCTACCATTCCTGTGGACTCTCTCTCTCCGATCAACAAGGTTGTGACATCGCGACCTGTGCGCTCCGCGCATAAAACTTGGTCTCCCATCTGTGACGTGGCAGACAAAGCTTATGGTAGTGCCATAGGGCCAACCCAGAAGTCTACTTCGTGTCCTGCACGTAAAACTTTGTCTCCCGTTTGTGACGTGGCAGACAAAACTTTTGGCAATGCCTTAGTGCCAATCCAGAAGTCTACTCCGTGCCCTGCGCGTAAAACTTTATCTCTCGTCTGTAACGTGGCAGACAAAGCTTCTGGCAATACCTTAGTGCCAGTCCAGAAGTCTATACCGTGCCCTGCGCATAAAATTCAGTCTCCCGTTTGTGACGTGGCAGACAAAATTTCTGATAATTCCTCAGTGCCTATTCAGAAATTCCCAACGAACCCCGCGCATAAAAATACATCTCCCCTCTGTAATGAGGCAGATGGTCCTTGCAATCACCACAAGGAAAAACAAGTGGCGGATTTCTTGACCTTTCGGCTTTTACGCCATCAAGAGAAGAATCTGCCAGCTCTTCAGATTACGTGGAAGGCTGATGGCCGATTGAGGACTTCCTCAATTTTATGCCAACCTGTGCAAAGTTTCAGATTATGCCAGGACAAGCCCTCCAGTGTAAAGAAGGCCCAGTTCGTGGATAGATACGCTCCTCATGGATCATGCACTACTCACATGGCTGAACTATTGTATTCTAATGGCAGGAAGAGAGTTATGATTCCCAATATCCGTACTCCCAATGATGTAAAAAGGCAGAATAAGCCTTCTTCTTCTTCTCCTGTTAATCCTCCTGACTTGCGTAATTTCCTAATCCAGAAGCGTAAAGACAGGGGATCTTCTAGCATGTCTATTACACCCCCCAGGGAGCACTGTTGTAATAGTCATAAAGTTGTAGTTAATTATTACTGTTCTAAGGAAAACGGTCAATTTTTGACCGGTTGAACTACTCTCTATCTTTACAGGAAGAAGAGCCTACAGTCGCATCAGTGAACATGGTGTCACACATCCCTAGAGGAAGGTCAAATTCAAGACGTCATCCCTCTAGAACTCCAAGCCAAAGAAGATTCGATAGACTCCTCGAGAATATTGAAGCCGGTATATTCCGAAACACTCATTCGAGGTCACGGCAACCGACTTCATATTCTTCTTATTCTGACACTGGAGGTCGCCAGTTTTCCAAATCGGATGCTGAAAGTATAGACTCAATCTCTACAGAGATCTATACTAATCCTTCAATGACATCCAGAGAAATAGGAGTCTATGCCATTGGAGATGAACACGAAGAGGCTTCCCCATTAGGAAGTACTGAGCAACGCATCGCTGTATTGGAGACATCACTGAAAAAGATGCATTCCATGATGGAGAATATGCACCAGATGATGCTGACTCAACATACAGCTGCTATAGCTCCAGCATCGGTTTCTCCAACTTAAATACGTGTGGGGGTGGACCTACCTCCATCCAATGCAAACCAGGAGCCTGTTCTAAATCAAGAGTCAGCGGCTCCTCAACTTCCTAACTCAAAGAACATATTGCCTCCGGTTGGAGTTACAATATAACAGATCTCTCACCACTCTACAGTCCTTTTACCAGCTGAAGATCCGATACAAGCAGTGCAGGAATTAAAAGCCCAATTTGACGTCCTGAAGCATAAGGATCAGCTCAAGAAGTTGGGGATCAATCAGCCATACCCTGCTATCTGGGACGAGATCCCTTTCCCACCAAAATACAAACCACAGGCTATTGTTTTGTTTGAGGGAAAGACGTCACCAAGCCAGTACATGAACTATTTTAGCATGATGACAGTGTTGTTACAAGGGAATGATGCCCTTCTCACTCGAGTGTTTAAAGGCTATCTGTCTGGCGTAGCCTATCAATGGTACCGTAGTCTGGCGGACAATTGCACTACTTCCTTCGAAGATTTCAAGACTCTGTTCTTCGCTCGATTCTACGAGGGAGGAATGGACATGTCTATGTCATCGCTCATCGAAGTAAAGCAGAAGGAGAAGGAGAATGTTCGTACTTTTATTGAACGTTTTCGTCAGGCCACTTTGCATATGCCTTTCGGAGTTGCAGATTCCGCCTTGGTGGACATTTACAGGAAGAACCTTCTCCCACTGATCTCGGTATTCACGGGACCATATCAATTCCATGATTGGCCCTTATTTATCATATCAGCGGTAGCCGTCGAAGACAACTGTCGGAAGAAGCGTGATAATGGAATCATGATCTCCACCTCTGACAAAGGGAAACGGTCATCTTCCAATAGCGACCATCCTTGTGGTTCTAAAGGAAAGGAAGCTCTGGTGATTAACACGTCCAGACAATCTACCCTAGCAACTACGCAGACGAAACTTGGGACTTCTAGACCCATAGAAGAATATTCTTTTGATGATGATGACATTCCGAGCATATTCGACTGTCTAGTCAAAAGTGGCAAGCTCACTCTCCCCGAAGTAAAGCGGCCAAATAAAGTTGGCAGTACCAATAATCCTAAGTACTATATTTTTCACAGGTACATACATCATCCCACAAAGGCATGTTATGTACTAAAAAAGAAGATCCAGGAGTTGATCGATGCCAAGGCCATCACTCTGCATAACAGCGAGAAGACGATCACTGCCAACATGATCTCTCTCCAATTTGGTAATTTGCCTCCTCAAGAAGTCCAGAATGGTATAGTACCTATCCCACGGGCGATGATGAACATTGTTAATCTCCCTCTGACCAGGGGTCAAAATCATGACCTAGTACCCTTAACTACTAAGCGTGGGGAGATCATATGGGTTCATCCTGATCTGGTGTCAGAGATTGAGGAAGAGACTCAAGCTACTAAGGCTAAGTCTAAAAAGAACTCCAGATGCAAACCCGGTCAGGAAAAGCCTACCTCGTGGACTATGGAGGAAGTCAAGAAGAAGCAACGGCAGACACTTTAGCTGCCAAGCCTTCAGAGCCTGAACCTGTTGTACAAGAGACAGGTCCTTCTAGACCAACTTCGGCGGACAAGGGCAAGCAAAAAGAAGTGTGTTTTGACAAACCTTTAAAGAATATTCAAAATAAAGGTTTGGAGAAACCATATAACTTCGACATCCTAGCCCAATTAGCTAATACTTCAGCCAGACTGTCCATTTTTGAGCTCCTAAGGTTGTCCAAAGACACTCGTCAAGCCTTAAGTGAAGCGTTAATGCAGACGGATGTATGCTTGACTCAGCTCAAATCCCCCGACAAAGAGCCTGTGGCATGTCCTCAATGCCATAGTGTGATGGAAGTGGTCCCTAATATCACTTTCACTCAAGATGACATGCTGTTGAAACATAACCGGCATGACAGACCCCTCTATTACATCGGATATGTCGGTTCCATGGAGGTAGACCGGATTCACATAGATCCGGGATCGTCGATCAGTATTATCTCTCATAGTCTGCTCAGACCGCTGAGAATTCCTACAAGCGAACTGGCTTACACCACCACAACAATCGTGGGCTTCAACGCCAGGAAAAGTAAGCCGTTGGGGAAGATTCGACTGAGGATCTAGATAGGAGATCTTAGATCAGTGGCTACATGCTACGTCATTGATTCAGAGGTATCCTATAATATTCTGCTGGGCAGACCATGGATCCACGATCACAACATTGTTCCTTCGACTCTACAATAATGCTTCAAATATGTAGATGCCCAAGGAACAGTAAAAATAGAGTTTGCTGACCTTAACCCGTTCAAGGGAGTAGAGTCCTACTATTCCGATGCCATGTTGTACACCCAAGACTACATAAAAGAGGTGTCAGGCAAGACGGAGGAGGAATCCCACCGGGAGCTAGGAGAACCGTCTGCTGAGCAACCTCTGTCAATCCAGGTGAACGGGCGGACTACCCGTCGGAAAGTCCTGGAACCCATGGCTATCCACTTAAACAAAACTAAATCAGGAGGATGATCCCCTAGTGATCACTCTGAACCAGAAGCCTCTACCTTTGGTCATCAACATCAGGCACGACAAGCAGCCGACTGATGTAAATACAACCAAGAACGTAGTTTCTGACGATAATAAAGATTCTCTTTTCCAGTATACTGACGCCCAATTTCCAAAACAAGAATCCTACCACTATAACGATATAGCGCCTATAGCACAAAAATTCTTGGAAGCTATAGGCTCCTATCATCCGTATGTGTGGGAAGTCGCGTCAATATCTAGTGTCATCATGACATATGGGCTACATAAAGATTCCATATTTATTATCCCACCTACTCGCAGCAATCAGCATCCAATAGTCTTCGGTCGCATGTGCAACAGACCGATTGTACAAGAAGATTCTCGAGAATCTGATGCTGGGAAAATGCAGGTTCACAGATATAGCTCCCAAGCTTTAAAGATTATGCAAAGTATGGGTTATGATCTGAAGTCAGAACCAGGCCTCAACTATGGGAAAGGCAGGCGAATGTCGTTGCATGGTGATCCCTACTGTCAACGAACTCATTTTGGGTTAGGATATACCACGTCTCTTGCAACTTCTGAGTCATATGAGGATACCTTTTTCTCTTCTCAAAATGACTCGTCATCCTTCGGCTCACATTCTGATCTCGAACAGGTATTATCAGTAAATATGGTATTGACAGATTTTCTTGGAACAGAGGAACACGAATCTGAACCATTCAAAGATGAATCCTGGGCTCAGCAAATGGATACACAATGAGAACTCCGGTTCGAGCAGAGAGAACCGCCTACTGAAGATAAAATTATCCAGATCGATGTCGGGGATGAACTTTCACCAAAGCCGATATTTATCAGTAACAATCTTTCCGAAGAAGAACGAAAAGAAATGATCCAGCTGATAACAGAATATATCGATGTCTTTGCATGGAATTATGAGGATATACCAGGTCTTGATCCTAAAGTGGCTATCCACAAGCTCAACATATTGCCCAATTCAAAGCCGGTGAAGCAACACCAACATTGGTTCCGTCCGGATATGATGGATGCCATCGAAACTGAAATCAAGAAGTTGATAGCCTGCGGGTTCATCCGGGAAGAACAACATCCTGACTGGGTCGCCAATGTTGTCCCAGTTATGAAGAAAAGTGGGAAAGTGCATGTTTGCATCAATTTTCGAGATCTGAATATGGCATGCCCTAAAGATGATCCCTCTTCCCATTACAGACGTCATGATCGACAATACATGTAGTTTTGAATGCATGTCTTTCATGGACGAATTTTCAGGTTACAATCAGATCAAGATGCATCATGAAGATGAAAAACATACTGCCTTCCGTACACCACTGGGGGTATATTGCTACACTGTCATGCCCTTCGGATTGAAGAATATCGGGGCTACATATCAGCGAGCTATGAGTAACATATTCCATGAGCACTTACGCAAAATAGTAGAATGTTACGTAGACGATATTGCTGTTAAAAGCCGCTTCAAGGGTACTCATATCCAAGACTTGAAGACAGTATTCGAGTTGATGCGCCAACATCAACTCAAAATGAATCCTACAAAGTCCTTTCTTGGTGTATCCAGTAGCAAATTCCTGGGATTTGTCATTACCGCTAAAGGTATTCAAGTGGACCCTGATAAAGTGAAGGCTATCTTAGAAATGCAACCACCCCGTAATCTGAGGGAACTCAGGGGATTTTAAGGTCGTCTGGCTTATATCAGGAGATTCATATCCAACCTCTCTGGGAGATGTCAACCTTTTTCTCGCCTGATGAAGAAAGGTGTGTCCTTTGTATGGGACGAAGCCTGTCAGCAAGCGTTTAATGATATCAAATACTACCTCACTAATCCTCCAGTTCTAGTGCCTCCCATCATAGGAAGACATTTTTTGCTGTATGTTCGAGCAATGGATCATTCTTTGGGAGCTCTTCTTGCACAAAAAAACGATGAGGGTCATGAACAGGCTATCTACTATCTAAGCAGGATGATGGTCGGAGCTGAACACCGGTACAATCCAGTAGAAAAAGAATGCTTGGCCCTAATGTTTGCTATTCAGAAGACGCGACATTACGTAACGGGCCAAACTATTCATATCATCTCCAGAATCAATCCTCTCCGGGTATTGATGAGTAAGCCGAGTGTTCTTAATTCCCGACTCGCGACTTGGGCGATGTTATTAATACCGTATAATATGGTGTACGTCCCTTAGAAGTCCATAAAAGGTCAAGCCTTGGCTGATTTTTTAGCTGCCCATCCAATTCCGAAAACCTCCAAACTATACGAGGATATTCCCGACGAAGTTGCAGAATGTAACTCTGCAATGGAAGATAATATATGGCAGTTATTCTTCGATGGTGCTTCTCGGACTGGTCCCAAGGGAAATGTGGTTTCAGGAGTAGAAATTATTCTGGTGACTCCTGACAAACTCGTCATCTATCGAGCATATCTCTTAGCGAACCCTGCTCTAATAATGTGGTAGAGTATAATGCCCTACTCGTCGAACTTTAAGTCGCTAAAGAATTGGAGGTTGAATACTTGGAAGCTTTTGGTGATTCCCAGCTGATCGTCAATCAGGTTAGAGGAATATATGAAGTCCGCAATCCATACCTCATTCCTTATTACCAAGCAACGATCGAGGTAGCCATGTCTTTTAAAGGATTCTTCTTAGAGCATGTGCCTCGATCTCAAAATCTGAAAGCTGATGCTCTGGCCAGTTTAGCTGCAGATCTGGCTATTCCTATAAGAAGGCAGGACTCGGTGATCCTTCTTAACAGAGATTTATTTTGTGTAAAAAATAATTTTTACATGGAATGGAGCTACGCCGTAAATACGGTTCCTCCTAAGAGAGATTGGAAAAGTCCCTTTATAGACTTTGCAGCATACGAAATTCTTCCAGAAGATCCCAAAGAAGTAGTATCGGTTAAAAGACGATCACTACGCTTCTATTTTGATGCTTCTTCACAAAGTCTATATCGTCGAACTTATGATGGACTATTGTTACGATGTCTCTCTGACGATGATGCAAAACGGGTTATTCGAGAAGTTTATGAAGGAGTATATGGAGCACATCAACCCGGTCCCAAGTTACAGGATCGTATCAGGAGGATGGGTTATTACTGGCCTACCATGATTGCAGATGCCGTAAAATATGCAAGACAATGCAAAGCTTGTCAGGTTCATGCGGATTTTATACATCAGCCTTCTGAGTATCTACATCCTACCATTGCATTATGGCCCTTCGAAGCATGGGATATGGATATCATTGGTCCGATTCACCCGTCGTCTTCTAGGGGACATCGGTTTATATTGGCTATCACCGAATATTTCTCCAAATAGGCAGAGGCGATCCCTCTTGCTGAGGTAAAGACATCCAGCGTGATCAGCTTTATCAAGCATCATGTCATTTATCGCTTTGGGATACCCCGAAGGATAATCCATGACAATGGGCCTCAATTCATCAGCCAAGCGTTTCACCGTTTTTGCGATAAAAATTGGATACAAAATTTGGCCTCTACGGCATACAATCCTGCTGCTAATGGTTTGGCAGAAGCCTTCAACAAAACCATCATCAAACTCTTGAAAAAGTTCATTTCTTCGAACAAAAGAGATTGGAATGAGAAGTTGGGAGAATGCCTCTGGGCATACCGCACAACGGTACGAGCACCGACGGGTTGTACCCCATTCTCATTAGTCTACGGGTGTGAAGCAGTTCTCCCCATTGAAATCCAAATTCTATCACTCAGAATAGCAGTGGCTAATGAGTTGACTCAGGAAAACAACGATCAATTACGGCTTCAAGAGCTAGAAGGATTAGACGAGAAACGCCTTCAAGCTCAACAGTGCATTGCGTTCTACCAGGCATGCATTTCCAGAACTTTTAATCGAAAAGTGAAGGAGAGAGGGTTTAAAGTTGGCGAGCTAGTTCTAGCTGTAAGGAGGCCAATGATCATTACACACAAGCGTAAGGGTAAATTTTAGCCCAAATGGGAGGGCCATTATGTGGTTGAAATGTTTTCAAACGGTGCTTACAGATTAGCCAAGCCTAACGGAGATCTTATAATGGCTCTTATCAACGGCAAATTCCTGAAGAGGTACTACGCTTAACCTCCCTTGCTTAAACGGAGTACGGTGAAGATCTTATTCTGACGATTCTACATACAAAGACTGGTTGGAGCATATTCTATCATGTCCATATAACCTCTGAATAGATATGTTTAACTAATTTGGAACTTCAAAACCTATCACATCCATATTACCTCTGATAGTGTTTTGTACACAAATTTAGTTGGATCATATTCTATCATGTCCATATAACCTCTGAATAGATATATCCAGCTGAAGCTTACCGAAAGTATATCACGTCCATATTACCTCTGATATCATTTTCACCCTAGCCTATCATTTATATTCAAATTAATGGGTCCATAAAGTTAGATAAAGTCTCTTTATTACCTCTGGAAAGAGCAAATTACATAGAAAAGCAAAAAGTACATCATTGGGGAGGAGCAGTCAAATCACGAATCTGCTGCGCCAAGGCGGCCATCCTCTCATTCCTGGATTCCAAGACAGTAGCACGAGCCCGTTCCAGTCGTGCCTCGTCATCACTCAAGAGGGATAATTCGGACCGAGCATGAACAAATTCGGCATGAATGACTCTCGTACGTGCCAAGTTCCACTGAGCTGTATCCATTCGACCCTTTACCACATCTAGAGCTACCGATGACTGGAGGGACCACCCCTTCTCCTGAGCGAGTTTGGCTTCCAATTTGCGAACCCTCGCTTTATTTCTTTCATGTTCGGCCTTGCACTTCGTTAGAAGAGGAATAACCTCTTCCAAGACGGCCTGCTCTGCACCAATCTCCTGTTGCTGTGTCTGAATAGATTTATTTAAGCTTTTTATCTATTCAGCAAGCTTCACAGTCAAGGAGTCGTACTCAGCCTGAATCATATCATTGACGTTTCCTCGAGATAGTTGCAAATACTCGTTAATGGGTTGTTCTAAACTATTAACTATTTGCTCTAGCGCATTAGCCCTTTCAGCGTCACTAAAATTTCTAATATGCGCTATAGTGAGATTGGATGACATCTTCAGAGCATCGAAGCCTAGATTCTTCTCCAGCACCATCGATATCAAGGTTTTCAAAGTGATATAGAATACGCTAGTATATTGTTCAACTAGCATGGCATAGCTCGAGTGGACGCTGGGAGTGGCTGCGATATCGGTGAATCCCCCTCCAGGAATGACTGCAGAGGATGTTGCCACGGTCGTTGCCTCTACAGAGGGTGCTATAAAAGAATGAACACCAGCAATGGTTGAAGTCGGTGACGTACTCAACGAAGGAGGCACGGTCGTGATGATGGGCTCATCCTCCTCTGAAGATATCTGGACTGCCGTTGGCTAGACGATACTTGATAACATGGCAGACGAAGGATCGGCAGCTTCAAAGCATGCCTCTTCGATATCAAATGCCACCGTTTCATCGGCAGTATCTATAACAAAATCAAAGGTTGCATCAACTCCGCCCTCCCCTGAGACGTCTGCACCTGAAGAAGACAAGAGAAAGTTAATATCATATTGATGATTAATTTTCCTAAAAAGGGCGTAAGGACAACATTTACCCATGGCCGATGGTATATATGTCCCGTCCGCAGCCTGAATAGCTAAATCATCTCTTAATGATGCTAGACAAGCTATCATACCTGGAGAAGGAGGTGCACCAACTGACACTGGCAGGTAGTTTTCCCAGTCTTCACCAAGATCCACTCGAGGCTCATCGAATAGAATCTCGCTGGATATACTTACAGAAAAAGTAGGGGTTACCCCTATTATTGGTCTGGATAAAGGTATATGCAATCTTATTATGCTCGGCCTTGGAGGCGATCTCGTAGCACTACCAGAAGCAGTAGTAGCAGCGATCTCGAGCAAAGAATCTCCGGCACTGCCAGCCGAAACTATGGAGGTTCCCTCTCTAAAAGGCGAAGGACCTCTAATCAAAGAATCATCCCCAACAGGGGAAACGACAGGCTCGCTCCTAGGAGCCCCCTTGTGGAAGCCCTTTTCGGACCTCTGGCAATCTTCTTCTTGCGAAGGAAATGCTCTTTCTGAGTGGAAGCCTTCCATTTCTGGGGGATAACGAGAGGCTCACCTGGCGGAGCTATTATGCCTCTCGGTATTGTCGTCAAGATCTCGTCTGCCCCAGCGGTGTCTTCATTCTCATCCGAGAAAACAGACAGAATCTCTTCCCTTCCACCAGGTCTATGGGAGGGCATCCTAAAACTTCCACGCACATCAAAATCGTGATGGAAGCTATTGATGAATGCATAGAACTGCGTGTACGAGTGCAGAATATATAACTCTATAGAGAGAGAAGTTGCAGGCACAGCAAAAGTTGTACCAATACAGCCCGTGATGAAGTATCACCATCCTCGGGCTCCATCAATAAGTCCACCTTTGGACTTAAAGCTGGTATTGGCATTCCCCATATGCAACTGGTCGTACCCAAACTGCCTGGCAAACCGACTGGGCAGATAAGGCTCCAGATAGCAATGGTCATCGCTTCTGTACAGCAAATGGGAAGGTCTAATGCAGACCAACCAATAGAAGGCTTCAAGAGAAAGAATGGTCCTCCCTTGACCCCCATCCTTAAGCTTCTTCCCCTGTTGATTGATATATACGGGGGGGACGATACAAAAGAGCTTCCAGCTGTGGGCAACATTTAACGCCCGTCGGCAATCTATGACGGTCGCCACGTTCCAAGAGGAATTCTTGTAATTCAACAAGAAGTTATTTCCCAAACCGTTGGCAGGACCGAAAGACATTACCCTGGTGTTGTGAAGAACTAACCATCCCATCAAGTATAGGAATGGTAACTCCACTCGGGGAAAGCTTTTGCGCTGCGTATCATCAGCTAGCAGCCCATCAGTAAGGGCCCTCAGACCTGCTTGTATTCTATATACCATAGCAGGAAGCAAGCCCAGTCTTGCTCCAAACACCAAACGTACTACAGGCCATAAGGTGTTGCGATGGATACGATCTGCAGACGCGATGCCTGGCACTACCCAGCGGCAAAGCCAGACGGAAAGAAAGCCAGCCAATTGAGCTTCTCTTGACAGAGGCTTACGACAATGCCTCATATAACTGAAGGCTTTTGTGCCGGCAGGGTAACCCTCTATCTCCTCATCAAAAATATGATCTGGAGCCCCTGCGTCTTCAATAAGGTCATCGACCGTGTCAGTATTAAGCATGCTCAGGAGGTTCAAAGGCCTATCTCGGCTATCTACCCCCTTGTCCAACTTAATATTCCTGGCTTGGTGGAAGAAGAGATAGGTTGCCCACTTGTTGATGTGAGCCAAGTCAGAGGGCTCCTTGTAGAAAGTGGTACAAGTAAGATAGTGGCACATCAGCTCCTGATATACTGCCACTGCCCGAGGGTTTTCATCCCTCAAATACCTATTTGTAGGGACGTACTCTTCATAAGGAACGTCCCCCATCGGCAGCCTTGAAATCTCTGCCATCTCATGAAGGGCTAAGCCCAACTCACCCAGCGGAGTGGCAAAAGTCCCAGTAAGCGAGTTGTATCGCTCCATCAAGGCTAGGAACAAGTTAGGGTTGAGAGGCAGCCCAACACTTGTGGTGCTCACAACCGCGAACAAGCTAATACTTTCCAGCTCCGTCTGGAAGTGCTTCAGGGCCCAGGCAGTCAAACTGGCCCATCGAAGATTCCCCGGGCTCAGCCATCCACTGGACCGAGGGTTGACCCTAGGGTACATTCCTCTCTGTCCCATAAAATCATTGCAGAAGGTCGACATCTGAACCGGCTGGGTCAGCGAAGTATCCTCACTCGGAACACTACCCGACAATAATCTCCTAAAGGGCATAACAGGGCCCGAAGGACGACTCATATAGCCCCCACACCCCCCCCCCGTAGTATTCCTTGATGTATAAGATTTTCCCTGGTCGGCCATGAAGGTCGAAAGTCAGGGTCCATAACATCTTCCTAGGATGTGTGGCATGGAAGAACGCAGAGATAGGGTAATCCCTGAGCATCCGGGGCAGATACATGACCGTGCCCTCAGCACTAAACACCCAATCCTCCTTTTTGGGTTTGGTCTGGGACTGTTTGTCAATAATGTCCCCGAACAAGAAGCCTGGCTTCTTATACTTCATCCCATCTATGTATGTCAGAGGCTCCCTACTGATCATACTCAGCAGCATGCGTTCTCCTTGGGACGAGAGTAGGGTTTTCCTTTCTTCAGGATAATTGGCTCCAGAAATAGGAAATATTACGTGGGACAGGTCCTCCAAATAGTTTGAGCTCAACATCCCGGCAGCAGAGCCCATAACTTCAGCCAAAGGAGAAATCTGCGAGTCCACTACAAAATACAAGAAAATCAGTCAGTCTCTACACTAGACAATACACTCTTGCAGTTTACGCCAAAGATTATCAGTCTGAGCTTTTTACGCCAAGACTGTAAAAACTTGAGTCTTACGCTGGAACTTATTTCCGATGCGTAATATTCAAGTTTGGTAGTAGACACCAAAACCTAACAGTCTGAGCTTTTACGCCAGATTAACAAAATTTAAATTTTTACGCCGGAAGTCATATCCAGCGCTTAAAAATCAAAGTTTACAGTTCTACTCCAAATTTTGACAGTTTGAGTTTTTAAGCCAGACTGTAAAAATATGGAGTTCTTACGCAGACACATTAGGAATGTTTGCGTAATAATGAAACATCTCCGTACATCATCGTCCTCGAAGAGGCTCTCAGTACAAAAGATGACCTTGCGCGTGCACGTACAACGTATGCGAAGGATTTTTTTTCCTCCTGAAGTCTTTGCGGCGGAGCGCTACGTTCCGATCGAGGTTCGGTCAGCCTAATGGGAGTTGCTCGTGCTTGAGCAGTGGAACAGGAAGAGGAAGTGACCATCTTTCCCTTAGCAGTGGAAGCATGTTCAGGTGCCATGGCGATTCTAAGTTCTCAAGAAAAGAGACGAAGAAGAAGGGTTCTTGAAAAGCAAGGGTTTCGGGAAGACAGATAAAAGTTTTCTCTCTCAGGACTTTGGACTATTTATAGAGTTTGGAGAACTCTTCGAATCTTTAACCAAATCCGATATTTAATATTCAGTTATGATTTGGGACCACGTCAGCCTATCATTTAGGGAAGACGGACAGTCAGTGGATCCAGATTTTACGCGCAGAGCAGATCTATGATTTTTACGCTAAGGAGCTTTTATGCTCGAGAGGCTACAAATCTACGGTTTTACGCTCAAAGGCTATAAGTCTATGGTTTTACGTCCAGATACTTTTACGCTCAGTAGCTTTTACGCTCGAGAGGCTACAAACCTACGATTTTACGCTCAGAGGCTACAAATTTATGATTTCACGCTCAGAAGCTTTTTACGCTCAGAAGCTACAAATCTACGATTCTATGCTCAGAAGATACAGATACTACGGATCTATGACTTTCCGTATATCTTAAAATACGCAGGCCAGAATACGTGTATATCTGAACAATTTTCAAGAAGGCCAATTACAAGGATCTACGCTCAGAAGATACAGATGCTTCTTCTTGGCTACAAAATATTCCAAGTGCCCAAAATATACAGAGTTTAACATTGAAGATAACTCTTCTTCTTGGGTCAATTGGAAGCTCATCCGAAGTCCAGCCGGAATCTTTCTCAAAAGTTCAAGTATGGCCTGTTTGACGGCCATTTCTCGTCCTATTTTTCAAGGAATTTTTGGGAAACCATTCTTGAAGATAATGGTCTGAACAAGAATCCTTCATATCAGAGAAGTGACAGTTCAGAATTCTACGCGACTCCTCGTCCAAAACAGCATAACAGTTTGGATCTTTAACTTAAATGCTAAGGAGCTTTCTATGCGTCTTTAGTTACGCGTAAAAGACGGGACGAGATCAGATACTCTTTTATCAGAGTCGGCGTAAAATTATTCAGACGTGCCGAAGCTACACATATTCAGACTTTCTCACAACAAATATGGCAAATCATCATATACGTAAAAGAAGACAATCTTATTAATCATGATTACATATGATGGAAATCCAGTCTACAAAGGGTTTTTCATCTTCATGATTACATATGATGGAAATTCTTTTTTTCTACAGAGGGTTTCTCATTTTCATTTAAGATCACACCAAGAATCTATTTTGCCAGATTCTCATATTGGTGTAGATCTTTTTCGTCTTCTACGATACTTCATCGGCTTCTGCGGCCGATGAACAAGAAAATGGTGAATGGCGGAAGGATACAAAACTGGGCCTGTGTAAATTATTCAAGCCCACCCTCCATACGCCTTAGCAGGCATGCCCTAGAAATTGTGTTGGGGTTCAGACCCAACTCAATACTGGAAGATACGGCCAAGCTGTCTGCCTTCGTCCAGCGCCATGATGGGAGAAAATACATCTTGCAAGTTGTGTGGCCAAATGAGACCATTCCTCTCTCCTGGATGAATCGCCATATAAAATTGTTGATTATCTCGAGCAAAGGAAGCTATGATATCCTTCCATGATCCATCGTTGCAGAGGATATTTGCTCGAATATGCCTCTTTTTACGGCTCCTTACATGTTGGAAGAACATGATCTTCTTCTTCATCAAATCAACCCGACGGAGCTCGGCAACCATTTCTTTGTGGTGAAGGAAATGTGGAAAAAAGGCTAACTCAGTCACCTTTATATAGGCAGAGGAGAACACACTGAATCCCAACAAACTCCTAAAAATTTGTCGAGAAATCAGCCTCGCGGAACGAGTCAACCTTGACCGTTTCATGCTTCATTCAAAGTATTTCAAATTACGAGGAATTTGAAAACTTTGAAGGGGGTCTTGTAGAAGCATAAAAAATACGCTGGGGAATCTCTACGCGTAAAACCCTCAAACATGCACGCAGCAGCGTAAAACAGAGCTCCAGCACTGGATGGCGTAAAATATGACTTCAGAGCCATTGGCGTACAGCAGAGCTTCAACGCTGTTCAAGCGTGAAACATAGCTCCAGAATAACCCGTGTAATATAGTATTTCCAGACTGCTTCGGCATAAAAAGGTTGCTATATCACCACTTTGGCGTAAAACTCGTCTGCTTTTAATGCAGCGGGAAGTTTTACGAGGAACTCTTCGTATTCCTTGAATGAACCTGTCAGATCAAGCAGTGAAACTGACTCCTAACAAAGAGTACGCCACGGTGCTCGAGAGGACGGATGTAATGATGACTCTGCACAGAACTCCAGACTATCGTCTAGTGACATAATCCTTGACATAAGACGTCATTTACGCATCCAAGGAATACACTGCCTATTCTACACAGGCAGACATGAGCTTTACGCTCAGGATGAGACAAAATTAACCGCCACGTCAAAAGTTATTCTTCGTACAGAACTTGAGGCACGTCTCTGCAATTAATGCGCGAGATGGGGGCAGATCTCTGCATTTAATGCATGAGATTTGGTTCTACTTTTAATGACTGGGTGAGCTATAATTAGGGCTAATATGTCTACTTCACCATCCCCGCACATTACGCCAACCAGGCTATTTTCAGCTATAGGAGCACGATGTACGCTATCTCCTTGAAATATGCCGACCTGGCCATTTTCAACTATAGGAGTACGTCGTATACTATCTCCTCGAAATACGCCAACTCAGGCTATATTTGCAAAGGTGCATGATAAGGCTATCTGGCTCAGGATACGCTCAAAACCTCAGTCAAAAAAGGATAAAACTGGCTATCTTCACGCTAGTCGCCTGTCCATGCAGCATCAAACTTTATGCAGAATTTAGCTTCTACGCCTATTTTGGCTTCTACGCCAACTTGACAGCTATTTGGCTTCTACGCCAACTTGACAGCTATTTGGCTTTTACGCCAACTTGACAGTTATTCGGCTTCTACGCCTACTTGGCCTTTACGCCATCAGAACAGCTATTTGGTTTTTACGCCAACGAGACAGTTATTTGACTTTTATGCCAACCATCTCTACGCGAGGGACAGTTATCTACGTGGCTTGCATGCCGTGATCTTCGATGAGCGATTATACACGTTATCTCATAATGGGACACGTATCACACGCCAATTCAAGAGATCATTCATACGTGGGTAGCAGTTATTATAACCGCCACATAAAAGGTGCAGCTCTCTCCGTTGTTCGGTTTCTTCGCCGACTGTAGCTGAACTCTATAAATAGAGACCTCCGGCCACGGAGGTCCAGGGTCGAAGGGTCGAAGAAAAAAGAGGAAAGTCGAGGATTTTCCAAGAAAAGAGAGTATAGTCAGAGAGTGTTTTGGCAGCGAGAGTTCAATCCCTCCTACAGCCTTTGAAGCTTCTTTTTCGTCTTCTACAACACTTCTTCGTCATCGTGTGGTCCAAGGGACAAAGTGATCGACTGCAGATCATACTCCTATAGCAATATTTTCCCCAGAATCAAATTTTTGTACTTAACATCCTCGTATAGGATTAATTGTACTTTTTTTTCTTGTTTGAAAACCAAAGAAAGGGTTTCGTATAAACCTAGTTTTATTTCTGTCGTTTATTATCAAACACCGGTGCACCTTCGGTATACCACTAACACTTCTAGTTTTGTATACTGATTTACGGTACGGGTATGTTGTCCTCCATCTTTTCCTAGTTACTTTTTGTCATTTATTAGCTCTTGTACGCAATAGTTGCCTACTAATGGTTATCCTTAGAAAGCTTTCAATACCTACTATGTACCTATAGCTTATAGCATATCCATCATACTCCTCCTTATCTACCGAATAATATAAAAATATAGCAAGGAACTAATAATGCAATATACCAAAGAATTATTTATTTCTAACCATTCTCCTAACTTTTACCAAGCACGAGTGTTCATCTGTCCAAAATAGGGAGAGACAAGAAATAATGATAAAGGAGTTCAAAGAGGAAATAATTGAGTTAAAAAAATGGAGTTCAAAGGCGATAATCAGTTTCAATAAAGAAATTTTGAATCAATTGTGGATTGAGATCATATTTGGTCTATTCCTATTCACAGGCTCATGCAAGTACAGTACATAACCAATACGTTATGATCTGACCTGCATAGGCCACCAGAAAAACTATGTCACACCCAAGTCCCAAAATACATAGGACTAGAGTACATGGAAATGGCCAGCTACGTATCAAGAAGACTCCATCCCAAATCAAATATGTATATGTTGTTTATAATAGGGTATCATGTCTAATATGGAAAGTCAAACTATATCTAAATCCACATTAAAAATAAATATATCAAGAATAAATAATATGTAATACAGTCGATCACCATGTAATATACATGTCCGAACAAGCTCGAGAATAAGAATAAATCTTGCAAATACTAGGCCATACAGTAGAAGATGTCATCATAAAATATAGAAGACGGATGAACGATAAAAGTACCACTAGCGATACCTGAATCCTGGAGACACAATCATCAATAATCTATATACTCTACAAAGTGAGCTCAGCAATAACCAAGAGAGATCACTAGTTCCTCATAAGGGACGTAGCAAGATTCAAAAAATATGCCAAATATAACAGTAAATAAATTATACATATGATAAGATGGGTACAAGTCCATTATCACTAACCAATCTATGTGATATACAATAACGAGGACAATCTTTAATGCTTAAGCTGTTGTACTATACACTCACAACCATAGTCTCATCTCGAGATTGTCGGCTAACAATAACTTATCCATAACCCGTAGCTCATATCGAGACTACTGGCCAACAATAGCTCACCCATATCCACAGCCCGTGCATCTAATACTGTCCTCCCCTCCCCTTGAACTATATAGCCAATTAAGTCCTCAAAACAGGCAAAAATCCATCATACCTAAATATTTTTATTACAAGAATGATATATCTACATTGTAAACAATAAAAGTAGCTTAATCCAAACATGCAAGAAATAGTGTTGTGTCAATATACGTGTCAACAGGGTATAATGGTATTAAGCTAAGGAGAATTCTAACAATTTAAATAATCATATTTACAAAAGACACAATGATAATAAAGCATAAAATACTGAACATGTTGGCAAGGTATACTTGCCAAGAGACTGCTCCAAGCATACTGAGTTTATGAGCCCGATGTATAACCAAGTCTAACCACGAACCGTGTGTATGATCATCATGAATATCTATCATGCCCAAGTAAAATACAACCAAATATTACTAACAAATTTAAATGCAAATCACCACTCATAACTAGAAAGTGAGACTAATCTAGGTTGCCTATCAGCTATGTCAACTAAGCGTTTATTAGTCATACCATGTAGAACTATGTCACACTAGTCTTTATAATTAATATTTATCAATTAATACTCTGAATTACAAGTTATACCTAAAATAAATCATGTTTGCAATTTCATAATTTTAGCATCAACCGATGCAAACCAAATATTTGAGTACATGAACACTTAGATTTTAGCGTCACAAGAATACTACATTCGATGGTTCGTACTAATCTTGCATCGCTTATTCGATATCATAGTTACGATTTTCAGTTTATCGATCAATAAATTGCTAGTCATCTAGGGTTTGCACAAATTAAATTGGATATAAACTAATCTATTAAATTTTGGAAATTTTTATGTTAAAGGTCTCTGTGTCAGCTTTTTGAAACATCAAACAGATTGTAAAACCGAGTTCGGTATCTCCCATAATCTCGAAAAGAGCGAACCATAAACATGTCTCAGAAAACTGACACTTAACTAATTCTACAGAATTAATGGATTCGAATTATGGGGAAAAATTATACTTTCAGAAAGGTTACCTTAATATGAGTCCAATAAAAAAATGACGTAGGATTCTGACATCATGTTTGGTCACTAGGGCTTCATGAAGATCGAAGAACACGAAAAGTCCCTCCAGAGCAACCATATTTCTCTCTCTCTCTCTCTCTCTCTCTCTCTCTCTCTCTCTTAATATTTAATTTATAGTAATGTTATTGTTCTATCATCTCTTATATATATGTGGTAGGGAATGCAGGTACGGTTTGTCGGGTTGAAATCGGCTCATATTCTTTTATAAATAGGAGAGCGCAATCGAGTCTTGGTTAGGATTTCATTCCTAATCAATTAAGAAGGGAGGGGTTCAGCAGGTTTAACTTTTAGATGTTATTATGTTTCAAAAATTCTTCCTCTCTTACGGCTGATGCTTACTCTCTCTCTCTCTCTCTCTCTCTCTCTCTCTCTCTCTTGGTGGGAAACATGTGGTTGAATGATTATTTTATTATTATTTCTTTTATTGCTTTCTTAATTAGTTTTATTTTCAGAAAATTTACTTATTAATTAGTAGTAACCCCATTTAACTCATAATAAATCACAAAAAATTCATAAATATTCTAGAAAATTCTAGAAAATATATGTAGACTTTATAAACCTAAACAAAATGTTTGGTACTAAAATACCTTTGTATGACTTCACATTAAATTATGAAAGCCAGTAAAATAAATGTTCTCCTAAGTTTTAATTATACAAAAAATTTAGAAAATTTTAGAAAATTCCCAAAAATTATATATACGATAAAAAGGTTTCTAAAGCTATATGTGAGTCCCTAAAGTCCATATCTAGCATAGTGTCACATATTTTCTAGTTAGGTGACCTAGGTGTAACATAGGTTTATATAACTCTTACGATTATTTAGTTAATTTCTCAATAATTCTAATTACTAAAAATTTTAAAAATATAGGAGGAATTACACTCCTCACGGTCCATGTCTGTCACGACCCGCACCCGGAATTGGGGCACGAGTACGCGGGCACGTCCAGCCTACGCCGCAGCATCGGCGGTAGAACGCTGTCAAGGTCTTGATACTATCTAGCCAGTCTCACACAAGCATCCAATCTCCATAAGGAGGCACGGATGACACAACTAAAATAAACACATACTCAATCACAGGATTACAGCACGATAAGATAGCGAAACAAAATTAATACAACACAAGTCTAAAGTAATAATCAAACTCAACAATATCCAAGTCTCAATAAAAATGCCGGAGACAAATCCAGTACCAAATAGTCTACTGAAAGAACTAACTAAAATATTGGTGATTCCGGCTAGACCTCCCGGAATCACAACTAACTATCAAGCCCAAGTGCAGCTACTCACCAGATGGTCCATAAAGTGTTGGCTACCGATCCTCTAAGGCATAGTCTGGAAAAATATTTCCAGTCAGGAAGGAGCAAACTACAAATCTCAAATAACAGTTTTATTAAATTGATAAGGACTATAAAGCAATAAACATGTGATGCTAGCTACTGAGAAGACAGTGAAATAAATATAATAGCAATTAAAAAGAGACAGGCAATATAAAGAGACAGGCAATAGGCAATATGATATAGTCAGTGCATGTATGAAAATGAAAAGAACAAGGAACAGTATCATATACGGGTGATGTATTATATGATTTAAAATAGAGAACTGTAATCTATTCTAAGTGTTTGAAATAGTAGTTTCGAAATATGATCGGCTTGGGAACATGTACGATAGCTATAGGGCCTGGCTAATCATGGGTGAAGAGCATGATTAACACTTACATTGTTCTATACTGTATAAAGGGTATGATCATATTTCTTACTAACTACTTTTCTGCCCCCAACTAGTAATGTGGATCCAACCATGACACGTCACGATACACGAGCAAGTCCAATCTATCATGTACGATGTCTAATATACATGTCGTGTACAATGTCAATACGATAATCAAGTAACATCTCATGACTGCAGATCCAAGCTATACTAGTCCGTGTAGCATAGTGTCAAGGATTCAGATGTAATATTTCATGATTATTGAACTTATAAAAATTATCAAGGAATTGGAAATTATCAGAGAATGTACTTGCCTTGAGTCCTTAGCTGGTATTTATGGATGTCCTGTTCCAGAGTATCTCCTGGGTAAACCAACAGTCCTATAAACATATCACAAAGCAAAACCACATTTGCATCAGATGCTACGCTACCACACAGTCTATAAACACTGAATTCGGGACTTCTCTAGGTATGATACTGGTCACCTAGGATCACCTAGCAGATAAATATATAAGACACATTACCTGTTTAACTAACAT
Organism: Iris macrosiphon; assembly: GCA_036927795.1. Lineage (NCBI taxonomy): Eukaryota > Viridiplantae > Streptophyta > Magnoliopsida > Asparagales > Iridaceae > Iris > Iris macrosiphon. The sequence goes on along the minus strand of JAYESA010000014.1, from coordinate 31,497,304 downwards.
ATACATTAATGCTTACAATATATATATACACCAAATTTAGTACATATACAATATTTATATGCATCATTTTATTTATATGTATACTATATATACAGGTTGAACAATATATTACTATATACATTAATTTTATATATTAAAAATATACTAAGTATGTATACAAAATACATGTATATACATATACAAGTTATATATATATGAGAATACGTAGTTATATATTAATATGTTGAAAATACATATGCCACATTACTACAACCAATATTGTATAAAACGAAATATATATATTGAATATCTATATAGATATATATATATACCAAATCTTATTATATTTCCCATATACATATATATATATATGTACACATATATATACCAATTACCAAAATACGTATTTACATACTTATACATTTATACCAAAATACGTATTTTATTACATATATTCTATATGAAATATACCAAAATAATACATGTATGTATATGCATACATATACACTAAGTATTATTCTAATACACATACCAATATACGTAATTATATACATATATTCTATATCTACACATTAATATATATACAAATACATATACACATTGCATTCATATACTAAATATATATATATACTATACATTATGTGTTTAAATATTAAATAATTAATTACTATACATATTCATGTATTTAAAACATTAATTAGATAACTATTATACATATACATATAGTATATATACTCATACGTATATATATACATATATATATATATAGATATATATATATATATATATATATATATATATATATATATATATATATATATAGAGAGAGAGAGAGAGAGAGGGAAGGGGAGAAGAAGAACGAAACTTACAGAGGGGGTTGGCCGGAGTCTCGCCGGAGGGGGAACTGTGGCCGGAGGGTGGCTGAGCACGGGTGAACAGGGAGTCGGGTCTGGCCGCCGGAGCTGAACAGCGGCCGCCGGAGTAGTGCAGGGTCGGGCAGGCCGGAGCAATGGCCGGGTGGTTGGGTGAACCGCAGAGGGACGCCGGAGCAATGGCTCGGTGGAGTTGGCTCTGGTGGTGGAGGAGGCTCGAGGAGGAATGGGGAGCGGCCGGGAATCAGTGGAGGGGAGGTGATCGGCTCGACGGGGACTCGAGCGCGGGGCATGAATTCGTGAGGGGGCCGTCGGACTGATGGCCGGCTGAACGCCGGGGTCGAGCTCGGCTCGTGAAGCCACGGGAGAAGAGCAGCAGGGGCTGCGGGGCTCGGCCGCCTGAGGGCTGGGCAGTAGGGAGGAAGAGTGGTGGTGGCAGGCCGCCGGACGCCGAAGTACTGGGAGTCGGGTGGACAGCAGGGAGCAAGGGGCCGGAGTTGCAGCCAGCGGAGGGAGAGGTGGAGGATGGTGGAGCGCCGGCGCCGGAGCAGGTCGGGAAAGCCGGAGCTTGGCCGAGGTGGATCTGTACAGTGGTCGCCGGGCGCGGGCTCAGTCGACCAGGTGCAGTAGGGGCTGCAGGGGACTCGGCCGCCGGAGGGAGGCCACCGGAAACAATAAATGGGGGGAAATGAACAGTGTTCCCCCCCTCCCTTCTCTTTGAATTTGAATTCAAATGAAATAAAGAAGAAGGAGAAAGGAAAAGAAGAAGAAAAGAAGAGAATGAAAAGAGAAAAATGAGGAAGAGAAAGAGAGCTACGGTTAGGGAGGCTTGGGAAGGTGTGCTACCTAGGTTTTCTAGGGATTAGGGTTTGATGGGACAAGACATAATATAGGGAGAGAGTGTGTTATAAAATCAAGGGTGGTGATTGACCCCCTTTAAATGAAGGGTCCAGATTTGACATGGAGAAAAATAATTCATGGAGGAATGAGGGTAAGGTTTAATTAAAAATTAATAGGGCTCCCTCATTGGTTTAAACGAATGGATGTTGACACCAAAAATGCCAATTTGCAAATTAGCCCCCTTAAATTTGGGTATTTGCACAGACACATAAAATGATAAAAATTTGGTAGGCAATTCGGTGTCCGGTATTTTGTAGGGTCAGGGGACGTTGTATGATCGGTATGGGCTCAATTAGCAGGGCGCTGGAATTAAATTGGGATTTCAGAATTGGTTAAAATAGTATCCTTAATTTAATTAGAAATAAATGCAAGTTGTGTTCTAAAATTAATTAGGAGTACATGGGGCCAAAATCAGGTCAGGTCATCAATACCAATAATGAAGTAGACTCAGAACAGGATATTACCCTAATTTGGGCCACACGAAAAATAGGTCAAGATTGCCTCCAATTTAAATTGGAACGCACAACGATACAAAATAGGGATTTATTAAATAACGTCCGCGACGATTTTTGTGCGGCTAGAAACAAGGTACATAGAGCATAATTATGAATTGCAAAAATAGCAGAATGGAAGGCGGGCATGTCTAGGGCAAGATTATGAAATTTGTTGGAAGACAAAAGTCAGGATAGCGCTCCAAATATCGAAGCAAAGACAATGCGCAAAATATTAAATAAAATACGGTAATTAATTACAAACTCCAAGAATTAAATTCTAACTAAATAATTAAATACAAAAATTCCATAATTCTGACAGGTCTTCATCTACTGGGCTTCTAGGTCAAGTCTGCTAACTCAAATAAATGGACACTGCATCTAATACTATATTTAATTACACATTACACATCACACATAATTATTTAAATTAAATATACTGTCATGCAATTACTTAATTGTAACTACCATAACATTAAATATTATAAAAGTCAAAAATATTCCTGTTTTCGGAACGTGGTAGTGACAAGTCTACCCTCCTTAAAAGAATTTTGTTCTCGAAATTTAAAATCCTCAAAGCAGCATTTATTCATACACATTACTATTTTCCCTCAAAGTTTAAATTCATAAATTACGAAATCAGGTAATAATCCACAAGGTCTTTTCACAATTTTTAAAAATTCTGAAATTATTGCATTCCTGAAAAATCCTCGGAATAAAAATCCAAATCCATTTTTTTTATCAAAATTTTTCCCAAAATTTTTATTTAACAATTCAATACTCGGATTTTAATATCCACTCCTCTAATTTGATTTTTATCAATGCACAAATATAAAATGTAATCTCGTCCCGCAAGGTTTGAATTTAAACATTAATCCATCAAAATTTTATTTCTCGATTTCCTCTTCCTCAAAATACTCAACAATGTGATACTTAAGGATTCTCTAATTGCAATATCCCATATAAAATTTTAAAATTCATAACTCGCAATTAATAAACATATTGATAAATCTTCCAAAATTTCCAAATTTAATAACCAATTTAAACATGTCATAATCTTCCTGAAATAAATAACCACCAATTATGAAATGTTAATTTCTTAACCCTCTATTTAAATTAATGGTTATCCTCGAATTTAATCATCTTGCCTCTCTTGTCAAGTCAAAACTCCTTCATGAATCTTCGTCATGGTCAAACCCCAATAATCATGGTCTAAGAAAAATCTTTCCTATAATCATACAACATGCAACCTAAGGGGATATGTACGGTCAAAGTGTCCTTTGTCATGGTATTGCAGTCTCTGTATCAGGGGTACTACTAACTACATTATAACAAGAATCATGCATACAAGCTACGGTACTAAGGTATCAGTCAATCAATCAAATAGATAGGAACAGAAGGAAGGAAAGAACAAAGCCTGCTAACACATTACCTGTAGTATCGGTCTCCTCGACCGTCATCGCAAATGCCCCGCCCTGCTGGGGTGGTTCCCTTCGCGGGTGATGAGCATTATATGGTTCCACAGGTAGCCTAACTGAATTTTTATACTCTGAAGTTGCGCACTGGCCGGGGAGATAAGGGGCTAGAAGACAATCCTTTACTCGATGTCCCGTAGCGCCACAGTACAAACAAAGTCCTAGCCTCGTTCTACAGCTCTCCCAAAGGTGACCTGGCTTCTTACAGAAATGACAAGTCTGCCGTGTCTCTCTTGGAGGCTGTTGCTGATTCTGCTGAACACGGACTGGTGCCTGATACTGTTGTTGATACTGATACGCCCATGGATGTTGCTGGATAGGAACTGGTGCTAGGTACTGCGGTGGATGCTGAAATATCCATGGTTGTTGCTGACTATGAAATGGTACTTGGTACTGCTGTTGGTGCTGAATACGGGGATGCTTGGCTGGTCTTGTGCTACCATTCGTATCTCCAAAAATATTGTGACTCCTCTTAGGCCTGAGATCCAGATCCTCTTCTGCAATCTGAGCATCCATCAAGATAGCCTCAAAGGTAGCGGTACGACGACCAGAAGTACGCGACCTAATCTCTCTCGTCAGCCCCTTTCTAAATTTCTGGGCTCGATCTCCTGGGTCCCGAATCATAGATGATGCAAAATGGCTCAATCTACAGAATTCTGTAGCGTACTCGTTGACCGACATGTTTCCTTGAACCAAGTCATGAAACTGACTTTCCAAGGTTCCCAATGCCACGTCGGGAAAGAACTTATCCTTGAAGAGTTCCTTGAAGGTCTCCCAAGTAAGTCCTTGTGCAGTAATTCTCGGCTCCGTGCGATACCACGTGAGTGCGATATCGAACATCTGACTGCCAGCGGCTTCTATCTGCAAGTTCTCCGGAATCTGGGTCAATCGCAGGCTCCTTTCTATATCCTCTAGTCAGTCGTCAGCGTAGAGTATTCCTTCGGTGCCTTTGAACTCTCGAGGCATCATCCTTTTGAAGTCCACTATAGTGCCTGATCTCTGCTGCTGGCCAGGAAACTGCTGGTACTGTGCTACTTTCTCTAAAGCTTGGAGAGTCACTTGATGAGCATTCTCCATATTTTCTCTCATCAGCTCGGTTTGTGCCTGGTGCACTTCTGCTTGCACCCTCTGAGCTTCAGCTTGAACTCGCTGAGCGTCTGCCGTCACTCTCTGGGCATCTACCATGCCCTAGATCAAGGTAAACATCTGCGTCCCGTCAATGGGCAAACCTCCAGGAATCGGAGTCGGTGGAGGAGGAAGGTTGTCCGTCACAGCTGCGGCAATCCTCTGAACAGGTGGGGGAGGAGGATCCCTAAAAAGTGCAGACACTCCTACATGCATCGAAGATGTAGGAGGAACTACGGCTGTCTGTCCCTCAGGTGGAGAGGTGGCAGACCCCTCTAAAGCTGGTGTTCCCGCTCTCATAGACCGTGTCTGCGGCGACATCCTGAAGACAGATCCCAAAGAATCAATTAAGGCAAAAATGCGATATCATCAAGGAAGGACAGTATAGTTCTAAAGAAGCAACATTCAAGGTAAAAGATTGGAAATAAATATTCTTAGTTGTGATTGCACAGGTCAAAGATGCATCCATGGTCTGATACCTCTATCCCTCTAGGTACCACAGTTCTACCAGAAACATACTCACTGCTAGCTTCCTTACCTACTACAACCGTTGATACTAGTTATCCTTATCACTCAAGTGCATATCAAATACAACACATCATACTAAGTACTGCTCTTTCTAATACAACCCTAGATGGACGCCCAAGTCAGTTGGCAGTGAGATCTCAATCATGCTTAAGTCAACAGATCCTTACACATGCATCCCATCTACTTATATACTAATATATCTCTTCCACTATAAAATCCTATCCTCAAATAAAGTCCTCGAAACTAACTCCTCGAAAAATTTAAAGTATAATGTATATACCTTCCTCAAAGTCAAACATTCAAATACTGAATGAAAATTTTATCACTTCCAAAAAATCCTTACAGTTTTGACTATGTTCATTGAATCGAATCTGAATTCCTCAAAAAGTTTTAATTACAATGTCTCAACTTCTCAAAATTCAAAAATTCAATTTGTTTTCAATCTTCAAATTATAATTTAAATCCATATCTAGTAATCCAATAGCCCTAGTGTTAATCTTTCTCACTGTCCTCATCGACGTATCATCAAATAATACCATAAATCAGTCTGTAAATTTTATCTTGATACGAAATCAAACCCTACTATGAAACCAAAATCCTAATTTAATACCTAATTAACAACAATCAAATTCAACATCAATAAGTGAGAATGGACGGAACAAGAGAATGATTTTAAATTGGAGATTATAACAAGATTCTCAGGGGTCATCCCAGGAATCTCTCAAGAAATTGTGATTGAGTACTCGCTCTCGTCCTAGTATCCTATGTCCTAGATCCTATCGCAGGCACGCAATAGTGTAACAAAGATGCCACACTACTACGATATCGCACAACTCGCGAAGTCTGGACCTGCATGAGCCACCACTAAAATGTGTCACGACCTGCACCCGAAATTGGGGCACAAGTACGCAGGCACGTCCAGCCTACGCCGCAACATCGGCGGTAGAACGCTGTCAAGGTCTTGATACTATCTAGCCAGTCTCACACAAGCATCCAATCTCCATAAGGAGGCACGGATGACACAACTAAAATAAACACATACTCAATCATAGGATTACAGCACGATAAGATAGCGAAACAAAATTAATACAACACAAGTCTAAAGTAATAATCAAACTCAACAATATCCAAGTCTCAATAAAAATGCCGGAGACAAATCCGGTACCAAATATTCTACTGAAAGAACTAACTAAAATATTGGTGATTCCGGCTAGACCTCCCGAAATCACAACTAACTATCAAGCCCAAGTGCAGCTACTCACCAGATGGTCCATAAAGTGTTGGCTACCGATCCTCTAAGGCATAGTCTGGAAAAATATTTTCAGTCAAGAAGGAGCAAAGTACAAATCTCAAATAACAGTTCCATTAAATTGATAAGGACTATAAAGCAATAAACATGTGATGCTAGCTACTGAGAAGACAGTGAAATAAATACAATGGCAATTAAAGAGAGACAGGCAATAGGCAATATGATATAGTCAGTGCATGTATAAAAATAAAAAGAACAAGGAACAGTATCATATACGGGTGATGTAGTATATAATTTAAAATAGGGAACTGTAATCTATTCTAAGTGTTTGAAATAGTAGTTTCGAAATGTGATCGGCTTGGGAACATGTATGATAGCTATAGGGCCTGGCTAATCATGGGTGAAGAGCATGATTAACACTTATATTGTTCTATACTGTATAAAGGGTATGATCACATTTCTTACTAACTACTTCCCCACCCCCAACTAGTAATGTGGATCCAACCATGACACGTCACGATACACGAGCAAGTCCAATCTATCATGTACGATATCTAATATATATGTCGTGTACAATGTCAATACGATAATCAATGTAACATCTCATGACTGCAGATCCAAGCTATACTAGTCCGTGTAGCACAGTGTCAAGGATTCAGATGTAACATTTCATGATTCTTGAACTTATAGAAATTATCAAGGAATTGGAAATTATCAGAGAATGTACTTGCCTTGAGTCCTTAGCTGGTATTTATGGATGTCCTGTTCCAGAGTATCCCCTGGGTAAATCAACAGTCCTATAAACATATCACAAAGCAAAACCACATTTGCATCAGATGCTACGCTACCACACAGTCTATAAACACTAAATTCGGGACTTCTCTAGGTATGATACTGGTCACCTAGGATCACCTAGCAGATAAATATATAAGACACATTACCTGTTTAACTAACATATACATTAATGCTTACAATATATATATATATATACACCAAATTTAGTACATATACAATATTTATATGCATCATTTTATTTATATGTATACTATATATACAGGTTGAACAATATATTACTATATACATTAATTTTATATATTAAAAATATACTAAGTATGTATACAAAATACATGTATATACATATACAAGTTATATATATATGAGAATACGTAGTTATATATTAATATGTTGAAAATACATATGCCACATTACTACAACCAATATTGTATAAAACAAAATATATATATTGAATATCTATATAGATATATATATATATACCAAATCTTATTATATTTTCCATATACATATATATATGTACACATATATATACCAATTACCAAAATACATATTTACATACTTATACATTTATACCAAAATACGTATTTTATTACATATATTCTATATGAAATATACCAAAATAATAAATGTATGTATATGCATACATATACACTAAGTATTATTCTAATACACACACCAATATACGTAATTATATACATATATTCTATATCTACACATTAATATATATACAAATACATATACACATTGCATTCATATACTAAATATATATATATATATATACTATACATTATGTGTTTAAATATTAAATAATTAATTGCTATACATATTCATGTATTTAAAACATTAATTAGATAACTATTATATATATACATATAGTATATATACTCATACGTATATATATATACATATATATATACATATATATATATATAGATATATATATATATATAAAGAGGGAAGGGGAGAAGAAGAAGGAAACTTACAGAGGGGGTTGGCCAGAGTCTCGCCGGAGGGGGAACTGTGGCCGGAGGGTGGCTGAGCACGGGTGAACAGGGAGTCGGGTCTGGCCGCCGGAGCTGAACAGCGGCCGCCGGAGTAGTGCAGGGTCGGGCAGGCCGGAGCAATGGCCGGGTGGTTGGGTGAACCGCAGAGGGAGGCCGGAGCAATGGCTCGGTGGAGTTGGCTCTGGTGGTGTAGGAGGCTCGAGGAGGAATGGGGAGCGGCCGGGAATCAGTGGAGGGGAGGTGATCGGCTCGACGGGGACTCGAGCGCGGGGCATGAATTCGTGAGGGGGCCGTCGGACTGATGGCCGGCTGAACGCCGGGGTCGAGCTCGACTCTTGAAGCCACGGGGAGAAGAGCAGCAAGGGCTGCGGGGCTCGGCCGCCTGAAGGCTGGGCAGCAGGGAGGAAGAGTGGTGGTGGCAGGCCGCCGGACGCCGGAGTACTGGGAGTCGGGTGGACAGCAGGGAGCAAGGGGCCGGAGTTGCAGCCAGCGGAGGGAGAGGTGGAGGATGGTGTAGCGCCGGCGCCGGAGCAGGTCGGGAAAGCCGGAGCTTGGCCGAGGTGGATCTGTACAGTGGTCGCCGGGCGCGGGCTCAGTCGGCCGGGTGCAGTAGGGGCTGCGGGGGACTCAGCCGCCGGAGGGAGGCCACCGGAAACAATAGATGGGGGGAAATGAACAGTGTTCCCCTCCCCCCTCCCTTCTCTTTGAATTTGAATTCAAATGAAATAAAGAAGAAGGAGAAAGGAAGAGAAGAAGAAAAGAAGAGAATGAAAAGAGAAAAATGAGGAAGAGAAAGAGAGCTACGGTTAGGGAGGCTTGGGAAGGTGTGCTACCTAGGTTTTCTAGGGATTAGGGTTTGATGGGACAAGACATAATATAGGGAGAGAGTGTGTTGTGAAATCAAGGGTGGTGATTGACCCCCTTTAAATGAGGGGTCCAGATTTGACATGGAGAAAAATAATTCATAGAGGAATGAGGGTGAGGTTTAATTAAAAATTAATAGGGCTCTCTCATTGGTTTAAACGAATGGATGTTGACACCAAAAATGCTAATTTGTAAATTAGCCCCCTTAAATTTGGGTATTTGCACAGACACATAAAATGACGAAAATTTGGCGGGTAATTCGGTGTCCGGTGTTTTGTAGGGTCAGGGGACGCTGTATGATCGGTATGGGCTCAATTAGCAGTGCGCTGGAATTAAATTGGGATTTCAGAATTGGTTAAAATAGTATCCTCAATTTAATTAGAAATAAATACAAGTTGTGTTCTAAAATTAATTAGGAGTACATAGGGCCAAAATCAGGTCAGGTCATCAATACCAATAATGAAGTAGACTCAGAACAGGATATTACCCTAATTTGGGCCATACGAAAAATAGGTCAAGATTGCCTCCAATTTAAATTGGAACGCACAACGATACAAAATAGGGATTTATTAAATAACGTCCGCGATGATTTTTGTGCGGCTAGAAACAAGGTACATAGAGCATAATTATGTGTTGCAAAAATAGCAGAATGGAAGGCGGGCATGTCTAGGGCAAGATTATGAAATTTGTTGGAAGACAAAAGTTAGGATAGCACTCCAAATATCGAAGCAAAGACAATGCGCAAAATATTAAATAAAATGCGGTAATTAATTACAAACTCCAAGAATTAAATTCTAACTAAATAATTAAATACAAAAATTCCATAATTCCGACAGGTCTTCATCTACTGGGCCTCTAGGTCAAGTCTGCTAACTCAAATAAATGGACACTGCATCTAATACTATATTTAATTACACATCACACATAATTATTTAAATTAAATATACTGTCATGCAATTACTTAATTGTAACTACCATAACATTAAATATTATAAAAAGTCAAAAATATCCCTATTTTCGGAACATGGTAGTGACAATGTCGTAGCCTATATATATCATTTATTCTCTGGATGTCATTAAGCATCAGAAAAGAGCAGCTTTCTCTAAATGAGTTTTTCCCGTAAGGAGAGAAAGAGAGGTAAGCCAAGGAAAGAAAAGATTGGACTATCGTCGCCCACACGACGTCTAACCCAAGGAAGGAATACGTTAGAAGATCTTGGGGTCGATCGAAGTTGCTAAAAATCATCATCTTCTTCTCATTACTTCACATATAATTCGTGAACCTTAGTTTCCTTCTTTGAAGGGTTATATCACGCCTTAAACCTGTTCATATTCTATCAATCAATATGTACACCAATCAGAGGTCCTAGGGATACCCAATTCCACCACTTATTACATAGATTATAACACTATTATTATATTTTTATATATAATATAGTATTACTGCTTTATACAGGAAGACTATTATTTTGTATTTCAGAAAGAAAATATAGAAAGGTTTAGGACCGTTAGGTCACCAAGGTAGAATCTATAGACTGGGAACTGCATAGATATGGTAAGAATGATATGAGTGATAGCTCAAAAAGTATGGTAATGTAGAAGAGAAGTATTGTATAGTACATTCAGATTCATAACATGTTTTGTGTCAGAGTCTAGTTATCCATGCAATTGTATGGTCATTGGACAACTAGTACACAAGGTATTGTTCCTCAAACGATCATTGGGGGCATTATGATTGATTTGAGGAGCGAAGATGATGTACTACCGCAGGGTGATTCGTAGCCTCCAGTGGAGGCTTGCTACCCGAGCTGGAAGGTATCCCATTTTAGTAGAGTCCAGGATGGTTTGTGGTGCTAGTGACATGCATATAGTTAGGATGTACGCTAACATCAATCTGTTTGCATGCCTATCGAAAAGTTGCATAAACAGGCTACAGCGATGGCAGATGAGGAAACGGGATGGACCAAGGTTCAAGGAAAAAAATAGACTCTTTCCGTTCTTCTCGGGTTGCTCTTCCTGGCTCGACCTCACTCTGCTCGCCTTCTTTTTCGACTCTCACCAAGGAAGGATTTGACTCGTTAACAAAGGCTTTCTCAGTCAACACTACTGATCAATCATTTGATATTATCAAGGAGTGTCGGGATGCTAAATGCCCCTTTCAGTTCATCGCTAATTGGTTCATCAAGAATATGAATACACAAGATAAGCAGATTGCACGATACACTTATAGTTTATGGAGGCTAATGATTATCTTTTACAAGGAACCTTGTGATACATTGCTTTTTATTCATTATAAATTGATATTGTTACCATTATATGGACATGGAAGGATGGTAAGTATTGGGTAAGATCAACTTTGTTACTTTGTTACATGACACTTTATGATTACAACACAAGTATGCTTTATTTCTACTATGTCATGTAACTGATCATAAGGTAAGATTACAAAGATCAAATAATTTTTCTTATACTCACTTAAGAACATGTTGGTTTTATTTAAGTGGGCGAGAAGCCACTCACTAGTGCATTTTTATGTACTGATCTGCCACAAGATCCTCGCATGTGCAGAGTTTGCTTGAACGAGATGAGGCATTAGAGCTTGGTTTACTCTTGAAGCATTGCAGTCAAAGATGTTGTTGATTTTATATATATAGGACATAATGTATGGAATATCGTTGTTTGAACATTTCTTGAGTTGTAAGCCTTGTGACATGATTTATTGTTTTGAGAGAGAGAAAGAGAGAGAGAGAGTGTGTGTGTGTGTGTGTGTGTGTGTGTGTGTGTGTGTGTGTGTGTGTGTGTGTGTGTGTGTGTGTGATTGTAAAAAGTTGTTCTTTGGCTTCGAGTCATTATAATCCCACTGCAATATCAATAAAGAGAATTCTTTTGTATATTTTGTGTCGATTCAACTTTTTTGCGTATTTATGCTACTATGACTTTGTAACTTAGTTGTCCAGTCGGTTGTTTTGGTGCTTGCGTTGTAAAAGCGTAATTTAGACTTGTACGATACCACGCCTGGTGACGACATTCGGTTATGTGGAACCGAGGCATAAAATGTTAGCCTGATGTCACGCCCCGCTCCCAGAATAGTGGATAAATACGGGGAGGACATGGTCAGCTACTTTCGTACAAAGTATATAACGTCGTACGGTAATCACGGTTGTCAGTCATGTTGGGTATCATAGCATGTAATCATATATATGGCCTAAATCTAATCTCATATGCATATGTAACACAATGAAATAAGCATCAAGAATAATTACGAATGGAAATCATGTAGGACCAAACGGTCAAAATACTCATGACAATTAGAAAGTCTATAATAAAAAAAGATGTAGACGAGAGTACCTACCCACATAGTTCCCAATATGATATGGAATTGAAGCTCATCCTCCAAGTTAGGTCTAGATGATCCATAGGATCGGTCACAGGCAATCTGGAAATAATTCAGGGTTGATCACGCCAACCGCAGCAAGTACCAGAAAGGAAGACTCAAGGACGGGTGAAGAAAACCAACAAGAAACATAGGCAATAAATATATAGAAATAGCAATAATTAGGGTAAGAGATCGTATGGTGCCAATGCATGATTGCAAAGTATAAAGCATAACCAAACAGCAACTACATCATAACATCCAATATCTACTAAACCTGCGTCGTCAACTAAAATTTGTAACAAGTCAACCGAACAGTAATCAACCCCTACACCAAACAAAGACAAGGGAATGAATCACTACACCGGGACAACATATGTACTAGCCGACTAGCAAGTAGCATACCCTAAATAAGGAATCAATAATCAATAACAATCATCCAATATCCACTAATACCTGCATCGTCAACTGGGCTCAGTAATCTGTCATTAAAATAGTAATCTACCTCTATACTAAACAAGGACAAGAAAATAAATCACTGCACCTAGACAGACTATGTACCAGCCAACTAACAAGCAACACACTATACAATTATATGAATAAATGGCCACTCAAATGCCTATGGCTTGCTAGGTGAAGTCTTGGTTACCCCAATAATATAATAGATATGAATCCTCATATCGTGCTACGTCCGAGCAGGGCTAGCCGAGCCAATAATAATAATGCATAAAACCTAGAGTATGCATCGGTCCCTCGTACGGCTACTATGCTAATGAATCAATATATAACTCATAGTACATATAGTAATCATATACTGTTGTTTGCGAGAAAAATTTTATACGAAACTTTTGCGTTACAAACTATTGAAAAGAAAGAAAAGTACAAAAAAGATTCTAAACAGGAATCTAAGTATAGTTGATTATGGAAAAGTATAGCTATGGAGATATGATCTACGGATGATCACTTTACTCCTTGGACCACTCGACGACGAAGAAATACAGGGACTGCAGTGAACAACTTGGAGAGTTGAACAATAAGAAAGCTTTGGCAACAACGACACGAGAAGCTTCTATCTCTCATTCTGTTCCTGAATTTCAAAGACTTGAAAATCCTCCATGTTTGGCACAGTAGCGCACTTTTGAAGAAATTGGCACAGGGGCGCACTTTTGATAAAATTTGGCACAGTGGTGTACTTGCACTTTTGATGAAATTTGGCACAGTAGCACACTTTTGATAAAATTGGCACAGCGACTGGGTCGATAAACGATAACCTGGGTCTGCGTGCCGCAGCAAAGCTGTAATTATGACTTCTGACTCTTTGGTTTCTGCATCTGTCAGCTATCAATCTATTACATTAAATATTGAGAGAGAGTGCACGTCTTTTGAGCTTTTGTGCGCCATCTTCTGAAGTTTCAAGAAAGTGCGCCAAAGTAAGAAAGTGCACATCTTCCTTCTGAAATAAGTAGAAAGTGCGTCATCCTCTAAATAGAGAGAAAGTGCGTCATTCTTCCTCTGTTGGATTTATTTGTAGAAAACTGTGTCATCTATTTAATGTGCACTTTTTTTATGCTTCTACAAGGCCCCCTTCAAAAAATTTGAATTTGTTCAGATGAATTTAAAATACTTTGAATTAGAAGCAAAAACGTTGTTGAGATATTTGTGCGCACACTCTGGACAGAATCCTAACAGATTACTAACGTGGCTTTAGTAATGGTTTGTTGTGCAAATCCCGAAGAGTCTTAAAAGTCGAAGAGTCTTAGAAGTAGAAGAGTTCTCCCCCCCTCCCCCAAATATATAAATAGGCAGGTTTCGGAGAGAGAACTTTTTTACTACTCTTAAATCTCTTCGTCTCTTTCTTTCTCAAGAAACCCTAGCTTTCTTCTTCCTTCGAAGCTTTTAGAAATGGCCCCAAGGAAATCTCAGATGAGCAGCAAGGACAACAAGGGTAAAGGAGCGGCTTCTTCTTCTCGAACGATTATGAGGTCGCCGGTGAGGCCGAGAGTGACTCAGCCTACTAGAGAATGGCTCAATGTGTCATCGTCGTGAGTCACATCAGGAGATGTAGTACATCCTCCTCTGATAGGCATGGCGGCTGTCTTCTTCTTTCCTATTTTCTATTTTTCTTTTACATGTACAATATAATCTTTTAAAAATGGAAAAAAGATGAAAGAAAGAAAGAAGAAGAAGAACGAAGACACATAATACAGAGACACGTGTACACGCGCACTTTTCTCTCCTTTAGAGAAGAAATATCCACTTTGGCGCATTTTTCCTTGTTCAGAGCAAAAATAGTCATATTGGCGCACTTTTCCTCGTTCAGAGTGGAAACAGCCATTTTAGCGCACTTTTCCAATTCTTGGAGAATCGATGCACTTTTCCAATTATTAGCGAGTCTGCGCACTTTCTCAATTATTGGCGAATCGGCGCACTTTCCTAATTATTGATGAGTCAGTGCGCTTTCGTCTATTTTGATAGATTGGCACATAAAATGTGCTTATCTCTCTTCTTTATGAGATTTGTTGACTCCTCGTTTGTGGTTTTTTACAGTTGACTTGAGTATGGATCCTTTGGCTGAACTGATGGGATCCACTACTGGACTTTTGCATACAAATTATCTAGAAGACTTATCGCATACTGAGTTTCCCCAATATGATAAGAAAATTTCTAGCACACGCCAATTATTGATAATCGGACAAGGAGAACGAATGTTGACGTCTTTGATAAGCGGCGAACCTCTCACTTCCTTTGTGAATGAGATATATTCGAAGCCGGCTTTCTTGTTTGGTGATTCCATTCATCAATCTTCTCAGCCTAAGAAAAAGAAGGAGAAGTGGTTGTTCAAGGTTCATGGTAGGGTCATATATCTTCCAGAGATGTCGAGAATTTTTTCGTTGTCTGCCTTCTCCCATGTCACTTATCCACGAAAGATAGAGTGGGATTTGACTCCCCTTATTAATGGAAATAAGACAGGGAAGATTAGCTACAAACAGGTTCATTTTTCAGTTTTGGCGATGGACATTTAGTTCAAATTCGAGGACTTCATCCTGGGAACGTACAAGCAAAAATTCTTCATTGATTCAACCCATTCAGTCTTCTTTGTTCACCAATATTTATACTGATATTGAAGGTGCTTATCCTCATAAGAACGTTCGACTGCCAGGATGGTTGACCAACGAAAACATCTATTGGCGTCGAGCAATGACATGGATATTGGACCAATATACCAAAAATCTCGTATCTCCGGGTTTATACAATGCCTTGTTAGCGACTTGCTATGGCATTGCGCCCAATGCCAATATATTCTTGGCTTTGTTAGAGCGATATAACTCTAGTACTGGAACTATTTTTACTCCTCGCGGTGAGTTGGGGTTCGCCTTACACGAGATAAAATACATATCAGTACCGCCAACAGGGAAGATTCCTTATGAGGAGTACGTACCTACCAACGCAGAACTGGCAGATTTAGCGAAGACTGAGTCGTGTTTAGTTAAAGTGTATCAAGAACTGATATGCCACTACTTGGCTTGCAACCATCACTACAACACTATT
Source organism: Iris macrosiphon (assembly GCA_036927795.1). Taxonomy (NCBI): domain Eukaryota; kingdom Viridiplantae; phylum Streptophyta; class Magnoliopsida; order Asparagales; family Iridaceae; genus Iris; species Iris macrosiphon. The sequence goes on along the minus strand of JAYESA010000014.1, from coordinate 31,481,100 downwards.
TCTGGCACTTTCTTTATCAGGAAGTAGTTTCAATACCTCTTCAATGATAGAAGCGAGAAAAAATGTACAGAGATCCGACCGATTCGACCTTTGAGTTCTACCAAACTTAAAGAACTCATGGTAATTCATAATGTTGAGGATAAGTCATTTGAGGATCGTGTGGGAAGTTTTGCAGCAGGCACACCAGCTATTATCTATCTCAGACACACTCGTGCAAAGATTTCGTCTGAAGCTTTGTTGGCCGGATATTTCTTTTTATGGCTCCGAAGATGGGTAGTCCCTGGAGGTTCAGGCTCAGTGGATCTCCTCCAAAGGAATATTTTATTCCCTGTAGTTCGTCTGGTTTTCAAGCATCGACTGTCCTTGCTACTAGCCATTGTGTGCCGTTTGAACGCTAGTTTATGGAAACTTGCTCATAATTTGGCAGTAGATCCTCGACAGGAGGAATTCCCTCGAACAGAGCTTCCATTTACCTATCTGATGGGTTAGTTGATTTTATACAACCAAAGTTTGATGGCTCCCAGCTTGGCTCAGGCTGACAGGATAGCACACTTATTCCATTGCAGATATAGGCTTTCTAAATGGACCTATATTACACCTTTTCAAATGAGGCAATCTTTAAACAAGGGGAACAATTAGAGCTTTTATTGCACTGTTCCTGACGTTGCAACTTAGCATCATGATTCGAGTTTTACTGACGAGGGGACCACCATGTCGAGGTTGCCATCAAGGATCTTTTCATGGTTGATCTTTATCAGGCCCTCTCATTTGGTATATAGAAATGGCAACTGATGCACCTTCGAACCGTATATACCTAGCAGCTTTGCAAGATAATTTGGCTATAACCAATTACACGATGGAAATGCTACTCCGTATCTTGCAAACGCTGGAGGTTTAATCGATGGTGCCCGGGGATGGAGATATTTCATTATGGGTTATACAGGAGCTACTTTTACTCTACCTGCACCCAACCCTCCTTTACGCCTATTGCATTCCTTTGCCTAGTTTTATTGTTTTATAAAACATTTTTATGGGAACTTGCGGGTTAGTTTCTGAAACCCGATGGAAGGAGTCAATCTGGAGCCAATAAGACCTTCTCTAATCAAAAAGGAGGATAATGTGCCATTATATGAGATATTGTAAACTCTTCCACATGTGCAACCAAATATACCTACCCCTGCCATAGTGGTTCAAAAATCTTGGAAGCATAAGATTACGTTCCCTACTGAGGGCCGGCCTGCCAATAAGAGGGTTTTTGTCACAAAGCCTAGGAAGCCGCAATCGAATATTTGTGCTCCTTCAGGAAGGAATTTGATTGACGAACTGATTAGTTCGTCGGAGCAGCCTGGACCGTCCGTCTCTTCTCCAATGATGCAAAGGATTAGCACTTATGTTCCCCACTCTAGTATTGCTACAGGAATAAATATTGCCCCTGCTCCTGCAATAGTCAGTTTTGCAGATCCTATCATTGATGCTGCGGCTCAATTTATTCTACCGATTGCATTCATACCTCCTCCGCCGATGGACCCGAAGAATCAGGTTGCTCCGTCAGTGGATCCAAAGGATCAACCTGCTCTGGGAAGTCCTGATTCCAGGGTCAGTTGCAACGAAGAAGATGTTGGTGTAGAAATAATTTTACCTTCTCGGGTTGAAGTTAGTGAGCAGATCGAGTCACAAGCTAACATTGATGCTACAGCCCCTAAAGATATACCTGGATAGGATAGTTAGGCTCAGCCTCAATCTTCTATAATTATAGCTGGGCTTGAAGATGCTATATAATAGATTGATACTAAACCTGTTATTTTTGAAGCGAGCATGACAATGAGTGATTACGATAATTTTCTCATTCATGCTGATTCGTCTGAGGTGGAGGCTTCGTTGACAGGCCTGAGAAATTCTTTGGAGGGACAGACTCCTGAAGATGAGTATGTACCACCTGGCTCTGGTATGTTTCTCTCTATTCTTTCTATACCACAAGTTCTTACGTTGCATGCTTTATCGTCAAAAATTTATGCAATGATAACTCCGGCTAGCATAGGCCAAGGTGTCACTTATTTTCATAGCTCGACGTGCATATATCTTAATTACAATTTGTTGTTTATTGATCATATTATTTGTTCGATTTTTATTTTTAGGTGATGAAATTGTGATAGGAGTTTCTCTAGAGAGGGATGAAGAGACGATTATTTTGCAGGCTGAAACAAATTATGTTATTGATATCACAGTTTCGGCTGTGGATATCGCGGCAATGCCACCAGTAGCTTCAACTTATCTTATGGAAGAAATGATCAGTGCTGCTAAAATGGCTTCCATTATTAGCCCGAGAGTATGAGCAGCAGGTTCTTCCTCTTTTGTCTCCAGTGTCGAGGCTACAACTGTCACAACAACTACCTTCATGCATCATGGTCGAGGATTAGCAGAAATTATCGTGACTCCAAGTTAAAGCACTCATTTTAATGCTTTAGTATAAGATTATACTTCTGCTTGCTATTCAACATTAAAGGAGTTGATAAATTTGGTGGTCGAGAAAGGTTTATACTTTGAGGATGTAAAAGATGCTAGCTTGTCCATGATCCAACTTATCAGAAATTTTAAGGATGAAGCTAGGGCTGCTGCTCTTGAACAAATCTTGATAGGCCTTGAGCAGCTTATTAATGAATATCTACAGCTTAAAAGTGGGGATATCTCATCTCTAATTCAGACTGATTATGAGTCAATTACTACTGAGTTCATGAAACTTCAGACCACTTTCCATGAGCATATAAAGATCCATGCTGAGAAGACTGTCCGAATAAATACTTCTATGAAAGAAGTAACTTCTTCTTTGCCTCTTCATCATTCTGCCCATGATGAACCTAATAACAGGGCGATATAGCTCAAAACTCAGATTCAAGAACTCGAAGCCCAACTCAAGCAAGCGAGAGGAGTTGAGGGTGACTGTGGACCAACATCGACAAGAGCTGGTACATTGTGACTAGAAAGAGAATAACTTTTAGAGCTTGAGCACAACAAGGACGAGCTTGACCATGCTCGAAATAAGATGATAGAGTCATATACTTTTATGGCACCTTTTGTTACAGATGACTCTAGAATGCTCGAAGCATGTAGGAGAGCGACATTGAAAAAAACCAGCAACTAGCTCGACTAACCCAGTTCCTCCTTGATTTTCTACTCCCTCTGAGTGAAATCTATCTTATGCTCTTCCTTGTTTTATTTTCTTGTAAGTTTCCCAATGAAAATATATTGAAACTTTTAGTTTTGAACAATGTTTGTTTGTTGTGGACCCATTATTTTTTGCATATCTACTATTAGATACAAATAATAGGTTAGAGTAAAACGAGATCAGAGGTAATATGGACGTGATATATTTTCAAACAGGATTCCACTGAATATAACTTCTCAAAGGTATTATGGACATAACAGAATAATTATGTGGAGAAATTTGGTAGATTTATCACATAAGTAAAACTCATGCTGAGTACAAATGATAAATTATATGGGATATAATACTGTCAGAGATGATATGAACGTGATAGCTCACTTAATTTATTCCATCGGGGAAGAGAATAGAGAGTAGTTCAAGGGTGAACTATTGTCTTCTCTTTAGGGGATGGTAAATGGAATATAATTCAGAGGTAGTATAGACATGAATCATATTACATTTATTGACCGGTGAATAAACATGTGAGATAATTCCCAACCCAACTGGGGATCAGGAATAGGATATCCTTAAAACAACTGGGCTTTAAGAATAGAATATATTTTTGCTGGAGAGAATCGTTTAGATGATCTCAATGAGAGTGTTCCGTTAGATTTGAGTATGGTCCCACTGGAGATCTTTGAGGACCCATTACCTATGTCTTATCCGAAAATGAATATAGGTAATAGTTCGAGAGGTCGTGTAGGCTACGAGTTGTTAAAGATTTAATGATGTATTTGATGTACATCTTATTTTAATCTGCTGGAGATGGAGAGGAATATGTCATGCTTAGACATAATACTTCTTGAGAAATTTATTCTTGGTAAGCATCATTATCAAATCTCTATTAGGTTTAGCGAGTCTGTAGGCTCCGTTGGAGAATACTGTCTCCACCACATAAGGGCCTTCCCACTTAGCTTAAAATTTGTCTTTGCTTTTACGGGTTGTGATCATAGGTCTCCTTACTGAAAGGAATTCTCTGACCTGGAATATTCTTTTCTTGACCTTTCAATTAAAATCTCTGGAAATGCGTGCTTGGTATAGCTCAATACGAGGTTGAGCTTACAAGCGATTTTTATCCAATGCTTATAATTCTTGTAGGCGCAATCGATCATTATTCTCTACTGTTAGCTCATTAGCAATAGCCATTTTAAGAGAAGGTATCCAAATTTTGAGCTGAAGAACTGCTTCACATCTGTAGACTAAAAAGAATTGTGTACAACCAGTTGGAGTTTAAACTATTGTACGATAAGCCCATAAATACTTCTCGAGTTTCTCATTCCAATCACGTTTGTTGAATGAGACAAAATTTTTAAGGAGTTTGATTATGGTCTTGTTGAAGGCTTCTGCTAAGCCATTGGCTGCTGGATTGTAGGCTGTAGATGCTATATTCTGGATTCAATTCTTGTCACAGAATCGATAAAATGCTTTATTGTTGAATTATGGCCCATTGTCATGTATTATCCTTCGATGAACACCAAAACGATAAATAACATGGTATTTGTCGAAGTTATTACATTGGACGTCTTAACTTCAATGAACAGAACTGCTTCTGCCCATTTGGCGAAGTAATCGGTTATTACAAGTATAAACCGATATCCTCTAGAAGAAACTGGATTAATCGGACCAATAATATCCATTCCCCAAACTTCAAAAGGCCAGAAAGCAGTTGTAGGGTGTAAGAACTCTGTTGGTTGGTGGATAAAATTAGCAAGGATTTGGCATGATCTACATTAACGAGCGTAATCTACGGCATCTGCCACCAAGGTGGGCCAATAATAATCCATTCTCTTGAGGCAGTCTTGAAATTTAAGACCTGGATGATGTGCACCACAGATGCCATTATGAGCTTCACAGAGTGATTATCTTGCTTCAGGGTTGGAAAAATAACGTAACAGCAATCCCTCATAAGAACGACGATATAATATTTTGGATGAGGCATCATAATAAAATCAGAGTGAACGTCGTTTAATAGAAGTGGCATCTTTCGAATTTTTTAGAAAAATCCCATAAGCAGCGTAGTCTATAAAAGGGTCTCTGCAATCTTTATCCATGGAGGTTGACTTTATGACGTAACTCTGTTCAACGTGCAAGTAATTTTTTGTACAGAACAATTCTTGTCCTGCTAGCGTAATTGATTGTCGTCTCTTTAGAAAAATGACCAATGATATTGTTAATCCTGCTAAAGCATCTGCTTCTATAAACTGAGGCACATGGTCAATGAAGAATTCTTTGAAAGTAAAAGCCAGTTCTATTACCGCTTGATGATAAGGGATGAGGTCTTCATGCCGAACCTCGTACTCTCCCCTGATCTGATTGACTATCAACTTAGAATCTCCGTAAGCTTCAAGATATTATATATCCAATTCTTTAGCTAATTGGAGACCAATGAGTAGAGCATTCTATTCTGCCACATATTTGGAACATTGTTCACTGAGAGAATATGCTCGATGAATGAGTAATTTGTCAGGAGATACTAGGACTATGCCAACTCCAGCTACTATATTGCCTTTGGGTCCTATTCTTGATGTCCCGTCAAAGAATAGTTGCCAGGTGTCATCTTCCATGGCCATATTAGACTCTAAGACTTCATTTGGGATATCATCGTACAGTTTGAAAGTTTTTAGTACAGGATGAGCTGTCAGGAAGTCAGCTAGTGCTTGACCCTTTACTACTTTTTGTGGGACATATACCATGTCATAAGGTGATAGCAACATTGCCCATGTGGCTAACCGATAATTAAGTGTACTCAGCTTAGTCATCAATACCCGGAGAGGATTCACTCTGGATATGACATGAATGGTTTGACCTGACACATAATGTCATATTTTATGAATAGCAAACATCAAGACGAGACATTCTTTTTCTACCAGATAGTATCGATGTTCAGTATTGACCATCATGTGACTTAGATAATAGATCGCATATTTATGGCCTTCGTTACTTTTCTGTGTAAGAAGAGCTCATAGGGAGTGATCCATTGCTCGAACATACAACAAAATAGGTTTTTCTATGATCGGAGACACCAGAACTGGCATCATCCCGAGAGATTGGAGATGAATCTCCTACTGTATGCCAAACGTCCTTTCAGGGATTCAATATTAACGTAGTATGAAGTAGTGTCTTCTTTATTCATAAAATACAAGATTTGTTCATCTTCCACATAGTCAATAGAATCTTTGGTCTTGATAGGAGGCTTGGCATGATTGATGACTAGGGATTGATTCACTGATATTGGTTTCTTATTACGATGAAGGTCATAACAAGGGGCTCATTCTCCAATGTTGGCTTTTCATTCCAGCAAAACGTTATAGGATACATCAGAGTCGATCACATAGCATGTGACTTAAGTACGTAGATCGCCTATCTGAATTTTTAGGCGTATCTTTCCCAGCGGTTTACTCCTTCCAGCGTTGAAGCCTAGAATGGTAGTGCTAGTACTAGACAGGTTGTGCATTGGTATCTTCAATCCCCTCAATAGATTTTTAGGAATGATATTGAGTGAAGAACCTGGGTCGATGTGAATCTAGTTCACCTTAATAGATCCGATATATCCAGTATAATACAAAGGTCTGTCATAATGATTATCTTTGAGTAGCATGTCATCTTACGTGAAGGTGATGTTAGGAATCTTCTCGATCATGCTGGGCATTGAGGACACGCTAATGGATCTTCATCAGGAGTCTTGAGTTGAGCTAAGTATGAGTCTGCATGTATCAGAGCTTCGCTCAAAGCTTCACGGGTCTCCTTCGACAAACGAAGTAACTCAAATATGGAAAGCCAGGCTGGGGTATTGGCCAATTATGCTAATATATCAAAATTGTAGGGATTTTTAAGTCCTTGGGGTACATTCTTTTTCAAGGATTTGTAGAAGCGTACTTTCTTTTGCTTTTCTTTCTCTGTCATAGTAGGCTTCGAAGGATCAGGTTCGGTTGTGACCGGAGCAACAGAAATTGGTGAAGTAGGAAAAGTGTCAGGAATATCTTCCAGGATAGATTCGTAAGTTTTATGATAATCTTTGCCAGACCTAGTACCCATCATGGCTTCTTTTTCAGGCATCGGAGAAAGAAGTACCATGTTACAATACTTGAGTTTTTTTTTATCATGCCTCTGTTTGGAGCTAGTCTGTGGGCTAGTTTTATCGTAACCCAATCCACTACGGGTTTTGTTAGACTGTCCTTGGAGTTGTAGAGAAATACGTTGCCCCTTGCCAAAGTTCAAACCTTCAGCTTTCGGGAAGTCATACCCCTTATTTTGCATCAAGCGTACAAATTGCTGGCTATATCGATAAAATTGGGGACGATCCTCCTCAAGCACCAGAGTTGAGGTCGATGCTCTAATGGTTGCCGAAGGAGGAGAAAAAATTTGTGTGGGAACACCTTCATAAGAACTGAAAATTTGTTGTGTCCTATACAGTGGAACACTTCCAATCATGAACCATTGCCGGTGTGTCAAGCAAAGCTTGCGAGTAGAGCTTGTTGGGGTCATGTTTAGATTTTAAAATCTGCTCTCGAGAGATACATCTTCTTGATGTTCATATTGATCTTGATCTTTGTCTGAGTGATTATCAAAAAATTCATAATGCATGATTTATACTTCTTACCCTTCTTGAATTTTATATTGCAAGATTTTGCTCCCTGGTCCCAATTTGGCAGCAGATCAGGATGAATCCATATAATCTCGCCATGATCTGTAGTAAGAGGCACCAATCCCTCTGTTTGATTTTGAGGAGACGGGAGATTTAACACTTCCATCGTAGTTCGAGGTATTGGGATAATACCGTTTGGGACTTCTTGTGCTAAAAAGTTGTCGAATTGAAGACACACCATATTGGCAGTGACCGTCTTCTCTTTATTGTGAAGGGTGATAACTTTAGCTTATATCAACTGTTGGATTTTTCTTTTCAAGACACAACAAGCCTTAGTAGGATGATGTACATATTGATGGTATAAGCAATACTTTGAGTCATCTATTTTACCGGCCTTATTTGGTCGTTTGATGTCAGGCAACTGCAACTTATTTCTTTTTATCAAGCATTCAAAAATACTATGGATATCACTCTCGTCAAAGGAATATTCTTTCTTAGGCCTGAAAGACTCTTGAGGCTTTTGCGTTGGAGGAGAGTTTGGTCACTTTGACAGGTTTATTGCCAAGGCCTCCTCTCCTTTGTTGTTACGATTATTTGCACTGTTGGAGGAACATTTTCCTTCCGTATTGGTCATTTGTAACCCCAAATTACGTTCCACCTTTGTATTACCTTCAGCAACTTTGGCCCCAATGATGAACGTTGTCCAGTCTTAAAATTGAGTTGGACCTATCCAGAGCCCTATTGTAGGCAATAGGTTCTTTTTACAAGTATCAATGAATATGGAGTCTGGAATACCGGGGGGTAACTTTAGAGTTGCTTGCCTGAAACGTTCCACAAATTCACGAGCGTATTCTTTCTCCTTCTGTTTGATATCTATGAGTGAAGACATCATCATATCCATGCCTTCCTCATAGAATCGTGAGAGAAAAAGATATTTCATGTCATCAAATGAGGATATATAGTTATCAGGTACGCTGCGATACCAATCGTAGGCTATACTGGCCAAGCATCCAATGAATAATCTAGTAAGGAGAGCATCTTTTTTTGTAGATGAGCAGTCATCATATTGAAGTAATTAATATATTGGCTCGGTGATGTCCTGCCTTCAAACAAGACTATTTATTAAGGCTTATATTTATGAGGGAATGGAATATTATCCCAATGAAGAGGATAAGGCTATTTCACCCCCAGCTTGTGGAGTTGGTCTTTGTTCTTTAAAATATCAACCTATGCACGCAACTCTCGGATAGCTTCGAGAGGATCTTCTGATCGGAGTAGTGCAATTGATTGATAAGATCTTGTTTGAACAGGTATTATCACTGGAGGAGGTCTACTACCACCATTGAGAGGATTGAGAATTGGCATTGCTGACTCTTGGTTCATGACTGCTTATGGATTTGTGTTATCCTATAGAGGTGTTATTCCAGGTGTAGGCTGTGCATGTATGAATAAAGCCACTTGGACAGGTACTGGTGTAGCAGAATATTGAGCTGTCATTATTTGATGCATATTTTATATCATAGTATGCATGTCTCTGAGAGCGGTCTCTAACAAGTTGAGGCATTATTCGGTGGCTTCTAATGGAGAAGCATCTTGTTCATCACCGACGGCATAAATACTAACATCCATGTGTACAACAGAGGGATTGGTAGAAAGAGCCGTGTAGTTGGAGTCTATACTGTCAGTTTTAGAATCGAAGGGATTGCTACCCCCAGCCTCAAATTCTGAGAAATAGGGATTCTCGTGAAGAACGAGCTCCCATATTCGAGAACGAGTGTTTTGGTATACTCCTTTAAAGGAGTCAACGAGTTGGTCAAATCTTTCTTGGCTGGGTGTTCTTGAAGAATTTTGTCTTGATTGTCTCCTGCTATGGGGAAGACGTGAAGCCATGTATGGTAAAGCAAGGAGCGGTTCGTCATCATACTCCTGGTTGTCAACTTGTTTTATATGTCACAGTTTAGGAGACACAGTGTAAGTCAATCGGTCAAACACAGACCATTTTGCTGATGCACAGAAATATTCAATTATAACTTTATGACAATTACAATGATGTTCATTAGGAAATACCATTGCAAGGTCTGAAGGATCTCTCTCCGTACGCTTTTGTACAATAAGTTTGCATAAGTCATAAGGAGGAAGAGAAAAGGATGATGAGTGCAGACTCTGTCTCTTTACATGAGATACATTAGACCTCCTATGCACTTTTTTAGTTTCCTGCGTGTAAAGTGAGGTGCTGACTTGATTGGCGTACGATCAGTCGTCTCTCGCACCATTGTTCTTCAAAGATGAGGGGAAATTATTCTAAATGTTCTTCACAAGTTCATGCACACAAACATGTCACGACCCGTCCCTGAATAATCGGGCATGGGCCGTGGATACGTCCAGCCTACGCCGCAACATCGGCGATAGAACGTTGTATTGGTATTCTAGACTATTTATCAATAATGATCATCAAAACATAATGATAACTCAATGAAATAAATACTCAATCAAGAAATCTATAAGAAACGAATATCATATAAGGAGAATAAAATAAGAGTCAATACATCACACAAAACTAATAATATCCAAAAGAGTCTCCAAAAGAATATAAGCACCTAATGTCAAAGTTGGACACAAATTAAGTACAATAATCTGTCTATCTACTGAACTATAGGCAATGTGTCCTCGGCCTCAACTGGGATGAGCCCTTCCTGAGCCACGGTCTCTCGCTCTAGGCCTACTACGTCCTGAGGTCCGTAGTGAGTGGGATACCACTCCTCAGTGTCATCTGGAAAAAAAATCAGTCAGGATTGGAGCAAAGTATACCACTAACAACAGTTTCCATAAATGATAAAGACTATGTAGCAGTAAATAGAGAGAATATACAAGATAAATAGAGCATGGCAGGAATATACAGGAATAAGAATGCAATAATATATATACAAGAAAAATGAACATCATATATAAGAGTCAGGAAATACAACTAGCTAAGTGAGTGAGTACTAGATTTAACATGTGATCGTTTGGGTCTTTTGTTCAGGAATCATGGCCTGGTTAATCATACATGCGGTATTTGATTAACACTATACAGGAAAATAGGAACTGTAGGGTATGATCACATATCTACACTAAATACTCTCTGCCCCCGACTGGTATAGTGGATCCATGGCACGCTATAATACGGGATTCTCTGAGAAGGTAGCAAGTCTCCCTAAGAATCAGTGTCCATAAAAGCACAAGAACTACAGGGCTTGCACAGGATACGCCAGGAACCACCATGAATAACATCTCATGACGGGATCCAGTAATACCAATCTGTGTAACCATGTATCAAGAAGTCAAGGATATCTACAATAGATACAGAAAACATAGAAAATATCATAAACAAAAAATTATCAGAGAATGTACTCGCCTAAAATCTGGGGTAAAGTATCAACGGTATTCGTAACAGTGCATCGAAGACCTAAATACGAAATATCATATCAATACAGTATTTTGGAATCATAAATAATACTTAAATAGGTTAAAACCATATTCTAGGTCAAAACTAAGTCAACTAAGGTCAAACCAAGTCAACTAGGGTCAAACTATGTCAACTAAGGTCAAACCGGTCAAACTAGGTCGAATCTTAGTTTCTAGGTCAATGTTAGTTATATACACTATATATATATATATATATATATATATATATATATATATATATATATATATATATATATATATATATATATATATATATATATAATATAATATAATATAATATATATACCAATACCTTGGTCTATATGTGGTACCTTAGCCCGTATCACAAATCTGCCTCGTATCTTGATATGTCCAACATCTTAGCAATACCTATACTATTACCCATAACTTAGTATCATAATTACACTATATAAACCTATAATCACCAATATATAATAATACCTTAACTTCCTTAATTTATATTGATACTTAAAAGATACTCAACTCCACACACTAATCAAAGTCTGAAACAGACTTCCCACATTACCATGATACCTCATTAATACCTTACTAGTATCTTAGCCCACAACCAAACTTAACATCCCATATCTTGACTGATACACTATTAGCATAACTTGGCTCACCTCTATACTATACCCTAATACCTTGGTATCTTGAATTATTACCCTATCTCACCCACTAACTCATCTTAACTATCTTAAGTTATAAGGAGACACTCTCACTGATTCATATTAGTATTTGAATACTTACTCTCAACCTTGAGATACACCTTATTCTTATATCCCTTCACTGTTAAGACCTGGACATCTCCCTCTCCTCCTTCTGATATTAAGCATTCCCTATTTGTTATGCACATCTGTCTACAGCACACCTCAAGATGCTCCAACCGACTGTTTCTGATACTTGATGTCAAGCAGCTGCTGCAAATGCCTAATGTGCACAGAAGTGCACAATATGTGCAATACTTTATAGTGCACATAGGCCTAACAGTCTACTGCACAACAGTGTACCCGAGTGCACTGTTATTGGACTTCAAGATCAGGGTACCCGACTGCTTGCAGTCACTGCTCGAGCGCACTGCCAGTGTACCCGATGTACAGTGTGTATAGCACACACCTCAAATACCCAAACAGTACACTGTGCACTGAACAAAGATGCACTGGACTGCTCTCCTCCCTCATACATATATAGACACATATGAGCACATATAATCAATTCGTCAAACACTTTGTGTGAATACTAGAGTATCATACTCAATAACCTCGATACTCCCATGATATGCATCCTCCAATACTTTAATTTTAACTAAAACACCAAGGCACATATAACATATAAATTATAACTATAATTATGTAATATAGACTAATTATAATAGATCTATGAGTATATGGACACAAGCAACCAATACTACGAAACACCAATTTTAACCCCATGTCACCATGTATCATGACACACACTCTCCATGGCCAATTGTGGTTACGTAGAACCCATCACATATCACAATAGACTCGATTGGTCATATTGAGGACACGACACAACCAACACATGGACACAACTTGAATTTTCCCTAAATTAAGCCCAAAAACCAACAATACAACTATCAAATGCATAAATCTACCCAAATTGAGGCTCTTAGTGCCTAGAACTATCATAGAAAAGTTATTTTCTCCAACTAGAAGATTTATATAGGTCTCAATAGGCTTCCTACACATAGAATAGATGAAATTGAGAAGTTTATCTCTATTAGAAGTGTCCTCCTTGGTGGACTCCAAATTTGGACACAGTAGGGATGACTTGGACACAAATTACTTCTCGGGGACTCCTCTCCAAGCTCTTTACTCCTCGATAAAGAATGAATGAAAAGAATTGGAAAGAGAATATGAAATTTGAATTCTAGATCTAGAATTTGAGAGGAAAATGAATTAGTATTTAAAATAAATTATTGCTTGGGAAGGAAGTAGCAATTTGGAGGAAAACTAAATTCAAAAGAAAGATACACGGCAATCTCCTATTGGTTGGGTTAAAATAGTTTCATATCTTTTCCCTCCAAATTGAATTTAGAAATTTAAAAGACAAAGAATCTAATTTGATTAAGAAGGAAATCTCTACAACTAATAGGGAATATTTCTTTCATGATAACTAACTTAGCTTAATTCTAATTAATTAACAAGGCAACTAACACTAATTAATTCTAGGCCATACTCATTAATTCTAAACTAACCAATAATACAAAATATAATTATATAATATTAGCAACGTAAATAATTGCCAAAATACCCCTAGCATACAAAATTACTAAAATATTCCTATAGTGAAAATAGGTGGTTACAAAACAGCACGACGTGAGGACGTTGGTCCTGTTTGGCGCACATTCTGTGGCGCAGGAAGAGTTGGTGCAATTTTCCTATATATATTTATTTTTATATGCGGGTCTTGGCCTGGCACACCAATAGCAGGTTCATAATGAGTGGCGCATAACTTCTCTTCAATTGAGTGCATGATCATGATGTTAGGAGAATGATTTTCCCTGACTAACTTTTTGTTAGTACCTGTAGAAAGATTGGTTTGGACAGCAATATCCAAGACTTGTTTGCCCCGCATATGACCACCAATATGTGTAGGCTCAGAAGCTTGGGTGTGGATCACCCTTTGCTTAACATTTTACGAGTTGCACAATTTTTGTCCCTTATTTAACGTAAGGAATTCAGAATCTTGGGTGTGGATCACCCTTTGCTTAAAATTGTGCGAGTTGTGTGAATTGTATCCCTTGTTTAACACAAGAAAATTGTCCACCAAGTTATTGATATGAACAAAATTGACATGGGAACTCTTGTTAATCAGAATGCTCTTTTCCTTGTTGGCAGCAACTTCGGGATATGCATGACGAGGCTTGGGCACCCACACTTTGCAAGTTTTCTTCGACTTGAGCGCGGATGAGGGGCGAGCACTACCCCCATAATGGAGCATTTTTTCGTATGCTTGTTGGTTGAACTTCACGACCAAGGTCTTTTGTATCGAGCCGACCGACACAGCATCGAGTTGAGCTATCACCTTCTCGTTAGAGGAAAAGTAGTCCCCAGCAGAGTCGCCGTCTTGTTTATGAGAAAAAGTTTGTATGAAACTTTTGAGTTACAAAATATTGAAAAGAAAAAAAGTACAAAAAATATCCTAAACAGGAATCTAAGTACAGTTGATTCTTGGAAAGTATAGCTATGGAGATCTGATATGCGGACGATCACTTTACTCCTTGGACCACTCGACAACGAAGAAATGCAGGGACTACTGTGAAACTTGTAGAGTTGAACAATAAGAAAGCCTTGGCAACAACGGTACAAGAAGTTTCAATCTCTCTCCTTCTGTTCTTGAATTTTAAAGACTTGAAATTCCCCCATGTTTGTTTGTAATGGATGTACTGATCCTTTATTTATAGAGTTTATGAGCTGTTATGAGAGTGTGCACACACTTTGGACAGTTTGCACTGTTTTACCGTTGTGGACGCACTTTTGGTGGACTAACACCCCACGTTCTGAATGAGTGGGTGCACAACTTACTGCATGCTTGACACATAGCTTCCTATATGATGAAAGCATGGGTCATGGGGACAATTATTTGTACACTTTTCATGAGAAGCATGGTATATAAGAAATACAATCGTAACTACTCACTGTTAGTTAGAATATTATGTGCAATTTAGAAGTGGTCTGGAGACTAGCGCACTTCTGAATACATTGGCACAACGGCGCACTTCTGAAGGCACAGCAGCGCACTTTTGAAGAAATTGGCACAGCGGCGCACTTTTGATAAAATTTGGCACAGCGGCGCACTTTTGATAAAATTTGGCACAATGGTGCACTTTTGATAAAATTTGGCACAATGGCGCACTTTTGATAAAATTGGCACGGCGGCTGAGTCGCTAAATGAGAACTTGGGTCTACGTGCCGTAGCACAACTGTAATAATGACTTCTGACTCTTCAGTTTCTGTATCTGTCAACTATCAGTCTGTTACATTAAATGCTAAGAGAGAGTGCACATTTTTTTAGCATTTGTGTGCCATCTTCTGAGGTTTCAAGAAAGTGCGCCAAAGTAGGAAAGTGCACGTCTTCCTTCTGAAATAAGTAGAAAGTGTGCCATCCTCTAAATAGAGAGAAAGTGCACTATTCTTCCTCTGTTGGGTTTATTTGTAAAAAATTGCGCCATCTCTTTGTGGTGCACTTTTTTTATGCTTCTACAACTGCACTCCACTAATATGGATGATACACAGTATCTGTGGTGACCAGCCTTGCACTACAATGAGCGGCCCACATACACAATCTCGGGATTATGTTCCCTCCCAATACTTCTACTAATTTTTAGTTATCTAATTAATCCTACAGTTATATAGAATCTCGTATCGTGGTCACACGATCATCCTCCTAAAATATTGTACCTTAGTACGGGTATGCTATGTGCGAATCCACGTTGGTTCCTGTCCATTCCAACCTAGATTTATCCAGAGCGTAATGCAATAATCAATACACATATCATCCAACCACGCTAAGCTTCGATCACTGACAAAATATGAAGGTACCTGTGTAAGAGAAACCAAGATCATATAATAACACATGTCGCGTAGGATCAAGTGGCACCTCGGTGCACTAATAGGACATATAATATGCTTAGCATATAGGAATATATAGCAGGTAGTAGGTGTATCAGCTCGGATACAAGTAGTTAAGTAAGGATATAAGATAAACTAATTAGTCAAGTAAAATCCTCTGCTCACATCGTAGCATGTATATCAGATCAGGTATACAGGAATAATCAGTCAATCGATCAATCAGATCGGTCTATCTATCGAGTCGATCCACTAGTCGAATCAATGCACCAATAGTTCCTCCATCCACGATGGGATATGAATATCATATCAGGAAAGTATGATCACCTAACAAGGTTAGCTATCTATAAGTACTAGTACTAGAAGTCACTAGGACAGTAAGTCAACCATATATACTCTTTCATCCACCATGTCATGTACACAACTCTTTGATACATGTATATATATACTCCCTATCAAATAAGGGACAAAAACACTAAATACTACGCTACTCAACCATACAAGATCACTGAAATCTACCCAATTGTAGAGGTGCCAGATATTGGGCACTTGGAAAGTCGGAAAAAATTATTTATTTATAACCTCGATGTTTGTCTTATTTTGCGAAAAACTAGCACAATAATCCAAGTCCGAGAAATCCAATAATAAAACTATTATGCCTTTAACCCAGGCCTGCAAAGTCAAATAGAGTACACAAGAGCTTGCTTAAGTCAATATCCCAAGATCATACTTCCAATTTAAAATAATATTCAATCCTCAAATTTATCCAAAGTTCACAATCCTGATATATAAGGCAACTGCTAGTACAATCTATCTACACTTGAATAACCTTTAGAAAGAATGATAAGAAAACAATAACCTAATAATTAATGTCGTCGGACAGTAGCAAGAAAATACATGAACCACTCTGGAGCAGGTCCACGACCCTTAAACTAAACAAGGACCGGGGTCGCAGACCGTCTCTCGAGTAGAAAACCCCATACTCTATCACATATAAGGGTAAATAAGTAAGTGCATGTCTAATATAAAACCAAATCCCGAATCGAATTTCCAATTAGTATTCCCGAATCAAATTTCCCCAATCGAATTTCCAAAATCAAATCCCAAATCAATTGTGAATCAAATCCCTGAATCATATCCTGAATCAGTTATGAATCAAATTCCTAAACCAAATTCCTACTCAAAATTCCAAATCAAAATCTCGACCGAAATCCTAGAAAATTTTGACAAAAACCTCCCCTATATTTCTATGATCGAAACATAACCTATAAAACAAAAGAAACCCACCCAGCGCAACCCACCGTAGAATCCCAAGTCGGGAACACTAAGTCTCGACCTCCAGAAGTGCTACGATGTGTACTGGGCACCAAACCAACACACAACAAGAATCGTCGTGCAGGTCACACCACCACAGAGTTCTCTGTCCTTAACCAAACCATAATGCACAAGTACAATAATCTAGCGTCAAATCAAAACCCGACCGTGAGTCGGATACGGGGAATATAAGGATGATGCTCATAATAAAGTTGTGCTCGTGTCCTCGGAGGTATAGATGTCCCGTTCGAGTTGTCCGGTATGGGTGTCGACCCGATACTGAACAATTCTACACTAATAGTAATAATTATAGATCTACCATAAATTTACAGTTTACAAGTACAATAATTATAAAAATTAAATGCAGGACGAGAAGTGCATAGGTACAAAACTATTACAGGATCAAGGGGTACTTATCTAAAGGGCTCAGGTAGGTACGCAAGTCTTTGGCACTCTGGATCCAAGCTAGAACATCCATCGGGGTCCTCAAAACACAGTAAACAACAATCATTATCACTAAGCAATTAAATATAACAAAAATCATAAGAGATGGCATAAGGCTATATTGTATGGATCCTGTAAGCAGTGCAAGGATATGGCACAGAAATTGAGGCACTCGAATCAATATGGACACGCAAATCAAGATGTACATATAGATCGAGATGCATACGAGATTCGAGATAGCACGAATATTAAGACTAGGAACAAAATGTGCACATAAATCAAGATGTACACGAAGTTCAAAGAAATACGAAGTACGCAAATTGATACGATACGCAAATCAGTGTGTGCGTGCAAATTGATATAGTAGGGATTATAAAAAAGGCACAAAGGCTAAGGGATACGAAAGTCAAGATGGTGTATAATCGACGCAGCATGGGGCTTGAGGCATCTCGTTGTCTAAGGTAGCACGTAAACTGAGATAATACGGGAAAAGGGAGCTGACATGCACAATGACGTGCACGTGTCCCAAAAAACTTTCGACAATACAAAAAATAGGAAAAATGCAAAAAAGATGGTGGACAACAAGGGTAGAGGCCATGGTGGTGGAAGTGGTGCTGGAAATGGTGGTGGACGCCAAGGTGGTAGTGGAAGTGGTGCTGGAAATGGTGGTGGACGCCAAGGTGGTAGTGGAAGTGGTGCTGGAAATGGTGGTGGTGGTGGCTGATCCGAGAGGAAAAGGGTCGAGAGAGAGAGGGCTGGAGAGAGGGTCGAGAAAGAGAGAGGGGGACGGGGGAAGAGAGATAACGAGAGAGGGAGAATGGGATCGAGAGGGAAGGAGAGAGAAGAGAGCGCGAGAGAGAGTGAGAGTGAGAGTAGAGAGAGTAAGAGAGGAACGAGAGAGAGAGAGACTGGGAACGAGAGAGAGAGAGAGAGATGAGAGGGAGAGAGAGATCCTCCCGACAGAGGGGGGAGGTTTTGCTCCAAGCAGGTGGGGGCTGGAGTAAGGGAGAGAGGGAAAATGGGGGTGCGGCTGTGAGGGGGTGAGGGCGGCAGAGTTAGGTCTAGGGTTTGCGTTAGAGTTAGGATTAGGGGTTGGTTTAAGGTTAAGGGTTAGGAAAATTGAGAAAATAATAATAATAGTAATTACAATGATCAAATAAACTCTACAGATAAATAATAATAATAATAATAATAATCCAAATTAAAATGCCAACACTATCAAAAATACCAATAATAATGATAACTAATACAAATCAATAAATAACCATAGAAATAGTAAAAGTCAGACCTCAGCAATTAGGCAAATCAAATTCAATAAATAAAATTAAAATTTTAAGAATACGTAAATTTGGAAATCTTCTGAATACAAAAATACGGTTATGTACATATTTAGAAAAATAAGGTATGACACCTGCCTTGCTGCACTTGGCCCTCACTGGCCCGATGCTAGCTACACTACACCCTACTTCGGCTCGAAGTACTACTCTATAACCCGTTGGCCCTCCTCTGGCCCAAGGCCTACTCCACCATTGCATGCTCCTATCCGCACTGGCCCGCACCACATCTAATTTAATTCCTTTGGGAAAGATTGTTAGTGACTAAGGTCGTATCCATAATTGGGTACGTATAGGCCGTATCTCGTCGATTTGACGATACAGATTGATTTTGGAGGTTTTTCTCGATACGAGAATTTGTGCATGTCACATCTTGACACAGACACGTAGTTAATTATTATTGTTCTTATTAGTCATAATTAGTATTCTAGACTTGCTCGTGTCCTCGGGATACATTTGGTTGTGTGGTAGAGCTGTGTCACAAGCGTATCATAGAATGAGTGTGATACGGGTGCGGTGCACTCCACGTGTTTGGTTTATTGCTCTTAATTCTATATGTACTTATGTATATATACATGTATGTTATATTTTGTGATATATATATATATGAGTATTACCTATAGTATATAGAATGTATAAGTGTATATAGCTACATATCTATAAGTGTATATGTATCTATGTGTGTAGCTATATCTATATCTAGTATATCTATAAATATGTGAGTTTTTTGTGTATATGTGTGACTGTGTGTATATATATATATATATATATATATATATATATATATATATATATATATATATATATATGAGGGATTGATACATATAAATATATTGGTGTATAGATTAACATATAGGTGTCTATGTGTGTATGTGTGTATATGTTTGTGTGAGTGAGTGAGTGAGTGAGTGAGCAGGGTATTTTTAGGTTAGTATGTGCAACTGCACACAAGGAGAGTGAGCAGTCAGTGCACTGGCTCGTGCACAGCAAGGAAGATACTGTAATGCACCAGCTAGGTGCTTGTGCAGCCAACTGCAGAGGAAGGTCAGCGAGTTGCTCGAGCTGCAGTGGGCGGAGGTGCACACTGCACAGCAGGGAGTGCACAGAGGTGCAGCCTCGAGGCAGGCAGGTTCAGCAGCATATTGGTACAGTCTCTGCAGTGGGGAGAAGCTCGGGCACCATGCAGCAACTGCAGAGAAGTATGCAATAGTTTATGCAACTGCACAGCGAGAAGCAGAGGTATCCATTCAGCAGGCATTCGTGCACAGCCAGTACAATCAACAGCAAATGCACAGCCAACTGAAGGTACAGCCGAGCTTGAGCCACAGCGGAGAGTTTCAGTCCAATGCAGCACTATGTCGAGTTCAGCACAGTCACTATATCAGTTTAGTTTCAACACAGGTATCACTATCAGCACAGTGTATTTGGGTGGTTAGTTTTAGATATATCAGTGATTTAGATTCAGTTCTGTATCAGGTATCCATTCAGTATCAATGGGTTAGTGGTTTGTAGGTAGTTAGTAGGTTAGTATATAGTTAGCTATATATATATATGTACCTATGTAGATAAGTAGTATTAGATATAGTTAGTTAAATAAGTATACTAGTGTATATATGATATGTTGTTAGTTAGTGGATTGAGAAAAAGTTAGCTAAGCAACTGTATGTAACTATCTATGGATAGTATTGATATATATTATAGTACTTAGTATATGATATTCTATAATTAGTATTGGGATTATATATATATATATATATATATATATATATATATATATATGTCACTGCCACATTCTGAAATTGGGGTATTTTTGTCATTTTATATATAATAAGTGTTGTATGTATTTATTTCAAATAATTGTATGATATGTGTGTATATATATATATATATATATATATATATATATATATATATATATATATTATTATATAGTGTTCATTAATGTTTGAGTTAGTAGACTAGACCTAGAAGCCCACTAGATGAACCCCTAACCGAAATATAGGGCTATGGATTTAATTTATATTATTTCGGATTAATTATTTAGGGTTATAAATTATTATTTTGATTTTATTTAATTGTTGTGCCTTACCATTGCTTCGATATTTGGAGCGCTACCCTAGCTTTTGCCTTCCAACAAATTCCATACCTTTGTCCAAGACATGCCCGCCTTCTAATCTGACCTTTGTGTAACTTATAATTTTGCTCTCTTGTACTTCATTTTAGTCGCATAATATTCGTTATGGACGTTATTGTTAATTCTAAATAAATTCAACTTTGTATTTTTGTGCGTTCCAATCAAAATTGGAGACACAATCTTGACCCGTTTTGTGCAACCCAAATTATGACAATATTTTATTCTGAGACTTCTATGTTCATGACACTTGTGTCCCACCAAATTTGAGCCCCATGTACTTCCAATTAATTTTAGAACACCAATGATATTAATTTTAACTAAATTAAACCAAAAACCTAACTTTGTGCAATTTTTTAATTGTTGGACACTTTTATGCAAAAGTGCATTAAGGTGTCCACCTCATTGGACACAACACATGAAGAAACCCATTTCTCCTTTATGAGAAATTTTTTCATAATTTTTGGAGTGTGTAACACTCAACATCAACCTCCTCAAACCATAGCCCTCTATTATTTTGAATCAATACAATCCTAGTCATCCATTTCAAGCAATGAAATCATAGCCTTGAAATTCTACATGACAAGCCAAGCCCTTTTTTCAAGGACTATGTGGACCAATTTTCTAGGTCAACCCAACACCTTTACATGTATATATATATTCTTTTCCTTTCTTTATTTTTCCTTTCTATTCCTAAACCTAGCTAATTCCCAGCCGACCTTCACCCTTTTCCTGTTCTTCACCATCTTCTTCTTTTTCCCGCCGATCCCAGGCGAGACTCGCCAGAGCAACCCCGTCGACGTCTGCACCCCAGCCCGCATCTGCCGTGAACCTAGCATTCAACCCGCCTTGCCATCTCCCGCTGAACCCGATGTCCCGACCCTCTCCGCCTGATCCGAGCAGCCTCGATCCGCTGCTCAACCGCCCGCAGCCGCCTACACTCACCGGAGCCAACTAATTTCTGCCATCCCACCGCCTAAGCCGCTCTCGACAACACCTAAGCACGACCCACCACCCTGCCCCTCATTCACCACACCAGAGTCGACTTCCCGTAGAATGACTGAAGCCGCTTCCAACCCGACCGTGCACTTCGTCTGAACGCCGCTGCCAGTCGCCTCCGCCCTCCTCATCATGACCTGAGCCGTTCTCACCCCGCTGAAGTCGCCTGAAGCCGCTGCCTTTCGCTGAACACTCCCCTCGACGACGACTCGCTGATCCCGACTACACCGAGCCCATCCCGTCGACTCCCTTCGACTGAACACCTCGTCGACCGCCTGTCAGCGTTCCCATACCTCGACAGCAGCCCACCTCGACGTCGAACACCCCGTTCACGCGCTCGAGCAGGTTCGAATTGTACCCTTATGTTGTGTACGGGTATACGTATGTGTGAATAATGATAGATCTAGCATATTTTCATAACATGTTCGTTGGTTGTTGATTTCTAGGCTATGCGAATGAACCCAATCTCGTATGCGTATACATACGCGTATATGTATATTATTCATTTGGTATATGTATATATATGTTTAGTATGTATACATTTAGTATATGTATATTATTCATTGATATATATATATTTATATATATTTTTTGTATATGTATTCAATTGGTATGTATATAATTATTTGTTGTTATATACATATATATATATATATATATATATATATATATATATATGGTATGTATATATATTGTAAGTAATTAAATACTATGCTAGTTAAGATTATATACATAATTGTATATGTACTATAAGACCCTAGTGTTAATTACGGATATCCCATAGTTACATTGACCATGTGACCTTGTGAATTGTTAGTAGACTGCCTTATGTACAATAACGTACTGGCGAGCCCTGTGTTAGTTTGACTATCTGATTACACACCGCATTTGCAAATATGACACCCGTGCAGTTAGACGCATACTCGACCCTGCTAATTGACCAGTGTCATACCTAGCGTAGCCCCTGAGTTCAGTGTATTTATGATTGTGTGTATGTTAGTGTATCGACTGATTTTGTATTACTATTATATGATGTCTATAGGACTGTTGGATTATTCAGACAAGACTTTGAAAATAGGATATTGGTATTGCCAGCAGCAGGACCATATGCGAGTACATTCTCTGACAGTTTTCATTATGTTGATTATCTCTATAATTTTAGTTGTATAGCATACATGATTCTGATACTGTTGTATACACGAGTTGGCATCATCGAGACCTGTCATTGGGATCCATCATGCTAGCTGGGGAAACGGGAAAATATTAGTAGATTATGTGATCATACCCAACTCTACATGAATCATAGCTTACCCATACCTCACGTCGGTGCAACCTGACCATTACATGCCTCATAGCCTATTATGTATGATTAGCCTAACTATTGCTTGCATCATAGCTATCCGGATGGTTAGCCTGACCTTACATGAATCATAGCTAGTCATACATAGCAAGCCTGATCAATCCTAAGCCGATCACATCATATGTTGATGTTTCACACACTTAGCTAGATAGTCTATACATGTATCTCTAGTTTATTGATCTAGCATTTCTCTATGTTCTAGTTATTGTTCTAGTATTCACCTATATTACAGTTCATTGTTCTAGCATGCACTTGTATTCTTGTTCATTGTTAGTGTACCATTGATGATGACATATGCTCCAGTATTTCTATTTCCAGCATCTTATTATTCTAGTATTGTTTATTGCCAGTATTTATCTCCATCTTGTATTTCTTTATACTGTATTATAGTTTTTGTCAATATGCATGGAACTGCTATTAGTGCTTGTACTTCGCTCCAATCCTGACTGGATATTTTTTCCAAACTGCGACTTAGAGGACTTGTTTGCAGCATACTTGGAGATATGGATGTTATTATTGCAGGTTAGATTATTTCTGTTGTTTAGACTTGTGTTGTATTTTATTATTTTCCTTGAGATCTTATCATGCTCTAGTTTCTGTGATTGAGTATTCCATATCATATTGTGATATCTGTGTCTCCTTATAGAGTTGGATATTCGTGAGAGATTGATTAGATAGTATCATGCCCTAAACAGCGTTCTACTGTCGATGCTGTCGCGTAGGCTGGACGTACCCACGCACTCGTGCCCCTATACCAGGTGCGGGTCATGACACATTTTTAGTGGTGGCCCATGCAGGTCAGGCTTCACAAGTAGTACGATATCGTGGTAGTGCGACATCCTAGTTGTACTACTATGTTCCTGCGATAGGATATAGGACATAGGATACTAGGATGAGAGAGGATACTCAATCATAAATTATTTAAAAGATTCCTGGGATGACCCTTTAGAATCTTATTATAATTTCCAATTTTAAATCTTTTCCCCTTGTTTTGTCCGCTCTCACTTGTTGCTATTGAATTTGATTCTTGCTGATCAGTTTAATTCTTGGTATCGTTGTTGAGTTTTGATTTCATATCAAGATAAACTTTACGGACTAAAATTTACGGTATCATCTGATGACATATGTTGATAAGGACAGTGAGAAAGATAAAACGTCTACTTTGGTTATGGAGCCTAGAGTTTATCGCAGCCACATTAGCTGTTATGACGGAAATGTAGGAACCTGACCTTGGATGTACATATCTTAGTTAT
The DNA here is from genome assembly GCA_036927795.1 of Iris macrosiphon. Lineage (NCBI taxonomy): Eukaryota > Viridiplantae > Streptophyta > Magnoliopsida > Asparagales > Iridaceae > Iris > Iris macrosiphon. The sequence goes on along the minus strand of JAYESA010000014.1, from coordinate 31,456,418 downwards.
AAAATTTAGAGTTTCTCACAGCCATACCGGTTGGCGTAGCAAGGATTCTAGATAACGTGATTATAGAGTTGCATACCTTAGTTATGGAACCTGTCGTTTATCGCAACTATGCTTACTGGTGTGGCGAGAATTCTGAGTGTCATGATTTCGGACATACGTGTATGATTATTAGGTTGTATCTTAAATTGGTTCTTAAAGTATCATCTCAATACTTATTTACTTCTGTTATTACAGGACTTGGTTCCATCGCTTCTTTTTTTCTTTACTAGCAGTAAAGATACCTTCAGTCCTTAGTCCAGTTTCTTATAGAGCTTCCTTCCATTAGGATTTCTTATTAGTGTGATAATTGGTGACTTATAATTAGGTCTGTGTCTTGTATCAATATTGACTGAGTATGGATTGTAAGTCTATAAGTATTTCTTGGTTGGACATGTGAGCAGTAGGCATCAATCTAGAGATAACCGTAGCGTAGTACCTTGTAGCAATAGTTCTATAATAGGTGCCATTATGGTTAGTATTGGTACTATAGGTAGAAGAAGGAGTAAAGAGTATCAGTGAGGATTCCAGGAGTAAGTATCAGAGTCAGCATGCCGGTCCTGGATAGTCATAAATTTATGTAGTTGGGTGATTCCTGTAAACAATTAAGTATCAAGAAAATTGTGTTAAAAATTTAATAGAGCATGATATTCAATTTGATGGTTGATACTTGGGTGTGTTAAGAGTAAAGAAATGTATATGCATAAAGGGAATTAATGAGTATGCCATAGTAGGAGGATACCCATAAGTGTATAAGAGAGTGTGAGGGAATAAGAATACATTGTGCTAAGTAGTAAGACTTGTGTTACAGATAAAAGTAGGGCCTTGATGTGATTAGATATGAGTGTACCGGTATATAACTAATAATGGATGTATCACCTGATATTGAGGCCAGTGATGTGTTGGAAGCAATAGGTGGAAGAGTGTCTAGAAATTGTGTGCAGGATGCACAATGGGTGTTGAGTGTCAGTACGAAAGTTCATGGAAGTGGAAGCATGAGTATTAGAAAATTCCAATAGTGTGTCATGGGTTGAGAAATATCAAGATTGGTCATAAAAGATATATAGTGTATCACTGATTAGTGTATCAGTCTGTAAAAGATTTAAGAGAAAATACGTATACATCAATCGAGATATGGAACCATATGCCTGCCTTTGAGAGTGAAGTAAAATATGGGTATGAGTAAAATATGGGTGTTATAGAAAGTGCAAGTGATCTTGAGTTCTAGTGAGTGTGATGAGGTAATCTAATGATGAAGCTAGTGTCACTATACCAAGAGTGCTAGTGTTTCTATGTCAAGGATTAGTTGAGCATTGTGCTAGTAATAGTAAGTACCTCGTGTGATAATATTAGATTAGTGTATCAGTTAGTATGGATAGAAAATTATTGGAAGTAATAGTGCAAGTAACCCAGGCAGTACAATTTTTAGTACACAGTTGAGGGGTGTAGACAATTAGTGTATTTGTGTGTACCTTGAGTGTTAGAGACTGTGAGTATATATATGTATACTTAGATAGATGTGGATTTAAATTTATAATTTGAAGATTAGAAATAAATTATAAATTTTTAGAATTTTTGAGGAGTTGAGATTTTATGTTATTAAAATTTTTTGAGGATTCAAATTTAATTCAATAAACATAGTCAAAGCTATAAAGATTTTTGTAAGTGATTAAAATTTTATTTCAATATTTGAATATTTGACTTTTGAGGAAAGTATATGCATTTTATTTTAGATTGTTTAAGAAGTTAAATTTTGATGATTTTATTTTGAGGATTAAAGTTTATGGCGGATAAGAAATGTGTATTAGCATATGAGTAGATGATGTGCATGTGTAAGGATCTGTTGGCTTGAGCATGCCTGAGATGGCACTGCAAACTGACTTGGTCAATTAGTGGGTATGAGAGGATTAATGTCGGGTGTCCATCTAGAGTTGTATTAGAGAGAGAAGTACTTAGTGTGGTGTGTTGCACTTGGTATGCACTTGAGTGATAAGAACAACTAGTATAAACAATTACAGTAGGTAAGAGTGTTAGCAGTGGGTACGCTTGTAGTAGAAACAGTGGTACCTAAAGGGATAGAGGTATCAAACTTTGGATGCATCATTTGACATATGGTTGTGTTAGAAGGTTCTGTTCTGTTCTTTCCTTATGTTTCTTTTCTGTCTATTTTATTGATTGATTAATTTCTTAGTACCGTAGTTTGTATCAATGATTCTCTTGCTAGAATATAGTTAGTAGTACACCCCGACAGAGACTGCAATACCATGACAAAAGAGACCATAACCGTGCATATTTTCTTTAGATTGCATGTTGTATGACTGTAGGTAGAATTTTCTTAGCCTTTGATTGTTGGGAGTTTGACCGTAGTGAAGAGTTAATGAAGTGGTTATGACTTGACAAAGAAAGACAAGGTGCCTTAAATTTCGAGGATAAACATTAATTTAAATAAAGAGTTGAGAATTTAATAGGGCATGATTGACGATTTTGTTAAATCATTAATTTTTATGAAGATTATGATGTGATTGAATTTGTCATTAAATTTGAAGAATTTAAGAAGATTATCATTATATTTATTTGACTGCAAGATATGAAATTAAAAACTTATGATTTGAATGTTGTATTTGAAGATTTCATAGGTAGTACATTGTTTGAGTATTGTGTGGAAAAAGAATCGAGGAATAAGATCACTAATGGATTAGTGTTGAATTTAAATTTTTGGGATGAGGATTTAAATTTTATAAATACGCATCGATTGGACTTAAATTAGAGGAGTAAGATGATTAATGGATTCGTGTTTGAAATTCAAACTTTTCGGATGAGATTTTTTTTTAACATGCATTGATTGGATTTTAATTAGAGGATTGAATATTAAATTTTTGTATTCAGTTTTGGAGAAGATTATGATAAGAATGGAATTTGATTTCAAATTTGAAGATTTGTAGGAATATGATATTTATAGAATTTTGAAGATTATGAAATAACAATATGGATTTACTTCATGATTATATGGTTTGATGAAATTAAATTTTGATGAAAAAAAAATAATAAATAAATACAACAATTGAGGATTTTAAATTTCGAGGACGGATTTCTTTTAAGGAAGGTAGACTTGTCACTACCACATTTTGAAATAGGGGTATTTTTGTCATTTTATATATAATAAGTGTTGTGTGTATTTATTTCAAATAATTTTATGATATGTGTGTATATATATATATATATATATATATATATATATTATATTATATAGTATTCATTAATGTTTGAGTTAGTAGACTAGACCTAGAAGCCCACTAGATGAACCCCTAACCGAAATATAGGGCAATGGATTTAATTTGTATTATTTCGGATTAATTATTTAGGTTTATAAATTATTATTTTGATTTTATTTAATTTTTGCGCCTTACCGTTGCTTCGATATTTGGAGCGCTACCCTAGCTTTTGCCTTCCAACAAATTTTACACATTTGTCCTAGACATGCCCGCCTTCTAATCTGACCTTTATATAACTTATAATTATGCCCTCTTGTGCTTCATTTTAGTCGCACAATATTCTTTACGGACGTTATTGTTAATTCTAAATAAATTCAACTTTGTATCTTTGTGCGTTCCAATCAAAATTGGAGACACAATCTTGATCCGTTTTGTGCAACCCAAATTATGACAATATTTTATTCTTAGTCTTCTACGTTCAAGACACTTGTGTTCCACCAAATTTGAGCCCCATGTACTTCCAATTAATTTTAGAACACCTATGATATTAATTTTAATTAAATTAAACCAAAAACCCAACTTTATGCAATTTTTTAATTATTTGGCACTTTTATGCAAAAGTGCATTAAGGTGTCTACCCCATTGGACACAACACATGAAGAAACCAATTTCTCCTTTATGTGAATTTTTCCATAATTTTTGAAGTGTGTAACACTCAACATCAACCTCCTCAAACCATAGCCCTCCATTATTTTGAATCAATGCAATCCTAGCCATCCATTTCAAGCAATGAAATCATAGCCTTAAAATTCTACATGATAAGCCAAGCCCTTTTTTTAAGGAGTATGTGGACCAACTTTCTAGGTCAACCCAACACCTTTAAATGTATATACATATATTATTTTCCTTTCTTTATTTTTCCTTTCTATTCCTAAACCTAGCTAATTCCTAGCCGACCTTCACCCCTTTTCTGTTCTTCACCATCTTCTTCTTCTTCTCGCCGATCCTAGCCGAGACTCGCCGGAGCAACCCCGTCGACGTCTGCACCCCAGCCCGCATCCGCCATGAACCCAGCACTCAACCCGCCTCGCCCTCCCGCTGAACCCGCTGTCCCGACCTTCTCCGCCTGATCCGAGCAGCCTCGACCCGCTGCTCAACTGCCCGCAGCCGCCTGCACTCGCCGGAGCTGACTGATTTCTGCCATCCCGCCACCTGAGCCGCTCTCAATAACACCTAAGCACGACCCACCACCCCGCCTCTCCTTCACCACACCGGAGTCGACTTCCCGCCGAACGACTGAAGCCGCTGCTAACCCGACCGTGCACTTCGTCTGAACGCTGCTGCCAGTCGCCTCCACCCTCCTCGTCACGACCGGAGCCATTCTCACCCCGCTGAAGCCGCCTGAAGCCGCTGCCATTCGCTGAACACTCCCCTCGACGATGACTCGCTGATCCCGACTACACCGAGCCCATCCCGTCGACTCCCTTCGACTGAACACCTCGCTGACCGCCTGTCAGCGTTCCCACACCTCGACAGCAGCCCACCTCGACGTCTAATACCCTGTTCACACGCGCGAGCAGGTTTGAATTGTACCCTTATGTTTTGTACGCATATACGTATGTGTGAATGATGATAGATCTAGCGTATTTTCATAACATGTTCGTTGGTTATTGATTCCTAGGCTATGCGAATGAACCCAATCTCGTATGCATATACGTACGCGTATATGTATATTATTCATTTGCTATATGTATATATATGTTCAGTATGTATATATTTAGTATATGTATATTATTCATTGGTATATATATTTATATATATATATTTAGTATATGTATTCAATTGGTATGTATATAATTATTGGTTGTTATATACATATATAAATATATGGTATGTATATATATTGTAAGTAATTAAATACTATGCTAGTTAAGATTATATACATAATTGTATATGTACTATGAGACCCTAGTGTTAATTACGGATATCCCGTAGTTACATTGACCATGTGACCCTGTGAATTATTATTAGACTGTCTTATGTACACTGACGTACTGGCGAGCCCTGTGTTAGTTTGATTGTCTGATTATGCACCGCATTTTCAGACATGACACCCGTGCAGTTAGACGCACACTCGACCCTGCTAGTTGACCAGTGGCATACCTAGCGTAGCCCCTGAGATCAGTGTATTTATGATTGTGTGTATGTTGGTGTATCGAGTGATTCTGCATTACTATTATATGATGTCTATAGGACTGTTGGATTATTCAGACATGACTTTGGAAATAGGACATTGGTATTGCCAGCAGCAGGACCACAGGCGAGTACATTCTCTGACAGTTTTTATTATATTGATTATCTCTATAATTCTAGTTGTATAGCGTACATGATAATGACACTGTTGTATACACGAGTTGGCATCATCGAGACCTGTCACGAGGAGTCATGATTGGGATCCATCGTGCTAGCTGGGAAAACGGGGAAATATTAGTAGATTATGTGATCATACCCAACTCTACCTGAATCATAGCTCACACATACCTCACTCGGTGCAGCCTGACCATTACATGCCTCATAGCCTATTATGTATGATTAGCCTGACTATTGCTTGCATCATAGCTATCCGGATGGTTAGCCTGACCTTATATGAATCATATTTAGTCATACATAGCAAGTCTGATCAGTCCCAAGCCGATCACATGATATGCTGATGTTTTACACACTTAGCTAGATAGTCTATACATGTATCTCTAGTTTATTGATCTAGCATTTCTTCATGTTCTAGTTATTATTCTAGTATTCACCTATATTCCATTTCATTGTTCTAGCATGCACTTGTATTCTTGTTCATTGCTAGTGTACCATTGATGATGACATATGCTCCAGTATTTCTATTTCCAGTATCTCATTATTCCATATTATTTATTGCCGGTATTTATCTCCATCTTATATTTCTTTACACTGTATTATAGTTTTTGTCAATATACATGGAACTGATGTTAGTGCTTGTACTTCGCTCCAATCTTGACTGGATATTTTTTCAGACTGCGACTTAGAGGACTTGTTTCCTGCATACTTAGAGATATGAATGTTATTGATTGCAGGTTTCTGTTGTTTAGACTTGTATTGTATTTCATTAAATTCCTTGAGATCTTATCGTGCTCTAGTTTCTGTGATTGAGTATTCCATATCATATTGTGATATTTGTGTCTCCTTATGTAGTTGGATATTCATGAGAGATTGATTAGATAGTATCATGCCCTAGATATCGTTCTACCGCTGATGTTGCGGCGTAGGCTGGACGTACCCACGCACTCGTGTCCCTATACCGGGTGCGGGTCATGATAATATATATATATATATATATATATATATATATATATATATATATATATATATATATATATATTAGCTATATCAATAGGTTTTAAATTACCTTGGGATACCAAGGTAAAGTCAAGGTAATGGGTTGATACCAAGGTATTGGTTTGGGTATCGAGATAGGTAGTGTGATACGCATTGGTGCAAGACCAAGGTATCCTGATTTCAGTATTTAGTTAAGATACTATAATTATTGACTTGTATATATATACAAAGTACTATTTTCATATATTGAAACTTGCGTATCTTGAGATACGACATTTTTGTGTGTTTTATAGTATCGTAGATTAGCTAGTATAGCTTAGTTTTATAGCGTATTGATCTAGTATCCTAGTGTTAGACTCTTGCAACCTAGAATTAGTCGGTTTGACTTAGAAATGGCTTTTTGACTTAAAATTGCATCAATTTAACTTATTTTTATTCTTGAACCTTGTATTGATGCAACATACCATATATAGGTCTGTATGACACCAGCTTGGGCATCGAGAGACACACCTTACTCAGGACTTCAGGCGAGTATATTCTCTGACAGTTTTCATTATGTTGATTATTACTATTTGTAGTGTATGCTTGATTCTGACACTGTGGATATACGGGCTAGTATCATAGATACCTGTCATGAGAAGTCGTGATTGGAATCCATCATGCTAGCCAGGTCAGAGAAATATTAGCAAGATTATGTGATCATACCCCACTTTACATGCATCATAGCTCACCCCATATACCACGTTGGATGTAGCCTGACCATTTATATGCCTCATAGCCTGTTATATATGATTAGCCTGATTATTGCTCGCATCATAGCTAACCAGATGGTTAGCCTGACCTCACATGTATCATAGCCAATCATATATAACAAGCCTGATCTAATCCTAAGCCGATCACATAGTAAACTGATATTTTACAATACTTAGCTAGAATTTCTATTCTTATTCCAGTTCACTCATTTCTAGCATTCACATATATTTGTTCATTGCTAGTTAGTACTATTGTTGATTACATGCCTCTCCAATATTCTTTAATTTTCCATAATTTCTTCATCATGTATTTTCTTACACTGTCTTATAGTTTTTGTTAATATAATTGAAACTGTTGTTTAATGTTTGTGCTTCGCTCCAATCCTAACTGGATAATATTTTTCAGAGGACCTTGAGGATTTTTGTCCTACTCACTATAGCCCAGGAGTAGAGGGAGACTACATACCAAAGATTCCAGAGGAGTCACTCACCTTAGAGGAGACACTACCCACAGTCATTTAGACAGCTTCTTGGTCTAGTTATCTATGTATTAAATTATTCTAACTTGAGATTTGGATTGTATTATGTTGAGACTATTTATGTTGGGATTGCTAGACTCTAGATTATTATTGTATTTGGGTTGTGTGCTAGACTTATGTCAGAACTTCCTTATCTTTTATATCTTATCGTGCCAACTACTTTCCTATAGTTATTGTGATTGAGTATCTTATGAATTGATGATCAAATACATTATTCATTGTCCTTCTTATAAAGTTGAGATTATTGACAGGTTCTTTTGTGAGTTATGTTTAGTAGTCTTGAGACCTAGACATTGTTCTACCGCCAATGTTGCTGTGTAGGCTGGACGTACCTACGGCTCATGTCCAAATACCGAGTATGGGTTGTGATACATTTTAGTGGTGGCCCATGCAGGTCCAGATTCACAATTAGAGTGATGTCGTAGTAGTGCTCACTTGGAGTATTGCTACGAGCCTGCTTTAGGAAATAGGATTTAGGATGAGAGTTTACTCAATCACAACTAAAAAAAATTAATTTTATAATATTATTCTGAATAATTATTTCCTTTAAATTTTACTGTCCTTCTTTGAGGATATCGTATCTGTTGTCTTAGTTAATTCTTTTTGGTCTATTTTCAAGATGCCACCGAAGACTAGGTCATTGAGATTGGGACCCACAACATCATAGAGGTCTGCCACCTCTTGACCTTACATCCTGACAGCTGGAGTTTCTCCTACTTCACCTGTTTATGTGGGGGTTTCAGCAGTTTTCGGGGGTCCTCCCCCACCTGTTCCGAGGGTTGTCCCGGATGTTACGGAGCACCTTCCTCCACCATCGACTCTGTTTCCCGGAGGTATGCCCGTTGATGGGGCACAGATGTTTGCACTGATCCAGGGCAAGGTAGATGCTCAGAGGATGTCGGCAGAGGTTCAGCGAGTTCAGGATAAGGCACAGAGAATGCAGGCAGAGGCGCACCAAACACAGATGAAGCTTATGAGGGAGAGCATGGAGAATACTCATCAGGTGGCTCTCCAGGCAGTGGAGAGAGTCGCACAGCAGCAGCAGCAACAGCATCCTGGCCAGCAGCACCAGAGGCCAGGTACTATAGTGGACTTCAAGAGGATGATGCCTCGGGAGTTCAAGGGCATTGAGAGGATAATTTACACCGACGAATGGCTAGAGGACATAGAGAGGAACTTGCGCTTGGCGCAGATTCCGAAGATTCTGCAGATCGAGGCCGCCAACAGCCAGATATTCGATATCGCGCTGACTTGGTATCGTATGGAGCCGAGACTTACTGTTAGAGGACTTACTTAGGAGGCTTTCAAGGAGCCTTTCAAGGAGAATTTCTTTCCCAACGTGGCCCTGGGAGCCTTGGAGAGTCAGTTCCATAACTTGGTCCAAGGGAATATGTCGGTCGACGAGTACGCCACAATGTTTTGCCGCTTGAGTTATTTTGCACCATCGATGATTTGGGACCCAGGAGACCGAGCCCGTAAGTTCAGGAAGGGGATGATGAGAGAGATCAAGTCTCGTACTTCTGGATGTCGCACTGCTACCTTTGAGAGCATTTTGATGGATGCCCAGATTGCTGAGGATGATTTGGACCTCGGGCCAAAGAGAGGACGCGACATTTCTGGAGGAGCGAGTGGTAGCGCAGGACCGGCCAAGGGTCCCCACTTCTAGCAGCAACAGAGGTCGTATCAGCACCAGCTCGAGGATACACTCAGCAGCAGCAGCAGCAGCAGCCGCAGAGGTAGACCCAGCCCGCTGTCCAGTGTGCGTACTACGGGAAGGCAAGACACACGAGGGACATCTACAGGAAGAGGCTGGGTAAATGTTTGTCTTGTGGATCATCAACACACCAGTTTAGAGACTGTCCATTTATTCAGACTCATCCAGGTCAGGGTGGAGCAGCCGTTCAGAGGGAACCTGCCAGGGTACCTACTATACTAGGAGGCCAGCAAAGGGGACCTCCACTTCCGCCAAAGCAGCAGAGGTTTTCCCAACACCAGCAGCAGCAAAGAGGTGTGCCCCAGGGATGAGCGTATGCCATAACGATCGAGGAGGCCGAGCCAGCAGGAGACATAATTTCAGGTTCAGTTCTTCTTGATTCTATTCCAGCACTTGCGTCATTCGATTCTGGCACTTTCCATAGTTTCATCTATGTATCTTATGCTCTTAAGCATCGTTTGGAGGTGGAACCCTTAGATAAGACTTACAAGATCACGACTGGCGGAGGCATTATTCTAGTCACTAATTTTTGCAAGGACTAGAGAGTATCATTAGGAGGCCGAGAGTTGAGTGTGTGCTTACTCGTAATGCCACTTCCGGGATACGATATTATACTCGGAATAAACTGGCTGAGTAGGCACCATGCTATTATAGATTGTCGTGGAGGCAGAGTGGTATTTTGACCGCCAGGAGAGCCAGAGTTTGAGGTCGCCAGAAGAGCAGCGGAGCAGAGCAGGGGCACTTTTGGTGGAGCCAGGATGGAGGAAAAGGAGTTGCCACATCCTCTGATAGCAGAGTTTCTGGATGTCTTTCCAGAGGAGTTTCCAGGTTTGCTGCCAGACAGAGATGTCGAGTTCTCTATAGACTTGGTGCCAAGAGCGGAGCCCATATCACAACACGTCTATAGGGTCAACAACAGCGAACTAGAAGAACTGAAGAAGCAAGTTGAGAAGTTGTAGGACAAGGGATTTATCAAATCCAGTTCATCACCATGGGGAGCTCCGGTATTGTTCGTACCGAAGAAGGATGGGTCGGTACGTATGTGTATCGACTATAGAGCTCTGAACAACTTCACTATCAAGAACAAATACCCGCTGTCGAGGATAGATGATCTCTTCGATTAGTTGAGCGGAGCGAAGGTATTTTCAAAGATAGACTTGAGGTCAGGCTACCACCAGGTGAAGGTGAAGAGAGAAGACATTCTGAAGACAGCTTTTCGGACCTGATATGGCTAGTTTGAGTTCATGGTAATTCCGTTTGGATTGACTAATGCACCAACAGTATTCATGAACTTGATGAACAAGATGTTCCACCAGTATCTTGACAAGTTTGTGGTGGTGTTCATCGATGATATTCTTGTGTATTCGAAGACCCCAGAGAAGCATGAAGAGCACCTGAGGATGGTTTTGGAGACTCTCAGGAAAGAGGAGCTTTACAGAAAGCTTTCAAAGTACGAGTTCTTCCTTGACAAGGTTGAATTCCTTGGGCATATGGTGACGGGTGATGGGATCTCAGTTAACCCAAAGAAGATCGAGGTAGTGGAGTCATGGGCTACTCCCAGTTCAGTAGCTGAGATCAGGAGTTTTCTCGGACTAGCAGGTTACTACAGGAGGTTTGTACAAGACTTCTTCAGGATTGCAGAGCCGATGACTAGGTGTAACCTCCGATTTCCAATTTTCGAAATAATTAGATTTTTAATTTATTTTAAATACCAAGTTTTTAAAATATTTTCTCCTTGAATTCTTGTATTTGATTTTGAACAATGTTTGATTTTAGAAGATGATTTAAAATCTTTTATAAAAAATATTTTTTCTAAATGTCGCTTTCTTATAAAATAAATAGATAAATAATGACGTAAATATAATACTCTAGCTTCGAATATTTATTGGCTTGAATCATAAAATTTTTTGTTTTAAATAAAATTTTATTTGAAGGACTAGTTGATAAAATATAATAAATTTTTATATTTATTGGGATAGTAAATAAATAAATTTCATACTTTCTGAGATTTTTGCAATATGCATTAATTAGTAGCTATTCGGAATCAGTTAGCCTTGGAAGCCTCTTAAAATATTTTTCTTAAATTATATTTTTCTATTAAATTTACCAGGTTACCGTCTCCCGTTCACACCCTCATTTTCCCACATGAAAACTCATTCATATCTAATCTGGGCCATTCATTATTTGGGCCAATCCTCACCCTTTATCCCACACCCTCTCTCCCTATTTAAGTCTCTCATCACCATTCCCAAGAAACCCTAGCTAGCCCTCACAAATTCCCACAAGCCAACAACCATCACCATTTTGTGTGCTCGTGTCCGTGTGTCCAGCATTACCGTGTCAGCCGTGTTGGCCTCGGGTCCGACCCCGGGTGTCCTATCGTATCCATTCATTTCCTGTGTCCGATTACAACATTACAATCAGATTTTCGTGTCCGACAGACCCGGACACATCCACCTCCACCACAGCAAACATCATCCCGTGTCCACCATCTGGACATACCCCTACCATAGTACATCCATCGTGTCCAGCCCCGGACACGATCCACCCCGACACAAAATTCAAAACCCTAACCTAGATCCCGCTGTCGCCGGCGACTAGGACTTCCTCCTCGAGCCGAGCACCGCCGCGTCGAGCTCGGAGATCCGCCTCGGATCCGCCTCAGAGCCGTCGAGCCGTGGCCGCCTCCGTCGAGCCGTCGACCGCCGCCGCCGCGGATCCCCTCATCGTCGTCGAGCTGACCGTCGCTGCCTCAGATCCGGAGCCGACGCCGCCGCTCTCGAGCGTCGACCACCGACCCGAACAGATCCGCCGACGCCCTGCCGGCCCGACCCCAGCGAGACCCCCCGCGCCGACGCCGGAGAAAACCCTCGTGAGCCTCTTCTTCCCTCTTCCCTCTTTTGTTCTGTATAATTTGGGTTAAGTAATATATTAGATTAATCAATTAATTATTTCTTAATCAGTAATTAATTTCTTAATTAGTTAATTAATTCTTTATCAGTTAATTAAATTATAAATTAGTTAATTATTCTTAACAGTAGTTAATTAATCAATTAGTTTATATGTAATTAGTTAATTTATAATTAGTTAGTAATAAATGTAATTAGTAATTAATGTAATTTGGTTAATAATTAAATATTTAGTTTAGTAATTTCATGTAATTAGTTTAGTAATTAAAATATAATTAGTTTTATTGTTTATAACGTATGAATTTAGTTATTTATTATGTGTATGATTTCAGTTATGTATTATATATAAGGACTTGGTTATATTAATATGCAATTAGTAGTTTTTATGTAATTAGTAATTGCGAAATAATTATAAGGGTTTTGATTATGTAAAAAATATAATAATTTGTGGGGTTTATATTATAAAATAAAATATAGTTTCAATAATAAAATTAGTTCAAAATTTGTTTATTTGGATCGGTGACCGATTTTTCTATAAATGGAAATATATTGGCTTTTACGTAAATTCTAGATTTTTATAAATAAACTTTTTATTGTAATTATTGTTCAAAATGATTTCAAAATAATTTTCATTAAATTAAGGTGTTACCTTAATTACAAACAAACGACCCTTCCCCTATTAGCCTGGTATCCTTATCTCGATTTTTGTGCCAAATTTCGATCTTGGACTTCTTTATATAGTTTCTAGCTATTTGGACTGCTCCGGACCCATTGGAACTAACTGCTATTTCATTTGGGATCACCTTGAGAAGTGTGGCATTATATACATTCTTTGATTAGTTATATATATATATATATATATAAATATTTGATTGATAAATATACAAATATGTATAAAAATATATATTTATATACATCTATTTAGTGTATATACACAACTACATTTTTGTACACTACTAAGAGACACTTATATATATTATATACGTTTTTATTGGTGTAAATGTGTATTATATCCCTACTAGATGACCCTAGTTGACTAGAGCCATGCCTGGCATAGCCCTGAGGTCAGTATTTTCTATTGTGTGTTAGTGTAGCATCTGATACAAGTGATATTATTATATGTTTATAGGACTGTCGGATTCTCCAGATGATACTCTGGGACAGGACATTGGTATTAACAGCTAAGGACCCATGGCGAGTACATTCTCTGATTAGTTTCTAATTTATGATATCTCCTATGTTCACTGTATCTAGTGTAGATATCTATGCTCTTGACACGTTGGTTACACGGATTGGTATACACGGATCTCGTCATGAGATGTTATTCCTTATTCATGGTGTAGCTTGTACAAGACTTGTTTCCTTGTTATCTTGTGCATGTACAGACACTGATTTTCGGGGAGACTTGTTACCTCCATAGGGAATCCCGTGCCATAGCGTACCATGATTGGATCCACTATACCAGTCGGGGTGGGGAGTATTTTAGTGTAGATATGTGATCATACCCAACCTTACATGTATCATAGCTCACCCCACATCTCACGTCGGGTGCGGCCTGACCATTTACATGCTTCATAGCTGTTACGTGTGATTAGCCTGACCTCTACATGCATCATAGCTAACCAACGGTTAGCCTGACCTTACAAGAATCATAGCTAATCACATGTAACCAGCCTGATCAAGTTCCCAAGCCGATCACATGTTAAAGCTAGTGCTCATACACTTAGTCATAGGTTCTTGCTCATGGATATATTGTTTCTTCTCCTGCATTTACTTACAGTATTTTCAGTATTTCTTTTATTTCTCGTACCTATACATGCTTCTGGTATATTTCCATCTAGAACTGCTACATAGTTTATATCATTAATATAGAACTGCTATTTAGAGATGTACTTTGCTCCTTCCTGACTGGAAAATATTTTTCCAGACTGTGACCTTAGTAGACTGGTTTCTGACATACTTGAGGATTGGAAGTTAATGATTGCAGGTATGATTATTTTGTCGTTAGACTTGTCTTATATTTCTTGCTTGCCTTGATATCTCATCGTGCTTTAGTTTATGTGATTGAGTATTTCTAGCATTATTTTATGATATCCACGTCTTCTTATGGAGTTGGGTATTCACGTGAGTTTGATTAGATAGTTACATGTCCTAGACAGCGTTCTACCGTCGATGCTGCGGCGTAGGCTGGACGTACCCACGCACTCGTGCCCCTAAACCGGGTGCGGGTCGTGACACTAGGCTGACCAGGAAGGATGTGGATTTTATCTGGACGGAGGATTGTCAGGTAGTATTTGATGAGCTGAAGAAGAGATTGACGACAGCTCCAGTATTGATGTTGTCATCGGGGATAAGTGGATTCACTATCTACAATGATGCTTCATGGAAGGGTTTGGGTTGCGTTCTTCAGCAGCACGGGAAGGTGATTGCCTATGCTTCCAGGCAATTATGTCCTCATAAAAAGAACTATCCCTCCCATAATTTGGAGTTGGCAGCGGTTATCTTTGCTCTAAAGCTGTGAAAATACTATCTGTACGGAGAGCATGTAGAGATCTTCACGGACCACAAGTGCTTGAAGTACGTGTTTACATAGAAAGAGCTGAACCTGGGGCAGAGCAGGTGGTTGGAGTTGATGAAAGACTTCAACATCTCATTGCAGTACCACCCAAGAAAGGCCAATATAGTCGCTGATGCCTTGAGCAGGTATCTGATGGCTATGTACTTGACGACAGACAGACATTTATTGGCCAATCTTGAGAGCTTGGGAATTGAGGTACTAGTTCTCGGTATCAAGATTCAGTTATGGGGATTGCAGATACAGTCCGAGCTGATTGACAGAATCAGAGCTACGCAGTATGATGATGAAGCTCATAGGAGTATCAGGGCACAGGTTCGGACAGGATTATTTGAAGACTTCACTATTGCTGATGATGGGTCATTATGGCACGGTAGTAGGATATGTGTGCCGAGCGGGGAGCTGCACGAGGAGATTTTGTAGGAGGCGCATCGTTCTCAGTACTCGATGCATCCAGTTGCCAACAAGAAGTATCGAGACATGAGGGAGCATGTATGGTGGTATGGTATGAAGCGCGAGGTAGCACGCTTTGTATCCCTATGTATAGTATTCCAGCAGGTAAAGGCGGATAGACAGAGGCCAGGTGGATTGCTTCAGCCTTTATCCATCCTAGAATAGAAGTGGGAGCATGTGACTATAGATTTTGTTTCATGGCTTCCGCGTTCTCCAGGAGAAAAGGATACGATTTAGGTCATCGTGGATAGGTTGACCAAATCAGCCCACTTCTTACCATTCAAAGTGGGTACATCGACGAAGAAGCTAGCAAAGATGTATGTACGACAGATTGTCAGATTACATGGGGTTCCTATAAGCATCGTCTCGGATCGGGATAGTTATTTCACTTTCCACTTCTGGAGGAGTTTGCAGACTAGCTTGGGCACTCAGCTCAAGTTTAGTACCGTATATCACCCCGAGACAGACGGGCAGTCTGAAATGACTATTCAGACTCTTGAGGATATGCTACATACTTATGTTCTAGATCTCGGAGGTTCTTAGGAGGATCATCTACACCTGGTAGAGTTTGCTTACAACAACAGCTACCAGGCCAGTATTGAGATATCACCATTCGAGGCTCTATATGGACGGAGGTGTCGCACACCGTTATCTTGGGATAATATCGGAGAGAGAGCCTTGTTAGGACCAGAGATGGTCGTGGATGTAACAAAAAAGGTAAAACTCATCAGAGATAGACTTCGAGTGGCGCAGGATAGACAGCGGCATTGGACCGACAGCCACCGTAAACCCTTGGAGTTTGAAGTATAGGTTTTGTTATTTTTGCTTGTGATTGTTTTATTTTAGATTGCGTGTTAAGGCTGCTTTTGTTCTAGGTTGGCGATTTGGTGTTCTTACAGATTTTCCTGACACGGGACACGATTCGCTTTGATGGAGGCAGAAAACTTAGTCCACGGTACATCGGACCTTTCGATATTCTTATGACGGTCGGTGCAGTGGCCTATAAACTAGACTTGACGCCTGCACTAGAGGGAGTACATGATGTGTTCCATGTGTCATAGCTGAGATGGTACATGGCGAATCCTAGTCACGTACTAGATTACTCTGAGATCGAGGTTGGTCTGACTCTTAACTATCCTGAGCAGCCAGTAGAGATTTTGGATCGCAGGAAGAAGGTATTATGGAACCAGACTATTTCTTTGGTTCGTGTTGCATGGAGATATCACTCTCCAGGTGAGTCAACCTGGGAGAGAGAGGATGAAATGCGCGAGCAGTACCCGTATCTCTTCGAACCTTGAGGTATAATTCTTTCTTACATTGTATTGTTTGCTTTTGGTAGTTAGTTTCTTCCTTAATTTCGAGGACAAAATTTTTCTAAGGTGGGTAGGATTGTCACCCTCATATTTTCAATCAAGGGTAATTTGGTAATTGATATAGATATTTTTATTTTAGGAGTATTGTATTTAAATATTGTGCATGTGATTAATTATTTGTTGTATTAATTATTGATTGTTAAATATAGTATCTATTTTTGGGCTTGTGTAGTAGACCTAACTAATTAATATAGATGCATGAACCCAATAATTTATTTTGGTTTAGATTGAGCCAATAATTAGGCCTATGAATTAGGAGGATGGATTAATTAGTGAAACCATTAAACTAGAACCTTTCCTCCTTAATTAATTTCTTCATAAGAGGCCCCAAGGGGTATTTTGGACATTTTACAAAGACTTGAGGAAGGGGTATATGGTCGGATATTAGAGGAAGGAAAGAGAGTGTCTCTCATTTTATTTTTTTTATTGCATTTAGATCTATATTTTCTCCCTTTTCAAATTCCTTCATCCCCTCATCATTCTCTCACCAATTTCTTCATAAATTCCTTCTCTTTTCTTTAATTGAGGCTACTACAATAATGATCTACAAGAAGAAAGCAAGGATCTACAAGGAGGAGGCCAAGATCTACAAGGAGGAGCTATATTTCTACATTTGGAAATTTTTATTAGGAATCCATCTCCCAATAGGTATATTTTAGTTTTTCCACTTGTAGTAGGTTCAAAATCTGAGATTTAACCATGAAGAACTAGCCCATATGCATAGGCTATCCATATGAATTAGTTTTAGGTTCATAGGAGACCTATGGTGGAAGTTATGTGTGCTTTTGTGTCAATTTTGGGAGAATTTTGAGATTGGCACATGTAGTGTTTGTCAAATGGTCAAATAGATCAATATGACATATAAATGATTATTTGTGACTAGTGTCGTATCCACAATTGGGTTAGGCCGTATCTCGTCGATTTGATAATACGGGTTAATTTTGGGGGTTTTTCTTTGACACGAGAATTAGTGCATATCACATCTTGACACAGACACGTAGTTAATTATTATTGTTCGTATTCGTCATAATTAGTATTCTAGACTTGCTCGTGTCCTTCGGGATATGTTTGGTTGTGTGGTGGAGCCGTGTCGCAAGCGTATCATAGAATGAGTGTGATACGGGTGCGGTGCACTCCACGTGTTTGGTTTATTGCTCTTAATTCTATATGTACTTGTGTATATATACATATATGTTATATTTTATGATATATATATATATATATATATATATATATATATATATATATATATATATATATATATATATATATATATATATATATATATATAGATACATATACACTTATAAATATG
Organism: Iris macrosiphon; assembly: GCA_036927795.1. Classification (NCBI taxonomy): domain Eukaryota; kingdom Viridiplantae; phylum Streptophyta; class Magnoliopsida; order Asparagales; family Iridaceae; genus Iris; species Iris macrosiphon. The sequence goes on along the minus strand of JAYESA010000014.1, from coordinate 31,438,174 downwards.
TAGCTATATACACTTATATATACTGTACATACTCATATATATATATATATATATATATATATATATATATATAGGTGAGTGTATATATATCCATGTGTTGGGTGTATGTGAGTTGTTTGTGTATATGTGTGAGTGTATAAATAAATCTATATATACATACATACGAGGGATTGATACATATAAATAGATTGGTGTATAGATTAACATAGAGGTGTCTATGTGTGTATATGTGTATAAGTTTGTGTGAGTGAGTGAGTGAGTGAGTGAGTGAGTGAGTGAGTGAGTGAGTGAGTGAGTGAGCAGGGTGTTTTCAGTTAGTATATGCAACTGTACACAAGGATAGTGAGCAGTCAGTGCACTGGCTCGTACACAGCAAGAAAGATGCTACAATGCACCAACTAGGTGCTCGTGCAGCCAAATACAGAGGAAGGTCAGCGAGTTGCTCGAGCTGCAGTGGGCAGAGGTGCACACTGCACAGCAGGGAGTGCACAGAGGTACAGCCTAGAGGCGGGCAGGTTCAGCAGCATGCTGGTGCAGTCTCTGCAGTGGGGAGAAGCTCGGGCACCCTACAGCAACTGTAGAGGAGTATGCAATAGTTTATGCAACTGTACAGCGAGGAGCAAAGGTATCCATTCAGCAGGCATTCGTACACAGCCAGTGCAATCAACAGCAAATGTACAGCCAACTGAAGGTGCAGTCGAGCTCGAGCCACAGCAGGGAGTTTCAGTCCAATGCAGCACTGTGTCCAGTTCAACACAGTCACTGTATTAGTTTTATTTCAGCACAGGTATCACTATCAGCACAATATGTTTGGGTGGTTAGTTTTAGATATATCAGTGATTTAGATTCAGTTCTGTATCAGGTATCCATTCAGTATCAATGGGTTAGTGGTTTGTAGATAGTTAGTAGGTTAGTATATATATATATATATATATATATATATATATATATATATATATATATATATATATATATATATATATATGTAGATAAGTAGTATTAGATATAGTTAGTTAAATAAGTATACTAGTGTATATATGATATGTTGTTAGTTAGTGGATTGAGAAATAGTTAGCTAAGCAACTGTATGTAACTATCTATGGATAGTATTGATATATATTATAGTACTTAGTATATGATATTATATAGTTAGTATTGGGATTATATATATATATATATATATATATATATATATATATATATTAGCTATACCAATAGGTTTTGAATTACCTTGGGATACCAAGGTAAAGTCAAGGTAATGGGTCGATACCAAAGTATTGGTTTGGGTATCGAGATAGGTAATGTAATATGCATTAGTGCAAGGCCAAGGTACCTAATTTCAGTAATTAGTTAGGATACTATAATTATTGACTTGTATATATATACAAAGTACTATTTTTCATATATTGAAACTTGCGTATCTTGAGATACGACATTTTTGTGTGTTTTATAGTATCGTAGATTAGCTAGTATAGCTTAGTTTCGTAGCGTATTGACCTAGTATCCTAATGTTAGACTCTTGCAACCTAGAATTAGTCGGTTTGACTTAGAAATAGCTTTCTGACTTAAAATTGCATCAATTTAACTTATTTTTATTCTTGAACCTTGTATTAATACAACATACCATATATAGGTCTGTGTGACACTAGCTTGGGCATCGAGAGACACACCTTGCTCAGGACTTCAAGCGAGTACATTCTCTGACAGTTTTTATTATGTTGATTATTACAATAATTCTAGTTGTAGTGTATGCTTGATTCTGACACTGTGTACACGGTCTAGTATCATAGATACTTGTCATGAGGAGTCGTGATTGAAATCTATCGTGCTAGCTGGGGACGAAGAAATATTAGCAAGATTATATGATCATACCCCACTTTATATGCATCATAGCTCACCCCACATATCACGTTGGGTATAGCCTGACCATTTACATGCCTCATAGCCTGTTATAAATGATTAGCCTGACTATTGCTCGTATCATAGATAACCAGATGGTTAGCCTGACCTCACATGTATCATAGCCAATCATATATACCAAGCCTGATCTAGTCCCAAGCTGATCACAGAGTAAACTGATATTTTATAACACTTAGCTAGAATTTCTATTTGTATTCCAGTTCACTCATTTCTAGCATTCACATATATATGTTCATTGCTAGTTAGTACTATTGCTGATTATATGCCTTTACAGTATTCCTTATTTTTCTAGTATTTCTTTATCATGTATTTCTTTACACTGTCTTATAGTTTTTGTCAATATAATTAAAACTGTTGTTTAGTGTTTGTGCTTTTCTCTAATCCTGACTGGATAATATTTTTTAGAGGATCTTGAGAATTTCTGTCCTACTCACTATGGCCCAAGAATATAGGGAGACTACATACCGAAGATTCCAGAGGAGTCACTCTCCTTAGAGGAGACACTACCCACAGTCGTTTAGACAGCTTCTTGGTCTAGTTATCTATGTATTAAATTATTCTAACTTGAGATTTGGATTGTATTATGTTGAGACTATTTATGTTAGGATAGCTAGACTCTAGATTATTGTTGTATTTGGCTTGTGTGCTATACTTATGTCAGAACTTCCTTATCTTTTACATATTATCGTGCCAACTACTTTCCTATAGTTATTGTGATTGAGCATCTTATGAATTGATGATCAAATGCATTATTCATTGTCCTCCTCATAGAGTTGAGATCATTGACATGTTCTTTTGTGTGTTATGTTTAGTAGTCTTGAGACCTTGACAGCGTTCTACCGCCGATGTTGCGGCATAGGCTGGAGTACCCACAGCTCATGCCCAAATTTTGGGTGCAGGTCGTGACAGTCATCACCCCAACAAGAATTATTTTTTGTCTTCTTCTATGTTGTAGTATGTTCTATCTCAATTGCACTGCATTTGCAAAAAAGAATAATTTGATATTCTGAAAGTTGTAATCGAATATTTTTAGTATATATAACTTTGTTGGGATTAAGGTAATCAGATAGCAATCTTGTTTACGTGAATCTCTGATCTCGATTACAACTTCAGGATCAAACAGAGAGTAGACTAAAAAGTTTGCATGAATCTTTGTTCCAAGCCTTTGTTCAACCATGTTTGATCTACCTTGGGACAAACAAACTCAAAGAAAGATCCGAATAAGATGGAGAACAACCGTGCAAGTCTTCTCGACACAAGTTTAACAAACTTGAGAAGTTTGATGATGAGTACTATAATATTTGAAAGAGAAAGATCAGTCTCGATATTCAACTAATAAACGTTGATTATGTGTTGATAGATCCCAAGCCTACTCTTCCGGATATTGATAATGCTCGGAGGATTGCTAAGATTACTGCTCTGCAACAGAAGTGGAGGAGAAGCAACAACCTCTACAAGTTGTTGATTCTGAACGCCATAGAAGATTCAATAGCAAAATCATATAGCAAGATAGTCTATGCTAAGGATATTTGGGAGTCTTTGGAGAAGCACAACAAGTCTGATGAGAAGAGATCTAAGATTCACATCACATATAAGTTCTACAAGATGTGATTTGAGGATGACAAGGTGATGTTGCCTTAAGTCAACGAATGTCTCAAATTGCGTCAAAAACTTGAGGATGATGGCATGCCCCTGGTAGACAAATTCATTGTGGGGGGAGGGGTATTATCTCCAAGCTCCCACTTGGATAGAATAAGTTTATTTTGGACATGTATCAAAAGAAGATGGAGATTGACCTAGAACTCCTACTACACTAGATTTATGTTGAAGACGAGTTAAGGACTCAACTCAAAGTGTTGGCCAAGGCTAACATGGTGCATGTTGGAGACTCCAAGGGGAAGTAAAGGCTTCTTACAACAAGAAAAAAGACTTCAACCAACTGAAGGTGAAGTAGGCTTCTTTCAAGCCAAAGCCAAAGTCTGACGTAACTTGCTTCAACTGTGGCAATAAGGGCCACTATAAGAAGGACTGCAGATCCAAGACCAAAAAAACTGAGCATGGCGAGCCTAACATGGTTGCTATAATTGCGTAGGTTGACTCAACTGGTATCGACACTGACTGGGGTGGACACTTGTGCATCCTGCCATTTAGTTTTAAAAGGGGAGTTGTTCACCACATACAAACCTACTTCCGAGAAAGTTTCGATGGCGAACAAGGAACAAGATGAAGTACTTGGAATCGGGACGGTGGTGTTGAATCTGGCTTCGGGGAAGACTTTGACGCTTCAGTATGTAAAGCACGTGCTGGTGATTGCAAATGAACTTAATCTTAGGAAGTCTGTTGTGTAATGCAGGCTTGGGGATGGACATCAACGCTAGTCAGATAGTGATATCATATAAAGGAACATACTTCAAAAAGTCATACCGGAGGAATGTTCAAACTTTAACTTGTAACTCAGACTAAAATTGTTAATGCAGTCTCTTCTTCTTGTTATCCTCTTCAGTTATGGCATAATAGACTAGTACATGTTCATTTTAAAAGAATTAACAAAATGTCTAGTCTAGGGCTTATCTCCAAATATGGGGGCAAGGAGGTAGCGAAGTGTGAAGTCTGTGCGCAGACGAAGATCACCAAAAAAATTGTTCAAATGGGTGAACCGAAGCACATATCTTCTGGAGTTGATACACTCAGATATATGTGACTTCAAGCAATTCTACATAAAGTTCAGGATAAAGTTTTTTATTACTTCTATCGACGACTTTCGAAGTACGTATTTATTTATTTGCTTAAATCGAAAGATGAAGCATTCGAGAACTTCAAGGACTTCAAGGATAAAGTCGTGCAGTAAACCGGAATGTCCACTTAAGAGACTAAGAAGTGATCGAGGTGAAGAGTATCAATTTCTTGAATTCACATTATTCTGTAGAGAACATGGAATTTTCAATGAGACGACTGTTCCGTATTCTCCTCAATCAAATAGAGTTACAGAAAGGAAGAATAGAATGTTGACATATATGATGACCTCAATGATGTTGAGTACGGAACTTCCAAACTGCTTCTAGGGAGAAGCTGAGCTTACGGCTACTTTCATTATGAATAGAGTGTCGTACGCAACTTCTGATATTACTTCTTATGAACTCTGGTTCACGGTCAGACCTAAATTAAATATTATTCGAGTGTGGAAGATGTCTAGCGTATGTGAAACTTGCGAAAATAAAATTTTAGAAGTTGGGAACGAGGACTACGAAGGCTATATTCTTGGGATATGCTAAAAAAGTGATGATTGGAGGTTTCTTGATATTGAATCTAATTATATCATCGAATCTTGCGACACAGAATTCTCTAAAGACAAATTTATAAGGCATAAGAACATTGTTCTCGTAAACATTCAAGAGAATAGTATTAGTGCAAAAGAGGCTATCGCTTCCAATGAAAATATAGTCCAAGAAGAGGTTGTTGTTGAAGAGATAGTGTTTAAACCAGAACTCGCTGAGCCGTCGACTAAGCGAGTGAGGAGACAACCTTGGAGATAATTTTGTGATCTATCATGTGGAGGAAGATCCGCTTACCTATGATAAGATGATGAAGACAATAGATGATGTCTTTTGGAAGGAGGCTATCAATGATGAGTTTGACTTTATAACCTTTGACAACACATGGGTGTTGGTTGATTTGCCTGAAGGTGCAAAATCCATCGGATGTAAATGGATCTTCAAGAAGAAGATGAAGGCTAATGGAACTATTGACAAGTTCAAGACAAGGCTAGTAGCCAAGGGGTTTTCTCATAAGTAATAGGATCGACTACTTTGACACATATGCTCCAGTTGGATGGATGACTATTATTATGATGTTGAATTCGTTGGGTACAATACACAAGTTGGTGATACATTATATGGATGTTAGAACAACATTCCTGAATAGAGAGCTGACTGAAGATATTTATATGCAACAAGAAGAAGGATTTATCATCAAAGGCCTTGAAGACAAAGTCTGCAAGTTAGTGAAATTACTGTACAGTCTGAAGGAAGCTCCGAAGATGTGGCATGAGAAGTTTAATAAAGTCATTAGGTCAAACATCTACAGGGTCAGCAAGACGGATAAGTATGTTTACACTAAGTTTGCAGATGGAAGAGGAGTCATAGTTTGTATTTATGTAGAGGACATTCTAATCCAGGGTACAAATTCAGCATGTGTCATAAAGACAAAAAAGTTTCTCTCATCCAAGTTCAATATGAAGGACTTGGAGGAAACTCATGTTATCCTTGGGATAAAGATCATCCGGACAGAAGCTAGGATTGCACTGTCATAATCTTATTACATTGAGAAGATGCTCACACTCTATGTATATCAAAATCTTCTAAGGATCGATACTCTATATAGGTGTGACAAGAAGTTGAAGCTTAATCCAAGAAAAAGTGTCAGACAGTTGGAGTACTCGAATGTCATCGGAAGTTTGATGTATGCTACGATTGCCACTAGGCCTGACATAGCTTTCGTCATAGGGATGCTGAGTCGGTTCACGAGTAATCCAGGTATTGAGCACTGGAAAGCTATGAAAAAAGTGATAAGATATCTCAAGAAGACTCATAAAGTATGCACCACAGTACAACGGATATCTGACAGTAGTGGAAGGCTTCATTGATGCAAGCTAGTGAGCTAGTGCTTAGAACTAGAGAGCGAAAGGTCTACAAGAAGATACGTCTTCTCCATGGGTGGAGCTTCTATATCGTGGAAGTCAAAGAATCAAATAATGCTCTCCCACTCATCTATGGAATCTGAGTTATTTGCACTAGCGACTGCAGCGGATGAAGCAGAATGACTTTGAGAGCTCATATATGATCTTCTTTTGGTTGGTGGGCTAATTTTGATGGTACCGATCTACTGCAACAACTATGCGACTTCATCGGTGGCATCAAATGATCTCTTCAATGGTAAGAAGAGGATTATACGGCTTAGGCACAGAGCACTGAATTATCTCATCAAGGCTGGAGTCATTACAGTAATTGATGTTTGGAGCCAAGAATATCTGGCAAATCCGTTCACCAAGGGCCTCAAGCGCCAGCTGGTCGAGGACACAACAAGAAAAATAGGCTTGTAGGCAATCTGATATTGTGTCTTTGTAATTCTACCATAAAATTTTATGCTATTAGTTCAAAGAGAAATCCACTAGGCATCTAATTTTGGTTCAAAGAAGGATCATTGACTGAGAAAATATTAAGTACAGTGGGTAGTCCATTGAGACGTTGAGGGGATACAGTCCCAGAACCACTATGATCTACTAGTTGTTCTTTATATAGAACAAGTCATGTGGGAGGATGACCATGGGCCTTAATTAGTTCTTAGACATTTTAAATATCTGGTGTGCTTTAAAGAAGCATGAGTGGTTCGACACTACAAAGGGGATGGTACCACCCATGCTACGGTGGCATGACACCACGATGAAGTAAGAGCCTCGGTCTTGGGCTATGCCATAGCGGCAGTAGCACCGCATATAGTCAGGTAGCCTAATGTTGAATAAGTGAAGAGTAGTAGTACATTACTACAAAGAGGCCGGTGACCTCATGCTACAGTGGAGCGACACCACCAAGAGGTTGCAGACCTCGACTTTGGGCCATGTCGTAGCAGCGTAGCACCGTAAGGGAGCAAAATACTTCATGTTGGGTAGTATAGCACTACAAAGAGGCATGTGATCTTATGCTACAGTGGTATAACACCACCAAGAGGTTGTGGACCTCGGCCTTGGGCTATGTCATAGCAGCGTAGCACCGTAAGGAAGCACAAGGCTTCATGCTGAAAAATGTTAAACTCTCTGAAAGAACTCACATAAGTGTATGGAAAGAGATGTAGGCCGTCTCTTGAGGTAAAAACTGTAGACACCCAAGATACATACACCGAGACTATGTCAGCACAGGACATTTAACTTGCGACCAGAAGCACAACTGATATCATTTTGTGAGTGGAAAGAATATCATGTATAGTACTAAATTCAGGGCTCAATCCATTCAAGTATTATATTGGTGTTTGACCCATGCGGGAAGATTCAAGTCGTAAGAGAAATCTATCTTAATGTATGATGGACAGTCATTGTGGGGAACGCTTATCCCATATAGTGAGATGTGGAAGATTGTTGGAGTTTTTCTTCTTCAAAGGCTAGAAAGATAGTTCCATATTGGAAAACACTCTAAGTGGGTATCTCAATATAATACCATGCTTGGTGTTGAGAGATGCACATGAGGTGGTAGCCCAAGTGGGCGCCATGTGGCTTATTTTCCTAGAAGGATTAAGGTTAAACTTCTTAAGAAAGCATCTATGCTTTTTGTCACTCTCATGGAAAAAATTTCTTAGGATAGCGACTCAAAATCGGACGAAGGGCGAAGGGCACAAAGTAGCACTTTGATGGCGTACTTTGAAAAAAAAATATTAGCATCGGTCGCATGGCGCTTGTGCGCATATGTTGAGCTCGTGCGCGAGTTTTTTCGTGAGTTGTATGTGCGATTGCACATGCGGTTGCATGCGTGGTTGCATGCAAGGATGTTGAGCGGGCTTTGTGCGCGCTATGTGAGGGCTATACGCGGCTATGTGCGTATGCGCATTTACGCGTATGCTCCCATGCACTGCTGCACTGCCGTACGTATGCGCGTATGAGTCATTGCGTTGTTGCGCCTATGCATGCATGAGCAACTGTTGATGTGCTGCTACACATATATGCGCAGATAGCGCTGTTAGGCGCATATCTCCGCTGATTGCGGGATTTAAAGGAATATGGAAATATTGAATCAATTATTCAGATTCGATTTTTGTGGGATTCAAATTTATTTGATTATTATCTTTCCGGAATTGGTTGGCAGCCAGGATTAGGGTTAGAGTTTCCTCTCTACTCTATAAATTGAGAGACAGAAGAGAGTATCTTGCTGCTACTATTGGAGTCTAGGAGTCTATTCGAGTCGGCAATAGAGGTGACGGTGAGCGTTCCAGAAGTTCTTTTGTCAACTTATTGGTTCCTGAGAACGGATCGTCTAGAGGGTAAACTTGTTGTGAGCAACGATGGTCGTGATCACCCCAGCAAGAAATTTTTTTTTCTTCTCTTTCTTTCTTCTTCTATGTTGTAGTACGTTCTATCTCAATTGCAACTGCGTTTGCAAGGAAGAACGATTTGATATTCTGGAAGTTGTAATCGGATATTTAGTATATAGAACTTCGTTTGAATCGAGATAATCAAAGAGCAAACTTGTTTGCGTGAATCTCTGATCTTGACTACAACTTCAGGATCAAACTGAGAGTAGACTGAAAAGTTTGCGTGAATCTCTGTTAGTGGCATATGTTCAACCATCTTTGATCTACCACGAGACTAACAAATTTTGGCAACCAAACTGACTTAGTCGGCTATAAAATTGTATAACCTGACCTATCCTTAATGATTGAACTGTTCGGTTAACAGACTACAAGTATCAATCAGTTCGTTAGTTTTGTTAGTATCAATGCTAATTTAAACATTAAAAAATATTGAAGCTTTAAGAAGGAAGAACAATGAGAATTTAATTCAATAGAATTGAAATAAAATAGCAATTGAAGTTTAGTTCAATTACATCAAATGCTCGAAAATTTAATAGCATTCATAAATATCGTCCGTCATGAAATATAAGCAACCTAAAAAAGAAGAGTGGTTATGCTTACAACCTTCTTACAACTGACACGTGGCGTCCATGTGGCGACCGTCCATTGGAGGAGGAGGGAGAGATGGGACCCAGTGGCTGTCCGGGTGATCGCCACGTGGCTGGAACGTTACATGACGGTCGTTCATTGGGGAGAGGTGGGGTCAGGGATGACCCACATGGGGTGGGGGGTGAGGGGATGTTGAGAGGGTTGTAAGAAGGTTATAAGCATTTGGTAGTAAACTTAGCATTATTGAAAAAAGAATCCTAATGTAAAGGAGAAAGAGGACTTACGGCATGACCTTTGAAGAAGGAAAAGAGGAATAAAGCCGTTGCTTGTGATTTGCGCATGCTTGTTAAGGTCGGGACTTCTTTTGAGTCTTGTCTAGGTTTGTTTAGTCTTAATATTTAGTATTAAGCCAGTCTGTAACCGATTTATTAGCTATATTTAAACTGTTAACCCATGTATATTTGATCAGTAAATCCATATTGTATATAATCACCAATAATTCATAGTTATAGGGGTGAACATATTAATAAAACTTGTTTAAGAGTCAATTGTATCGATCAGTCGATACAAAAAAGAAAATTACAAAGACTAGTAGCATGATTTAGAAACCATAGCCAAACAGGCCTGGTTTTTTTGGACCAAACCGAACAGACTGCCGGTAATGTCAATTAGCAAAACTTTAGATTAATCTTAAACATCAAGAACGTGGCATTTTAATCGACTTTTTGCTCGGTAAAATGGTGTGTTCCTTGAGTTTTAGCATCATTCCAACAAATCCATATAGATTCGTACATGTGCGTTAAATATCTAATATATCTAGTATTATGTTAATATATTTGCTAAATTTTATACAAAAACAGTTATTGCTAAATAACTATTTCAACACTTGAGAGTTATAATATAAATATCCCAAATATACTTCTCACTCAAGGTGTGTAAACAGACGGGCCGGCCCGAAATCTGTCACGGGTCCGACCTGGTCAAACCCGGTCAGAATCGGCCCGGACCCGGTCAACGGTCCGGTCCGCTCCGCCCATTCCCTCTACGGGTCCAAACTGGGTCGGATGATCTGACCCGCAAGTCCGGCCTGGTCCATCCTCTGGTCGGGCCGAGTACAATTCGGACGGCCCAGTTCAGACCCGGTTCGATTTTTTTTTTTAGAATATATATATATATATATATATATATATATATATATATATATATATATATATATATATATATATTGTTTTTTTGTTTTTTTGGAAATTATAATTGAATATAAATTAATGGTAATTTATTTATATATTAAAGTAAATCGGACCAAGACCAGTTCGGCCCGGTCCTATCCAAACCAGATCATGGGTCCAGACTTGATCGGATTATTTGTTGACCGGACCGGCCCAGCCCGCCGCTCTTCGGGTTGAGCCCGGCCCAGACTAGACCCGGTCAAACCCAGTTGACCCGGGCTGCGGGTCGGCCCGACCCAGCCCAGTATACACCTCTGCTTCTCACACAAAAGAAAACGTTTTACATTAACTTGATGAGAATGATAGCGAAGGAAACATTTGGAACCCGCACCGGAATAACCCGGAAGTGTATAGAACTGAATTGTTCCAAGTGGATCCAAATGAGAGTATCAGTTTGGCTAAAAGCTAGAGTGTGCACCTGTCAAAAAGAAGACTGCACTAGTGTAACAAAAACAGGGTGCATTTGCAGAACCATCTGTGGCCATCTAAGTCAATCAGAGGTGGCCATCTCAGTGACAGACCAGATGACCAGATATCAGCAGAACTATGTACAGTCTAGTGCTGCTGGCACAAAGTTGGGACTGATCTACTATGCCCGCTACATGATGACACCTTTATATGCTTTTGAGTGCCTGTATAAATGCAGTCAGTAGCTTTTTCATTCAAAGCCCCTAGGATGGTTATTCTAAACAATAATCCTAGGATTACAGCCAAAAGCCTTACAACCACCTCTCCTCCCCCATGGAGAGTGAAACCAATTGGCAATTGTCACATAGGCAGTTTTAAGCCGGTTGTAAGATTTTTGGTTGTAATCCTAGCATTGATCAAAAAAATAGCAACAGTTTTTGAATCCGGGTGACTGAGAACAAAGATTCTAGTAGTTCTCTGTGATTGGAAGACCACACAATCTAGCTATGAGTCGATGTAACAATCCACACTAGCATCAGAACCAATGACCCAGATCAATGCAGCATCTCATAAAATAGCACAGTAACAAAATTCCAGGAACTTAGAACATCTTCAATTGGCTATTGAAGAAATTTCTGGTAATCTGCTTTACTGTATGTAACAAAAGAAGCAAGAAATATGAGCCCTTCTGAGAACGATGCAGAGCAGTAGCCGTCAGTTCCAATCTACCTCAACTATCATGTGCCAAGAACACTAGGTTCAGATCCTCCACAAAATTGGGGTTCTGGGAGCCACAAAAAAAACTAAGAATAAACATGAAACAAATTAATCCGCCTAAACCCCAATTGACCATGCATAGTAATGAGATATCACCACCAAATTCACCACTCCATCAAGGCTATACAACCTCACTAAACTTTTATCTTTTGTTTGTATTGTTTTTTCTTTCTTTTTTTTTTCTTTTCTTTATATTTTTCCCTTTTTTCTTTTTTTGGAATTTTGAACTGTTTCAGCCTAAACATAAAGTTTGCCTTTCTGAAGGACAGGTAATTTCCTGAAAACTTGCAGAATCTGTACTTTTATAAAGTGTCGCTCCTTGCTAAGCTTCTGATGGACTTGGATCGATCTGCATCTATGAAACCAGTAAATTGCCCGTTCACCTCACCAGTAGGGTCTCCAGAAACCTGAAACTGGCTGTTGAGAATCACAGATGCTGATCTTGTAAGAACCAGATCGGTAGGAATTGGTCCTCCCATGCTATTGTGGTGAGCAGCCATTCCATCTATCCCAACAGCTTGCAAGCGAGCAGCCACAGCATCATAGTTTTCTGTTGTTGGAGACGGGGAACCGGAACAAGAAGTAGGGGGAAGCAGCCACTGCATCCAATCATTCCGTCTCCTAATCTTCTCACCCTGCAAAAAGCATGCATTGATAATAGTTACGTGGAGAAAAACTTTGAAATTCACAAGGGAAAAAAAATTAGGCTCCTCTTTCTTTGTAATCCAGAGACAAGTCACATGCCACGATCAGAGATGACATTTTACTGTCTTATATAGGACACTAGAAGGGGGGTAGTGATATCAGAAACAATAACAGAACATGTAACTCCAATTAATTGAGTTGATTACTAATGCTTATTAAAACAGGAGAGTTCCTTGTTATTATTATAAAACAGAAAGTTCACCTGTACTTCCACTATGGTTGACAACCGCACTGTCTCCAGTATATACTGTATGTTGTTTGTTAGTTGCATAACCTGCGCAACCTCGTAAAAGAACAAAATATTCACTTCAGTGGCAAAAGAAAAATGATTTAGGACATTAATCCGTCATGCTGAAGAAAAATAAAATAAAAACCTAAAGAGAATATATTGTCATTACAATTATAAACCAAATCCTAGCAGCACTATTCTACAAACTTATTCAGTTGGGGCTTCAGCAGCAAGCTTTAGGTGATAGAAAAGAATGCCAAACCAGAGTCGTAGGGGCAGTTTTATGATTGAATCCTGAGACCCAAATAGTGATACACTCAAAAAGAGTATGTTTCTACAAATCCATCAAAAAAATTGCAGTGAAGTAAGAATGCAGGAATATTTTAATTTGTTAATGTGTTGAGGATACCAGAACAAACCATAGAGAGCGAAGAGGTAGAAGCTTAAAAAACTAGAGACAAAGTTCCAGTCCTTCCGGATGAAATGAAAATTCCAATCGAATAATTCGGCCTCCACCTTAATAAGAGTGAAGTCCAAAATTTTATCCATTTTTCATGATATTATGAACATAGAGAGAGAGAAAAAATTAGTCCGAATCTAACATTTGTTGCATGAGCTAAGTTACAGAAACACAGGATATAGTACAACCACACCACAAATAGACAACAGTTTTGGCATGTCCATGCATATTCTAGAGCGTATCTAATACATGTACAAGATAAACGCAATATGTGTTCAGTACAAGCTTCAAGTGAGTATCCGAACTTTCTTGCTAATGATGCTTCAGACTTCTTATAGTAAACAAGTGATTGCAGCAGACCTCTTAGGCAATACAATATAACAAAATGAACATGTTGAACAGAGTCATAGGCACAAAAGCACATTAGAGACTAAGCAAATCCATTATCTTGCAGATTGAAGCCGCAATAAAGATAAACATCTCATCCAATAGGTAGCATGTGAGGCATCACTATGTGACACTTGTAGTAATGCCTTTAAACGTCAGACACACAATTGAAATGAAAGATGGAAATTTAAATGAGGGTACCTTATGAGAACCCAGACTTAACCTATATTACGTCAATTACCTTGTTATGCAAAAGCTTTACAAAATTGGGTCGTAGCAATAGGTATTGGCCATTTCATATCAAATATTCGAACAGAATCCAAAATACAGAAGAAAATGGTTTTGGTCAATAATGATGAGTATCAAGTTAACCAAACATTCATAGGACATGCTGATTTTGTTCATGTCTACAAGAAAATTAACTGAAACCAATCAAGGGGGGCTTATCTCTGTCTGTGTAATGGGTTTTGGTCAATAACGATGAACATCAACCAAACATTCGTAGACTCCGCAGATTTCACTCTAGCTTGTAGAAAAGCTTAAGAATATATATATATATATATATATATATATATATATATATATCATTGGAGGAGATACCACACCATTTCTCACCGTTGGTTTACATCAATGAAAAGTCAAAGCCTTGACCTGTTTGCCCTAGTTATAGATGAAGTTACTAAGAACATTCAAGGTAGTTCGCGCGCACATACACTCGCACGTAAACGGCTATGGTTAAGTGTTAGGATTTTGCTCATATTTAGTAATCCTAATATAACACGATTGGAGTAAAGTCTTAGTCCTACCTTGTCATAGTTTCTAAATATGGTTATGGCATACCTACTTAGGATTGAATTTCTATATATGGAGACATACCATGTTATATAAAGGGACCTAGGGTTCCTTGTGTTATAGATCATTGTGCTCAAAAAAAGTGTCGGGTAACCACCAATCGGTTTAAGAGAAAGAAAGAGGAAAAGAAATGGAGAGGTTGAAGAAGAGATATTAGGTTTCTCATATGTTCTTAGGTGTATTTTTTTAAAATTATCGAGTTATTTGTGTACTTTCTTTAGTATTAGGGATTATGAATTTTTAGCGATCTTCTAAATCATTGTGACCTTATTTAGTAGTCATCTCGTTCTCCTAGTGATTTTTTAATGGTTAAGGCTCTCCATGTCATCTTTGTATTTCTTCTTTTTCATGATATTTATTTTCTGCAAGAGTCGAACACCATATTCGGTGTTGCGGGTGTCGGTTCATCGAAGATATGTATCTTGGGTATAGGCTCTGCTAGTATTCCCAACAAAGTGGTATCAAAGTCCAAGGTTACGAGTTGGGTTGGCTTAGGCACTCTAGTTGCTTCAAGACGGATTGTGTTGAACGTTTACAATACGTATAGTTGGATTATATAGGCTAGCTTCTAAGGTGGAGTTAGAAGTATGCTTCATAACGTGGCATGGGTGCAGCGAACAGGACCTAAAGTTGGAGAAACTATACGAACTAGCTTCAAAGATGGGTCTAGCCAGGGGGTCCAAGGTTACGAGTTGGGTTGGCTTAGGCACTCTAGTTGCTTCAAGACGGATTGTGTTGAACGTTTACAATACGTATAATTGGATTATATAAGCTAGCTTCTAAGGTGGAGTTAGAAGTATTCTTCATAACGTGGCATGGGTGCAGCGAACAGGACCTAAAGTTGGAGAAACTATACGAACTAGCTTCAAAGATGGGTCTAGCCAAGGGGTCCAAGGTGGATCAAGGTGTGTGGTTGACACCTAGTAATTGTGCGGATGACGTGTTGATTTAGCTCTATAGTCAAATGGATCGAGATGACAATATGTTGGATCTCATGGGTCAAAATTGTTGGGAGCTCGCATACGGTTGAGCGTCAAAGGTTAACAAGGGAGTTTGTTAGAAAGTTTAGTCTCACATCGAATAGAAAGTGGGGGAATGAGGTATTAGATAATTGGGATTTGTTCATTACTTAAGAAAATTCTCTTTTAAGTCATATAGGTCATCTCCAATATCATACCTCATGGATCATCAACAGTTCGGGTCGCACCGTGCTCTAGATTTTCCCTTTTAAGTCATATAGACCAAGTCCAACATCATACCTCTTCGATCAACTCCAGTCTGGGTCGTACCATGCTCCTAACAATTAGTAATGAGGAATATCAACTAACATCCATAAACTCCCTCGATTCCAATGAAGTTCACAAAAAACAACTAAAACTTGTCATGAGAAAAACTTTGGAATCCAAGGATCTTAAAAGTAATAGTACAAAAACAAAGTATGAATAACTTCAACCAATGGTCAAAGAGAAATGAGGGAGTACACCTTGATGGGCAAAAATACCTACGAGCTAATGTTTTCAGTATTTTTACTATCATTCATCATAATGGACAGATTGAGAAGGATGTTATTCATACAAAAATTGTGTTTAAATCGAAGAGTTCTTCTGGAGTGTTCTCTGTGATCAAAAGAAACAGCAAGTTAAACAGAAACTTCTACATGACATGCTTTATGCATCAAAGTGTTGGCAAATAAAAACATGTCCAGAAAATTAGTAAAGTTGGAATAAGAATGGTAAGATGGCTAATCGGCAATACATTGAAAGGTAGAATAAAAATAGTGCGTAGTTGTGTAAAGTTGTTGGTGGTGCCAATCGAAGATAAGATGAAGAAAAATCGTCTTGCCTAGTTTGGAGATGGACAACATAGGCCCAACAGTTTGGACGTGTGCAACATATACCAAACAATTTGGACATGTGGACCTTAATCGAGCTGTGTAAGAAAATGATTCAAATTGACGATATATATATATATATATATATATATATATATATATATATATAGTCCTAGGCTTTACCATGTAACTTTTATGTTCAAAAAGTGCCCTTCTCGAACCTTGTATGTTTCAAAATATGCTTAAATTAACTAGGGATAAAACATGTAAATTGCATAGCTCCTCACTAACATAATTACTGGCACTAATAATTACACACTTCCAACTACAATAAATGTTCACCGTCTCAAAAATAAATTCACTTCAAAATATTTTATACTATTTCAAAATGGGTTGTCATGCAAGTATACATTTAAAAAGTAGAAGAAGAAAAAACACAAACAAAAGACGTGTGCAACGCAAGTGCACGACTTCTAGTATATACAATAACAAAGGAGGAATAAAGGGCTTTTCTCTCCATCTATTCTCTCTCACCATGAGGCCCAAGGCACAATGTTGCCCAAAAAAGGAAAAAAAAAAAGTGCAGCCCATTGCTCTGGGTGCACCTAAGGCCCTAAACACGTGCACCTATGTTGTGTTGAGCCTATCCATACCCGACGTTAAGTTAAGCTAACTCTTACTGAACTTCCTCATCCCTCTATGCATTAGGGCACACAGCCCCCACCATCTCCGAGCCCGTGCCAGCAACTAGCCATCCGACATAACCGCCTACCACCACTTCAGGTAAGTTTTAATTTTTTTTAACTGTGCATTATTTGTAATTCCTTTCCCTATTTTTCTATTTTAGTTATCTTCCTGTTTTAGTTGTTTTTTGTTTCTAACTTTCCGTATTGTTTGTTTTCCCGTGTTTTTGCTTTCTTTTCAATCTTAATTTTCATGTAAAAAACTGTCAAATAATCCATTTTGAACCTAGAGGTCCATTTTTTCCATTATTGTCTTTTATGATGAGAATATAACCTAGAGGTCATGAGTTCAAATTCTAGCTACATTATGTCTATTTTATAGTTACTTGTTAACTATTTCTTTATAAATTCTATACTGTCCGCTTAAATTGTAAGTTAAGGTACCCCCCGCCCCCGCAAACCCCCTTCTAAAAAAAGTCATGAGTCGCCCTTGCATATATAAGTTTCCAAGTATTGTTCCTAAAGCAATTTATAAAAAAAACATAGTTGAAACTCCAATCAGAAATGTGAAACTACCTATGCTACTCAACAGGAGGGGCAAAAAACTGAAACCGACATTTTGAACATTTGTTTCAGCTTTCTCGGCATCTTCATCAAGGAAGCATTTATCCATTAAATATGGGGTAATTGTGATAGTGATGTCCTAGAAGTCAACACCCATTATATATGGGGTAATTGTGATAATGATATGTCCTAGAACTGTATGAAAAATAAGAAATGTCGTAATTGTTAATAATCAACTTTCGTAATTCATTTCTTAATTTTCAACATGGGGTAATCGTGATATGTACAGGCACATTGATTATTAACAATTACAGCATTTCTTATTTTTTATAGTTTCTTGCTTTGTTTTATATTTGCTTTGCAACAAAATGGGAAAGTCCCTAGAATGAAAGGAATTAATTATGGAATTATGATGTGATCACACAATTGAGATCCAATTATTGTTTTGTTCCTAGTTATAGGATCACTAAATGGAAATTAGCGAATCCAAATAGACTAATCGACTCTACGTCGACTCATATGAGAAGTGTAGCTAAGCTCATGAGTCGCCAGTATGGAAGACAGATAATTCACTGAACGAATAGGCTAAGGAATCCTCAATGAAGTAAATGGTACATTTTAGTAGGGTGTTCTTTCATGTCAATGGTGCAAAAGATATTCTGACATGAGATCACCATGATATCTTATGTGCATGCAACAAGTTTGATACTCCTACACCGTGATTCTAACCATGATCACCGAAGTACATTCATTGGGTGTTTTGAATTATTTATGAAAGTGGTGAGGAATCAACAAGAGATCTAAGTAGAAAGAATGACATTTGTTACCCAATGTTCTTACACTCAAAAGCATCATTGACCAAGGTGAGATAAAAGTAGAAAGTGTATCTATTGTTCATCATTTGAGATGTCAAAGATCCATCATTATACATAGCACTAAACAATTTTGGAATTGACATGACATTAGCTGGTGGAAGATATCCTTCAGTCTGCTCGGGAGATTTTCGGGTACAAAGACTGTATTACTACACGATAGTTGTACATAAACAGGTTTGTAGTTGATGCAGCCACACCCTTATATCATATGGGTTGTCCTGATAACTTGTAGGAAGAATTACATAATGGTTTGAGTTTTGGTCATATGACTAGTCAGCGGTTATTCGTTGTGATGATTGGGGGGAGGGGGTGGTGGTCAAGTTGTGGTCAAGTTCACTATTGATCATGACAACGAAAAATAAAGTTCTTTGTACCGTACAATGGGGATTTTGGAATACAAAAGTGCTGCAAGAATAAGGATTCGAAGTATTTTTTTGGTGTCCATTTGGGACGAGCAAGTCAATCATTCGAGGCAATAAAATGAGGTGTTCTATGTTCTTGGTCGCACAGAGACTCGTGTAGATCACCATTAACAGCGAAAAACTAATACCAAACATGTGTGCAACTTTGTTCTGTCAACGAGGTGTACCATTCACCTTGAATTCTAATTATCTCTTGATGGATATGTTTCATAACATCTAATGAATCATTTAAGTGTTTGTTGATATTGTAAGTCAAGCACGAAATAATTTCGCGTCATCTAAAGATCATCGAAGAGAATGATCCTTTATGATGTCATAAACAACTTTGAATAAGATTTGAATTATCGATATGACCAAACAAAACAAGAAAAGTTGTATATAATCTTTTGAAGACTTATCTTTGTGTTTTAATTTATCATCTTAGGACGATCCTCTCAACGTCTAGTAAATACCCCCATTATTTGGTTCTTAAAGAGCTTACGAGTTGGTGTACCATACAGGGTGACCGGCACAAAGTTTTGCTTTCCAATGCGTCTACCAGTTCCACATTCACTTACAAATTGGATAATGAAAGACTCAGAGATACTGTCAACCCAATGTCAAGCCATCGGTTGGTTTTGAGGTGGTGTCAGCAAAGGGGCTTGCATTATTCCTAAGGACAACAGGCATGTATTATATTTCAACCCTCCCTTTGGAATTCAAGCTTATAGGGCCAAGAAGAAACTGTAAGAGGTCAAAATGGAGTAACTATGGAGCAACTCTAAATTGAGTCCACGTGATTTTAAGTAATTTTTACATGCAAATACACATTCGGCCTAATTAAACTTGAGAAGCAGCATTCTGTAAATAAATGAAACAAATATATCCTTGAGCATGCATAAGCCAAAAAACTAAAATGCGACCAGAAAATTCCTCTAAGATGGGAAAAGTCGAGTTGAAGCTAAAAGATTTTAGGCTAATAATTAAGATGATGTGAATGGGGAAGATGATATGAGATCATGAATGAATAGGGTATAGGATCCATTGACTTTCAAGTGTTGTATAACCTTGTAATATCAGCACTTATTTTAGGAAGACATTAACATTTGATTATATTTAAGAGTGGATCCAATAATAGCCAATTAGATCATTTCCTTAGGGACTGTAAGTAGGTTAGCATGTAAAGACTCCAAAAATAGCAGGAGAGAGCTTAAGCACACAACATACCTTGATGGTTTTAGATTATTAGTATTAAAAACTGGAAAAGAAAGATTAGGTTAAACAAGAGATAAAGGATGAGACGATGGAACTTGAAAGGAGAGCATTTAGTACTATTTAAAGAGAATGATGAAAGAAGATTTGGAAGATGGAACATAAATTAATGTTGCGTGGTATAGCATTGCCTAATTGTATTAGATATTAGCATTACAAAATGAAAGAGAAAACACTAGGAAAAACAAGAGATCGAGGACTAGATGATAGATATTGGAGAGAGATTAATACTAATAACTATTTAAAGATATTATGATAAAGAAAAGAACATACAACAAAATACTAATGTTATATGGTATAATGTCTATCAAAAATGAAAACAAATTCTAAGAGTTCCCAAAATGTAATAGATGGGACTTTGAAAGAAAATTGGCTGTAGAATGAGAAAGTCTATAACGTAACTAAGACAAAAGAATATCTTATAAATATTGGCAAAATTGTAGATGTAATGTAAACTCAGACGTAAATTAGCAAAGCAGGTAAAAAAGTAACTAGTAAAGCTAAGTCTAAAAACCTATGATTATCTGTATAGGATTTTCTAAAAGAATGAAGATTTCTGGATTGCCAAGAGCAAGGTTCACAGTATCGATTGATACCAATACGTATCGACCGTATCGTATATTTTTGGCAAGTCTGCTCCCATACGCACTCTCTTGATACCAGTTTATACCGAAATTATAGCTTCACAATGATTCGCTTGTATTGTATCATATTCATTTTTGCAAGTCTGATCCCGATACACCCCCTTGACTCCGTCCGGTACCAAAAAGATATGGGAAAACAATATCGACACAATTATCTGTTGATAGAATTCTATAACACAATATAAGTATTACCATGTGTGGAAGTTGTGATTCACAAGAGTGATGCATCTCAATATTATTTCATTCAAACTAAATATTACTGGTACTTTGTCTACAACTACGAACAACTAAAATGAACAAAATATATTCTGGGTGAATAATTGAACAATGTTTAATATTATTCTCCATCAAACCTAATGAAAAACGACAAATAATACAAAAGATTATGCCTAACTATATCTAATATTTTTTTTAGTTTTTAGCTTTTGGCTTTCTGAAATTACGAACACCAAAACGATGATATAAAACTCCGATAAATCATTGAAATCATGATGCAGATACTACTCATAGGAAGGGCCCAAAACTGATTTGAATACCAACTATAAAGTATAAACCTTGGCTAAGAGTAGAAAAAGTAGTCTAGGATCCTATGTATTAAATATATCAAAAGTGAGAGCAAGAAATATTAGTAAAAGAAAGTGAGATTATTTAGAGGTGGAAGATATCTTTTACAAGATATTTAACTAGAATGTAGAAAAGTTAAGATAGGAACAAAAGAAGTTCAGGATAGTTCATATTGTTATAGCGGTCAATTTTGGATTATGATATTATGGATGTTTTAAATAATTGTAATCTAGAAAAGCAATAGTGATGTGGCTAACTAATTAATTCACATGACAAGAAAAATGCATGATGATTGAGTACTATTATGGTACCTATATGTAAAAACAAAGAAGAAATACAAAGCTGAACTACCGAACAATCAAGCTTATGAGCTATAACACAATACTATAGGAGGGGGTACTTGAGGAAATATTTAAAAACACTATACTTTTGAAGAAATAATTTGATGTAAGATTTATTATGGAAGCCAATTAAGAAGATTATAGAAAAAAAAAGAGAAAGGAGTGTGTTTACATATGGTTATATTGACAAAAAAACTAATCTTATCACAAGTATTTAGAAAGATAATGTAGGTGCCTTTTGGACAAGAAACAAGTGCCTAGGAGGATGAGATTACATGGCTTACGGTGTTTGTAAGTGATATGTATTATTTGATGAAATTAGACATAAATTAGAAATATAAACACAATTATGAAAATGAGAGTTTTAAAATGTGTAGTATGAAAACAAAGTATCCAAAATATAACTTAAACCAAAAGCAAGGTTGTGAAAAGCGCTAGGCACTAGTCGGGCGGGCACCCACCACCTAGCGCCTACCCACCTAGGCGGGTGCCTAGACGACAGCCTAGATATAGGCGGTTCAAAAGATATAAAAAAAATCAAAAAACCTAATAAAAATTGCATAAAATGTCCAAAAAATTCCATAACATGCATAGTCGGGCGTCGGGGGGACTAAGCGGACGCCTAGGCGGGCATCGGGCAGACACAAGACGCCTAGCTCCTAGGCATCACCTAGACGGCCTATGCGGCCGCCTTTTAGAACAGTGACCAAAAGTTATAAAGAAATAAGCAAGTCATGTTGATAGACAAATGAGTAAGGAGTCATATTGATGGAAAAGATACCTACAAATTTAGATTATTTATTTATCATAATGGAGCATTAAGAAGGATGACATTCGTTGAATTAAACAAACTAGTTGAAATTAATACGTTGACCATGGAGGATGTCTTGACGAGTTTGTCAGTGGTTCCAAGTTGACTAGGTTGACTGAGTTTGATCATGGAGGATGCCATTCATGGAATTAAGACTGTGTTCGGTCGGCACAAAAGTTGTTCCTAATCCTAATTTGGTAAGTGGTCGTTTAGTGGTATAAACCGGAAACCTAAGCCTCCTTTGTGGTCAAATATCATAATCAAGATTTTAGGTCCTTTCAATGGATTGTATTGGCTCCTGCTCTCTAACTGGAGGATGAAGACTATAGTAGTTAATAGAACTACACTTGTAGTGATCTCCATAATCGTTACAAATAATCTCTCTGTGACCTGAGTTCTTCAAATTGGAGAAACCTAAACCCAATATAGTCGATTCGATATGGATCAAATTGGTATGAAAGCACTACGATCCACCTAGGGTTTTAGCCACTTGTATATAGTAGATACACAATTTAGGAAAAACCTACCTAATTTCCTTGATTTGGAACAAATTGGTACCAAAGCACCAACATCCTCCCGTAGGGTTTTAGGCACTCGTGTATGGATGTATGGTAGACCTTAAAAGGGGGCGAGCAATACGTGGTAAGAAGCAGAAGAGAGCAAGAAAGAACTCTCAACATCGAAAAGATATACATCATGACTATTGTGACCATAATGGCTAT